>CAIGQV010018106.1:12896292-12926372 GCA_903798115.1 Danio jaintianensis | reverse complement strand
TCTGTCTGTCTGTCTGTCTGTCTGTCTGTCTGTCTGTCTGTCTGTCTGTCTGTCTGTCTGTCTGTCTGTCTGTCTGTCTGTCTGTCTTATTAAAATATGCATTTAAAGTAAATAAAGAAAACAACATCAACAACCAATACAATTTCTGTTTAGCATTCTGCTTCCCCTCCCCAAAATCATCATTATTTTAGTTTCAAAGTCATTTTGATGGTACATTAACTTTTAACAAGACAAATGGGGTATTCGTATTCCTCACACTCCTCTTCAATGTCGGTTCTGGGAGTAAGACTGTATCTGAAATCACATACTTTGTTAGTTTATATAAAACACAAAAGTAGTCCAAATTCACACCACCCATTCCTTAAACTGGAATGACATACATCAAATGCAAAAATTTACAGTAAACTTAATGCATTTTTAATGTAACATAATGCAAAATGCTTAAATGTGAGAGACCATTTGCTTCTGTAATTGTTGTTTAACTAATTGTTTAAAAAAACTAACAGAGTTGACATTTTCTACCATTTTGTGTTTTAGCTTGAGATGCTAACCTCAAACCATATACCACATGGCATGTCTAAAACAGATTTTTATGTATTTTTATCATATAATTGCTTAAAAAAAATAATAATTTGAGATTCTCTGAAATATCAAAGTAAAAGAGTTGACAAATAATTAACCTTAATTAACCTGTTGATTTGTATATTTTGTACAAATGAATGAGAGAAGAGTAAATGACATGCCTCGATGCCTTCTCGAGTTTCCCACCAGAGGAAGTGAAATCGCTAGAAGCATGTCACATACGTTTCTATCAGCACTTTAACTATTATCATGCCTTTATATAATGGATGTAACAGAGTTAACCAAAATGTAACAACAGACACAATTTATTTTTATAACTGAAATTACAAATAATACAGAAAATATTATTTTTTCATGCAATTGTGTATTAAGGATAAACATTTAAAAAAAAATTATTAGCTTTAATTATCTAATGATAGTGGAAGCTGAGTGTATGATTCAGGAGGCAAGTCAAAAGAAAGTAGTTGATATTGTCGGAGTCTTTGTGGTAATATTTCAAGCTAATAATACGAAATGTCCCTAAATACACATACAAATATTATTTTTTAGAGAAAACCTGATTTAATTTGTGTTATTATTCAAAACTGTTTTATTAAAGTTTTAGTTAAAAAAAAATAATAGAAGGTTTATCTTGGACATGAAATGCACCCATAATTCTAGAATCCCTTATGAATATGCATTCCAGTGAATTTGGGTCATTTCCACTATATACCAAGTAGTTATATTCAGACCACATTCACACACAACATTATTATCATACAGAACATAGCCTTTTCTGTTCAGAATTAGCTTATTTTCAATCTTAAATGCTCAAGTGAGTATACACAATTTCAAACGTCCATTGTTGAGTGGGTACAAGTTGTGTGAAAAGGATGGATTGCTTTGCACTTTGTCCTGACCTGATTGCATGCAATAAGAATTCAGTGACAAGCAATTAGTCAATCAAAAATCACAACCAGTGAGAAAAACCAACTCAGTCTTGACATTTTTTCATGCCACTCAGTGCAACGTTCATCTAATGTATTATCTTATTCATTTTTAATTAACTGTATTAATGTAGGCTATTAATTAACCAGTGGAATATATTTACAAGGCGTTGATTTTACTGGAAGGAACCACTGACAATGATTTACAGTGGCAAGTCAGCTACAGAATATGAAGCAATAAAGTGTAAAATGTCCTGTTTTAAAATGATAGTTCACACAAAAATTAAAATGTACTCACCATTTACTCACCCTGAAATGTTTCCATGAGTTTCCTTTTTTCTGGTGAACACAAGAGAATAAGGAGGTTGAGTCATCTCATATATGGCTCCTAAACTCTGGAATAGCCTTCCTGATAATGTCCAAGGCTCATACAAAACAAGATTAAATACCTATCTTTTTAGTAAAGCATACACACAATGCATCATAATAATAATAATAATAATGTGCACCTTTTGTAAAGCTGCTTTGAAATAATAATTATTGTATAAAGCGCTATACAAATAAACTTGAATTCATTGCATTTAAGCAATGTATGTCTTTATTAGCATTACGCTCTTGTGCCTGGTCAACTCCGAATGACCGGCAGTACAAATGAAATCACTTTCACCTTAGAAATCCACTGTGCTGTTCAACACACTTCAATACATGGCTAATTTGAAATAAACGTTCAGACCATTTTAAGGCTTTAAGCTATTTAAGTATGAAGAAATTAGTTTCTGGTTCTCAGAGGGCAGAAGAGAGCTTTGATGTTTCTTAGTGAGCTGTCTTTCTTTTTCTTCTCTCAAAAATTAAGGAGGGAATTTGTAACACACAATATGGAGTTCAAGGTGTCAAGGGGCATTAGTCGGGAGAAGGCTGGCTCTTCTAGAGAGAGAGAGAGATACTGAAGGTATTAAACTGGGCTTGGGTTCAAAAACTCGGCCACTAGGGGATTGCTGAGGTGCTTATATGAAGCTGCCATTAGGTTAAAGAAAATGCGAGTCAGAGCAGAGTGCTGGGGATCATTAGGGTTTCATCTTAAAAGATAGATTAAGGTTTGCAATGGTGCCAATTTATACAGAGAAAGATGTTGGCATCCTTCCACAAAAAAAAAAATGTGTTGCAATCTAAATGAAGTAATTCACTGTGAAAGTGAAAAATAAATCCTTTATTGTGTATTGTAACGAAGTTGAGACAAATTTCATTAAATAAAAATCAAGACTGAGACTAGGGCGGCACGGTGGCTCAGTGGTTAGCACTGTCGTCTTACAGCAAGAAGGTCACTGGTTCGAGTCCCGGCTGGGCCAGTTGGCATTTCTGTGTGGAGTTTGCATGTTCTCCCCGTGTTTGCATGGGTTACCTCCGGGTGCTCCGGTTTCCCCTACAGTCCAAAGACATGCGCTATAGGTGAATTGGATGAACAAAATTGGCCGTAGTGTATGAGTGTGTGTGTGAATGAGACGTATAGTGTATGTGTTGCAGCTGGAAGGGCATCCGCTGCGTAAAACATATGCCGGAATAGTTGGCGGTTCATTCCGCTGTGGTAACCCCTGATAAATAAGGGACTTAGCCAAAGGAAAATGAATGAATGAATGAATGAATGAATGAATGAATGAAAGATTAAGGCTGCTTTAATCCATCGGTTGTTGTCTGAACAAAAAGTAAAAAAGAAAGTGAAAATTTCTACTACAAAATTATTTATAAAAATGACAATTATTATTGTGAAGAAAATAAGTAAACAAAATATTTTTAAAAAATGACCAAATTCCTATTTTTTATTTAATTTAAGTACTAAAATAATTCAAACTAGATAAATTAAATACAATTTAATACAAAATATATAGACATAAACTAATAAAGTGGGTTTTAAACAGATTTAAAAATGATATAAAATAGTATTAGCTAGCAAATCTTTTTCGTTTTATTATAAAAAAATTATGAAGTCAGATTTTTAAATAAACATGTGCATTTAAAAATAGATAGGGTCCATTTCATGCCCACTGCTGCACAGCCATGATAAATTACATTAATTTCAATTATTTATTATTATATTTATTACTAAATGGACACATTAAACTGGCAGAATAAAATTCTACATAAAACATGGCAAGTATAAGAAACATTACGTTTACATTGCTCCCACTGTCTTCTTACTTAGCTTTCATAAATAAAAATACCAACATCACTCTGTTTGACAAATCGCATCTTTGATTGTCCTTTTGTGGTGAATTGGCTCTAAGCAGCAGACAAATTTAAATGTTCATTGTCTCCCGGCGCTGGAGCTGTGTTTGTCAAATGGAATGTGGTTTGTATCATGTCCAATGCAGAGACCACAGCTCATCTCTGGCTTCACCAATGGCTGCCTGGTGTTTGATAACCCCCGGATTTGTAGGAAGACATGGTTTGCATTTGTAATCAGGCCTCCAGCACTATGTCCTGATTGCTAATTGTATCCTTTGGGCCCTGCATGCTTCCTGCATGGTTATTACTGTCCTTACTCCCTCCCTCTTCTCTCGTCTCTCGCATGTTACTTTTTGCTCTTAAAACCCCACACCCCCCACTACGCTTTTTTATTCAAGTAATTCTCGCCCATTTAACAAACCACCATGTGAGCTGCCAGTCACACTAGGCTTTCCCCATTCAGTAATCAAAGAGGTTCAGTTTACTGATGTGCTGTAATGTTGAGCGTTCAGCGGGATCTGTCTTTCGGCAAGGTGCTGAAACCATGTGTCCCCTGGATATCTCAGCAAAATGAAGGCAGCAGATTATGCCTTAAAGGTGCAGCAGTTTTTGCATGGTGTTACATATTTATTCACACATCACTGTTACTTGTTAATTTCTGTATTTGTCTTTTATTAATTGAACAAGTTGATTAATCATTTTTAGAACTTCCTTTAAATCAGTGTTTCTCAACCATGTTCCTGGAGGACCACCAGCTCTGCACATTTTCCATGTCTCCTTAACCAAACACACCTGATTCAGATCATCAGCTCATTAGCAGAGACTGAAAGACCTGTAATGGGTGTGACAGACAAAGGAGACATCCAAACATGCAGTGTTGGTGGTCCTAGGAATGTGGTTGAGAAACACTGCTTTAAATGATGTTGCACTTTATGCAGGTTCTTAAAATGGCCTTTCCATTCTAACGTGAAGCAAAACTTTTCAATGTTTGCAAAAAAAAAAGAAATTATGGTGGATTTCCATCATGTTTTTAGAATGGCTGACTGTACAGTAGTATTGGTAACCTAGTAACCAATAGTAAACAAGGCTAGCATAATTAGTCATGTGGGTGTTCGCTATGTCAGAGTTTATTCGGCAATACCTTTCCATCTCCCACTATTCACATTATGTCTTCTTCTTAAAAAATCACCTCAAGGGAGCTTAAAAACTTTTTTGCAGATTTTTATTGTTTCCATTACTCCTTTTTCAAGCAATGCTTTAGAATTCGCATTAACATGGAGTGATGAATACTATTGATGGTCCCAAAAGGAACTTTTGACATCCATGGAACCTCTTCATTCCATGATTTTTTTTAGGGGGAGAAAGTGATGATATAAATAAATGAAGAAAACATTCCAGTGTTTAATATCACTTACTCACTATCCTTCAGCTCAGTCCCTGATTTATTAGGAGCTGCCACAGCGGAATGAACCACTAATTACTCTGGCATATGTTTTATGCAGTGGATGCTCTTCCAGTCACATCCCAGCATTGGGAAACACACATACAATCTTTCATTCACACACACTCATACACCAATTGGCCAATAGGCCAATTTTGTTTACTCAATTCACTTATACCACATGTCTTTGGACTGTGGGGGAAACCGAAGCACCCAGAGGAAACCCACGCGAACACGGGGAGAACGTACAAACGCCACACAGAAATGACACCTGACCCAGCTGGGACTCGAAACAGTGACCTTCTTGCTGTGAGGCGACAATAAGCAACCAATTATATGTGGTATAATACTTTATATAATGCTTGGTATAATACTTTTTAGAAGAATGACTGAAATTTTATTGTCTTGTAAAATGTATAACAAAACTCTTTTACTTACAACTTTAGTGCAGGATATAATCTGCATCACAGATATGTTCTGACAAGCAGCCATATTAAAAGACAAAGCAGAAGTGCTGTGAGAATGAAAGCAATTAGCATTTTCCTAGTTGCTAAATGTTATACAGAAATTAAATTTATGAGAAGCAGGTTGTAAGACTGTCATGATCACCAGCGATCTGGGACTCTAGAGATCGCTGGTGAACTACATATCATTACAACTACATTTCCCAGCATTCCGTCACACACACCCGGTCATCACTTCCACTCATCACACACACAGCTGCATCCCGTTCACCACTGATTTGTTGGACTTTAAATATACCCTGCACCCGTCTTGTTTTGCTCGTTCGTTATATGTTGTCATGATTTCCTAGCCCTGTTTCTGTGGTATTGTTTAGTTTGTTATTGCTCATGGTTTGTCTTAGTTCCCGGTCTTAGTTCAAGTTTTATTATTTTGTTATTTTTGTTTTGCACAATGTCCTGTTTTGTAAGATGACTCACTATTAAATTGCACATGGATCCTACTAATCTTGTCCTGTCTGCAATACCTCCCAGTAACGTGACAAAGACTTAAGGGACCCATCTAGGCTGCTGCAGAAAACAGCTTATGACTGTATGTGCTGATGCCTTGTCTTTTTAATTTACTCCTTTCCTTTAATCAGAAGAACATCCAGAAGAAGCATGACAGGTTGGTGGAAACAGCTCTGGACTGCTCAGGGACTGTGTCAGCGTCTTCAAAAGGGCACACTGTGCATTTCCACCGGCCATGCTGAGAAAGTGTCGCTCAGGCCTCCTCCTTCAAAGCCTTACATGACATTTCGGTAAGACACTGATGCTGTTTGATGGCCCATCAAATCTAACAGAAGCCTCTTTGTCCCTCATTTGAATATCAATGGCCTCTACCTTTTCCCTACACCTCCTTTTGGAAAGTGGTGATGATTTAGATTGATGACAAGACTTCGATGAGGTTGTGAGGTTGCTTACAGGCCATGAAGAGCTTTTTTTGTGTGGTGACAGGGTCATGATAAATCAATCTTGGCTCCATAGGGGTACATACTGAATTTAATGAGAGGACAGGATAATGCAGAGAATCAAAATGGTCAGTCCTTTCAACACTGCAGCTGGAACTATTCTTTAGTTCAGTGCTGAACAGAATATGGATCTGTCTCAACATTCAGTGTCTCATTGTTTAGGGGAATTTGGACTTAAAGGCCACAATGACCCGGTAGTTTTCATGCAGACAATGTGACCCTTATCTATAACACCTTAAAGCTGAAAACACCAAAATAAAGATGATGCTAGCCCAGAGTCCTGATCTAAACCTTATTGAAAATGTCTGGTAAATCCTTTATGACAAAATTCTGACTTAGAATCCCAGTACAGTCAGTGAACTATGGAAGAGACAAAAAAGAGTGGCAAAGTCTTTTCAAAGCAAGGGCCTCTACACTTTTTACTCTACTACTTTCTATTCTATTGCTCTAACCTTTAAAGAGCCCCTATTATGCATTAAAAAGGGTCATATTTTGGTTTTGGGGGTCTCCAAAAACAGGCTGATATGCATGCAAGGTCAAAAAACACTTTCATTGTCTTATAATATGCATTTATTTTTACCTAATTATCCCAATGACTCCCATATGATTCGTTCAGCGATTCATTTGTTCCCAAACCCCTGCTTAGCATGATGCTAATCTGCGCTGATTGGACCGATGACAGTCTGTTGCGATTGGTCCAGCGTTCAGCAGAGAGAAATGCCCACCACGGCTTCAACAATATTGAAGTAGTGCAGAGTGTATGTGTGAGCATACCTGCCAACACTCTCGTTTTTCCTGGAAGTCTCCCGTATTTCAGACCCATCTCCCTCCACCCTCTCATTATTTGTTATTCCCGGAAAACTACTGGAAAACTACCGGAATTCTCCACCCCACCCCCACCCCCCGCCAGCGGCCGCCCGAAACACGCTTCATAGTACAGTTACTAACACAGTACCCGGTTCTCAGCAGTGTTATTCAGACACCTTACCCCCGAATCTAACCCCCCCGGTCTCCGGGATTTTCAGGGACAAGTGTTGGCAGGTATGTGTGTGAGCCCAATGCAGGAATGCATTAAAGCAATTAATCAATCAAGCAGTTAAACACCAGCATATTGCTCTATTCTTAACCATAAGTAAAAACAGTGACACGCATTCAGTATTAATCCACACAGTGGCAAAGCTGAACTATTTTGAAACTTGACCGCTGCACGTGTGTAGGAAAAGCTGATGGTGGCCATAGCAACGACAAACGGCAGCGGAACGCAAGCTCACAAACGCATTTAAATCCATAAACAAAGCGGCACGCGTCGCATTTTCAACGTGGCTTTAGATAAGAGAATATAAAGAGTTAACCAGATACAGTACAAGCGGTTACAAGTAACAAAATACAATTAAATACATAATTTGCAAGCTAGAGAAAACAAGGAGGCAACCATTTTAATCGCACTTACTTACACTTGTGAAATGGAGGAAGAAACTGGTCCATGAACTGTGTACTGTAAAGTTCCTGTCAAGCTCTGACAAAGTCCCATACATTAATAGTCTTTTCTGATCCTTCCTTTCACAAACAAATCCCCCGTTGTAAGCGTGTAGATTGCTGAAGCACTCGTCAGAAAACACAACACAAGGCCTGGGCTATAATGCTGAGGTATTTTTGCAAAAATAAACTTCAACCACTGACTCTTCACAGTTTCATCTTTGGGTAGGGAAAATAACACAAATTTTCCCTCACTTCCAATAATATCCAGCTGAGCACAGTGTCTTCGCCACATGACTCAACCGGGGTCTCCTACAGTGTTCTTTTTTTTCTTGCCACTCTGTTTGTGGGCGGGGCCGGAGGTTTAAATTTTCCCGGGATTGTGCGTGCAACAAATGGGTGGGGCTTAAGTTCCGTATCGACGTCACGCCAGCACGGCTAAAGACTCGTTATCAAGACGATTCATTTGAAGCACTATGAGTCGACTCTTTTATAGATGAATCAATAGTTTTAAACACCTTCAGATTTTTGAAGCACTTTCAGATTTAAGCCTTAGCTGGATATTTCACTTCATTTAGAGCTGTGTTACGCACTACATGGAAGGTCATTTTCAAAAACCCATAATAGGGGCTCTTTAAAAAACTTTGTTGTAAGGTCCTTTGTTCTAAAATCATTATTTTTTCCACCAAAAAAGGGTTTTTGTTGGAGTGCCAATGTTTTGCTTGGGGAAAACTGTCCCCTGAATAAAAATCACAGTTTAAACAATAGAATTTTGACTGTTCGATTCATTTTTACAATTGCACTTTCAGTGTCAAACAACCTAGCCCTGCATCATTCCCCTTGGATGTACAGTAGAATCACATAATACAAACAGCAAGAAGTATGAAGACATCAAGAGAGCAAAGAGAAAAAAACATTGGTTTAACATCTTACTTGAAGTGTACCGCCAAGAGTAATATGTAATTTATTATCCTCAGCAACAGAAATATTTCCTTTATGGTTGGTCATGTTGAATGCCTGTTTTGGCACACATTTGCACCTCCTCACAGGCTTCTGATTTTCCTCTACTGGAGCAAACCGGCTTTTGTTGACAAGCTCTTTGCAGAATCACAAACAGACAAGAATACCAAGCTCTTTTGCATACTGATTCTCCTTTTCTTCAACTTCTGATTCTTTTTCATACTCTGCCTCATGGGGCATCATTATGAGAAGAGAGCACAGAGACAAAGCAGAGGAAAAGAGGGTAGAATTGAAAGGAATGTGAGGGCATTGTAGAGAACAGCACATTCTTAGGGCCAAGTTTTATGATGGGGCCCTAATTGCAGAATCCTTTTAAATCCATTCATGAATGGAAACCTTAGAAGTGATATAAACAACCCAGGTAGCAAAGAATTCTGGATCAAATTTGGTTTAAAGCTGGCAAAGCAGGCATTCGTTCGGCACTGGCATACAGCATGTGGGCCAAACATGGCCTGGGTTTGGCAGAGGTGGCACTATCTTTAAGGCGGCACATAAGACTTGGGCCAGTAGTATTTGGCCCAGATGTTAAAAATTTATACGTGGGCCACGTAAGTTTGGCCTATCTTGACTCATTTTTAAAATGCATTTAAATTATTTTTGAATAAAGAAAAAATTCTACCAATCTGGTCGCTTCGAGAAAAAGCATGGTCATAAAGCGAAATGCTTCATGGGTTTATATAATTCATTGCAGTCATGACACACCAACATATCTGGCCCAGTTATGGGTTATTAACTTGGCTGAGACTTGGCCCAGATATGGTCCATGTTTGGCCCTTGTATAGAAGCCAGACTTGGTCCAATCATGTACCGTAATTCACTGCGGCATGTGGGCCAAGCAAAAGCTGATTGTTTGGGCCAGATCTGGGCCAGAGAAATTTTGCTATGTGGGAACAACACATCCATTCATAGTTCATACCTCCTCCTCATCAAAACGGTATACACTTTCAAAAGACAAATCAAGGTCTGAGTGAATCCAGCCCATTAATTTGAGACGATAGCAGATCAACATTCTTTGGTGTGTCCAGAAAGACATTAACCGACACAACTAATTTCTGACTCCCCAGCCCACAAAGGAGTGACAGAAACAGTTCAGCAATGATCTAAAGACCCTGGTATACTTCAAACGAAATCGAAGGACAAACTGAAATGACATCACTTTGAACGAAATCAGTTCGAAACAAATTTCTTTTTGAGTTTGTTTTGGCAGTTCAAAACAGCTCACCAAAGCAAACTTTTGGGGGTGTTCATTTTGGCTTCAAAACACCTTTAAGCTGACATTGGACCATGGTGATTGCCAAATCAGTGGGTGTGTTCTAGAACTTTGCCTTCTTGCCAAGGAGGACAGACAAGAGAACAACATCCAAAACAACAACAATAGACACATGAATACTCTGGAGAGTCAAGTAGCAGAGCTGGTACAGAAGTATGCGCACCTGTATGATTGCTCACAGAGAGATTTTAAAGGTGCTGTATGTAAGTTTTTGACTCTTAAAGCATAAAAATACCATAATATGTTTGCAGATATTTAAGAAACATGCTAAGTGAACATACTGTACTTGTTTATCTGAAAAAAACAACAATGCTAAAGCAAGTTATTCTCCTTTTAAAATGTGCATTCTGTGTCATAATGTCTGTCATTGTTTTGGTCTCTATAACCTGCCCACTGTCAGTTTACCCAAATATACGCAAGCAGCGTAAAAACATTTACAACCCTGCTTACTACAGTGTGGGGTTATTGAAGTCTTCGAATAAAAGTATACTGTTGCTCAGCCTTTTTGAACTTATTTTTGCCATCAAATGAAGAACAAAAACCTTTGTTTGAAGTATACAGGGCCCTTAATCTGTGACTCGTGAAGGATCAGAAGTGATATATACTGTCCGACAATTGGCTGTTACAGGTGCAATGTTTTTAATAATTTATTAATTAAAAGATTTTGATTAAAAGACCAAAAATGGCAGCTAAGAAACTAAATTAATGACATATTATAGTGCTACATATCATCTGGATAAGAAAAGATCAAAAGTTGCAGACAAAGTTGACAGGTACATAGCTCAATTATTAGCTTTCCCTATGTGAATGTTTAATAACCTTTTTGAAACACTTTGCTGTTGTTCATTATGTTATGCATTTACACATTCACTGTACACTTTCGTCACTGGTAGTTCCTATAATGGTGCGTGATACCCTATTCTGAAGTAGGAGCCAATTTAGGCCTCATTAAGGAGTTTTTAAAGCTAAAATCATTGGCAGTTCCTGCAGTGTGAACATGCCTAAAATGTAGATTTCCGCCAATAGTTCTAGGAAGTATGAAACATTTCTCTGGTGTGAAATCTCCTACTGTTCTGAGACTAAACAGATATAAAGTTCTGATTCTATGACCCTGCATGTCCAAATATGAAATTAACAGATACACTAATTTCTGATTGTATTGCCCTGTCAAGAGTGCGAGAATATTTTATTTGAGCTTTTATGTGAGCTTTTACGTAAGTACAGTAGCAACAGATACTACCATGTTCTAAGTCTCCAGTCTGTGAGGAGAGAAACATTAAGTTATACAGTAAATTAAAAATCCCAAGTCTTTATCCTAGTGGTTTAACCAATCTCTGACAAAGAGAGGCAAAAGCTATACACACTCAAAAAATAATGTTGGTTGTTTGTTCAAATTACTTTTTTAAAATAAGCTGAAACAACACAGATTTTGTTTTGTTTTTTGAGGGGCAACTTAATTGTTTTATGTTCAATCGACTTAAATTTGTAAAAACGAGTACGCTAACTTAATTCCTTCATGTCGCCTAACACAAATCGATTGTGTGGAACCCAGCATTTTTTAGAGTGCATATAAATTTACAACAAGGCTATATTTTTAAATCTTCCAGATTGTTAAAGGGATAATTCACCCAAAATAAACATTCTGTCATTATTTACTCTTCCTTTACTTGTTTCAAACCTTTACAACTTTGTTCTTCTGTTAAACTCAAAGAAGATATTTTGAAGAAAACTGGAAACTTGTAACCATTGAATTCCATATAGTATCTGTGTTCCGTACTGTGGAAGTAAATGGTTACTGGTTTTCAGTTTTCTTCAGAAAATCGTCTTTTCTGTTCAACAAAGAAAGAAGTGAGTAAAGTGAGTAAACAATGACAGCATTTTCAAATTTGGGTGAACTACCCTTTTAAGAACTTTCTCCAGCTTCTTTAGGGCCTCATATGTGTGTTCCAGATTTTAGGAACTAAAATAAACATTTCACAGTGCTTCAATATCAAGGTCGTTGTAATGGATTGTAGCACCTTTTCCCACTGCACTGTTATTGGCACAGAAGTCCTGACCACCAGTCTGCTCTGCTCATTTCACTATGTTGAATGTACAGTAAATATCACTTATTAAACCTCTTTTAGGCCTTCACACCATTGGATATTACTATTACATAAATCTCTAATTTAGAAATTAGATGTGGCTTATGTCATTTAACATTTGATTATTTGTTTGATATATAATGTTTCTACCAAGTCCTTCACTGGTGCCCAGAACTGAGAGGAGGAAAGTGGTCATCTGCTATACTCATAATCACCTAAAGGGACAGTTCACCCAAAAATGAAAATTATGCCATCTATTACACATCCTCCATCCCTGTTTGGCATTTCTGTCAAACACAAAAGTGAAAAAATGAAAAGCTGACATTGACTAATGTACTTTTAACTGTATTTTTTGTTCTGTATGTATGTCAATGGCCTTTAAGTTACATGTGACCAAAAACCTCAATGCAATCATAACATTTACCTTTGAAAACTATTTTATAGTCTTGCAACAAGAGAGACATTATTTTTTGAACAATCGTACACAAAACTAAGGATTTAAGGGAACATTAGTCCAAAAAAAATTATTCATAATTTTCTCACCATTTATCATTTAAAAAACCATAAGACTAACCAACTTGATTTCATGAGTATTCTTGTGTATTTTATATAAGGATTGGTTGTACCAATAACTTACTTACAAGTTCAGATGGTGAAGTATTCAGCAACACTGAAGTATTAACAGCATCTAAATGTACTACATCTAAATGTAAATGATTCATGTATCAGATCAGAATCTGAAAGAGCTTTATTCCAAAGTATGTTTGCAAACACAAGGATTTTGTTTTTGTCGCTTAATATTCATAAGGATCACTTGAATACTCAAACCATGGCATTAACATTTTGATTATATTGTATTCAGTTATCTCATCAATGGCATGTTTTCAATCACACTTAATAAATGCAGTTCACTCATTTGCTTAATGTGATATGATTATATTTCATTCTGTTCGGAACAATCAAAGGATTGCAGAATGTTAAATATGACTACAGTTTAAGGCTTTCAAATGAATAAAATTTTTTATGAACATTGAACCATTGCTTATCATATAATTTTCTTTTGTTTGGCATGGGATGATATATATATATTTTTCAGTCATTCTGTGACTGACAATAGAAACATTAAATGCACCATAAAAAGCAACATCAAATCACAAAGGAATCAGTTTTAATTGTGTGCTGTAATCCAATTCTTTTTAATCCATATAATTGCAAGGAACAGACCCGGATTCAAACCTTTATTCCATCCTACTGGGGATGGAGATGAGGGCGGAATACTTTCAGCTCTGTCTTTAGTAGTAACGGTAAGCATCAAAACCTTGTTATATATTTAATAACTTTTGCTTCAATTTTAAGAAGCTCTATGACATGTTTTACAGCAATGAAATCAAATGTTTGATCCAGTTTGCAACATGCTGTGTTTTGAGTGATGTGTATTTAAATGAAAATGTACACCTTCATGGAGTGGATCAGGATTCTATTTTAGGTCTATTTACAGTTTGAATTCTGCCATAAAGAACTATACAATACATTATCATTTGGAGTACTTTTGGTACAGAATTTGCAGCAAATTAATATGATTTAGCTTATCTATCATGTTTATGTACAGTCAAGCCCAAAATTATTTATACCCCTGGGTATGAATAATTTTAAGCTTGACTGTATACAGTAGGGCTGCACGGTGGCGCAGTGGGTAGCACGTTCGCCTCACAGCAAGAAGGTCGCTGGTTCAAGCCTCGGCTGGGTCAGTTGCCGTTTTTGTGTGGAGTTTGCGTGGTTTCCCCGTGTTGGCGTGGGTTTCCTCCGGGTGCTCCGGTTTCCCCTACAAGTCCAAAGACATGTGGTATAGGTGAATTGGGTAAGCTAAATTGTCCGTAGTGTATGTGTGTGAATGAGTGTGTATGGATGTTTCCCAGTGATGTGTTGCAGCTGAAAGGGCATCCGCTGCGTAAAACATATGCTGGATAAGTTGGCGGTTCATTCCGCTGTGGCGACCCCAGATTAATAAAGGGACTAAGCCGAAAAGAAAATGAATGAATGTATACAGTAGTCAAGATTTGAAGTGGATCATAAAAGCTTTTCAAAAAATAGGTCATGATCAAAAATGGGTGATGTTCAGCAGTTTTAGGATAACTTTAAGGAAAGGTCTTGACCCACTTTAAATGTTGACTACTGTATATTGTTGTATTGTTGCTAAATCTTTACCTAAGGATCTAAAAATGTAGATAATGTATTGATAAAATGATAAATGCATCTATATAATATTCTTATAGCAGTTTTTATAGCAACATATAGCTAGTTTTAGCTATAAGTACCTACTGGTAAAGAAAAAATTCTCTCTCACCTACAGAGAGAGAAAGATTTGTCAGTTATGTGAGATAAAAACATGATGTGAGCGTTGGCATATTACCTGAGGAGGATTGTTTCCCCTGAATTCCGGTTGCCCTCTTTTCCATAAGATGATTATTAAATCAGCTCCTGAATAATGGATCTTATCTCACGCAAATTAAGTGACAGCCAGAATCCCCTCAGTTCAGTCGTGATGAATGTTTAAGTGAATCCACGAATGCACTAAGAGACTGGGTAGAAAAGGAACAGATAAAGAACCAAGCCTGCAGCAAATTAGAAGTAGCCATGTTTAATTTAAAATGTGTGCGACCATGAAATCAGTTCAGTTGCGGTGGTGAACAAGCTTAGAAACCAGCATAAATCCAGCCAGAGTTTGTGCGTTCTGACAGCCATAGTGTTTCACGGCAGCTGGAACCCGGTGCAAGCGAATGATAAGGTCACAAAAAAGCTGATAATAATTTCAAGCGAATCAGTGAGTAATCAGTGTTGCTGGCTAGAATTAAATGCCACTGCAATAGCACCATTTTAAAGATTTCAAAAGGTTACATATCACATTTCTCATGAATATCGCTAAGTCTTTTGACTCAGAGTAGATCATTGGATGCTTTGGTCACACTTATAAAAGGAATATTTCCCAGTACATAATTATGTGACAATGCAAGTGTCCAGGTGGTTTGACCAAATCCAAGAAACTGATGCTGTCACAATAACTGATTTAAACAAACGACTCAATATGTTCCCTCTCAATAATTTCCATTCTCTCTTGTGATAATGAATTAATCCTCCCAGCCACTGGCTCACTGGAGGTTTTGACTTGGCATTATAACATCTGGCCGTTAAGCCAGGAATCAATCCATTTAGCTGATAGAGTCAGTGGTGCCAAGAGCAAACCTCGCTGCTCTACTGCTAGTGATTGAAATGATCAAAATTCATTTTCTTACATTTATTTATGAAAGCATTTTTAATTATTTTTAAATACACCCATGAAATATATTTAATAATACAGAGAGAGGGAAAAACATGTTAATTAATGTATTGTGAGTGCAGTTTTTTTGAGTGGTCCATTAGTCTCTGGTCTGAAATGGATAGGCTTTTGTTATTTTAAAAAAAATGGTTTTGATTAAGGGTGTCCAGCAATGCCATTATCTGTATCTGCCACAGTGACAATATTATCTGTTTCTGTATTCAGTTATGGATGGATATGCCTGGAAACTTTGTTGAAAGACCATTCCTCATTTTGCAAACATGATAGAATTCATTTGTAATTGTGTTACTCAAAAGCTTAAAAGCAGAAAAAAACTCAATACATAAGTGAAGCAACTTGTTAATGACACAATAGTGCTCTGTAAGGTTTTTCATTTGTAAAAAAAAAGTAAAAAAGAAAGAAAAAAAAGATTAGAGCTTTACAAAATCTGTCACGATCACCAGCGATCTAGCCTATACAGATCGCTGAAGAACTACAGTCTTCTGTAACTGAGGGACGTGGATCCTCAACTCTGTTGTCCAGCATTCCCTCAGTTACAGAAGACTCAGCCAAGTCTCTGCGTCCCAAATGGCACACTATACACTATGCTCTTATGCACTATGTACTTATGCACTTACACACTCAACAGCATAGTATATGCATGTAGTGTCATCCCAAATGGAACACTAATGGGTTTTTTACTAAGCGGACGTTCAAACCATTTCCCAGATGACGTTTGACAGTTGCCAAATTAGTGAAATAAATGACCAAACTACCAAATAATACCCAAGTAATACTTTCACAATCCAAAATAAATAAAGTAATCCAACATGAGCGCTGGATAGCTCTGCCTCTTCCACTACGTGAGCAAAGCAGCGGCTGTTGAGTGCGTGAAGTGTCCATCATTCCACACTTCATATTACTGGTTGTGTAAGGCTCCAACCCTGAAAACTGTTGTGAAAATTCTACGAGGTGAGAGCACGAGAATTGTCAGGCGCTAAAACAATAAACTTTCTGATCTGAGAAGAAGATCAGGAAACCAACTGTTCAACTGTTCTATTCAAATCATCCTAAGCCCCCCTTCCTGACTGTAAGATTTGAGATACCACAGATGCTTTGATTTCTTTGACAATACAAGCATGGGCTGGAAACAGAGACAATTGGCTCTACACCTTACCAGGTGGGAATGCGGGAAAGCTCACTCCTCTCCTTTCACCCTGAGCCCCCTTCCTGACCTTTACTTTACCTTCTCCATCAGAGCAGATCACTCACATTTCACATAAAATGTCCAAGTTTTTAATATGGTGTATCTTGTAGCTCTATATTCATGTTTGGTATCATTTTAAATGTCTCTATGTGATTGGTAAAGTGGTCTCAATTTCACTTTAATATTTCACTTGTATATGTTGATTTGGTTTTTGGCTTTGATAAAATCTTTGCCAGATGCTCCACCTTAGTAGATGGTTGACACCTCAAACTCACTACCAGACAAGGGTCTTGGTGGCACCTTTGTTGTCTTGAATTTATGGCTGTTTGTTCTGAGCTGAGTACTTAAGGGAAAGGTGTGAGATGGGTCATTGGGATCTTGTAGCCAGGATGCCCCGTTGCAGTGTATGAGCTTCTGAGTAATCGATGTAGTATATTTCTGAATTGGCATTTATTCTTTGATTCTGTAATTGGCATGATACACTTTCATCTGGAAAATAAAATGTTAAGTTTTGATTCATTCTGAATTCTCCTGAAATCTTTTATATCCACTAGATTAAGTGGAGTCTGCGCTTCCATTATGTTTGTGACATGATTATATTCGATTGTTAAGACGCATTTGACTGCACGGAGCAGTTTGGCACGACAGCATGAAGATCTTTTAATCACTGATATTAGCAAGTTGTATGGAAATGACTAAATAAACTATTCTTTTAGGATGAGTGAGCAGTAGGCAACCAGACTATTTGAGTATTAGTTAACCCTACATCCTCTAACTAACTTCAGAGTGTCGAGATAATGTCCGTGAGAAGAAACGCAATCCCGGGGCGTGGAACTCTAATCGGCGTTTGGTCCCTAATGAATGTATAACTGAAGAGTATGGGATCAGAGATAAATCAAACTCTAAATTGAGCCATAAATGATGAATGTGACTCGTTCTTACAATTAGAAATACAGTCTAAATTTGACGGTCACTTAAAATTGGAGTCAGATTCAATTCGGAGCTGAAAAACAAGTATGAATAAATTCTAATAACTAACACAATTCTTTTCAGAAGCACTAGAAAAGGCTTACATGCATTTAACCTTCGACCATGCTGTTAGTTTCGTCATTGGGCTAATAGGTGGACTTCTACAGTTGAATAAGTGCATCATCCGGGTATTTAAAGTGCACTTATTATTTTCAGTGTGAACGCACTACTTACACTATTTATACTACAAAATGCCGTAAAATAGTGCATAAGTATGCGATTTGGGACGCACCTTCTCTGTGTGTGCTGTGTATATAATCCTCATGTATATAGTCCTTCTTTTACCATGTGTATGTGTATCAGTTCAGATAGTTTGCAGCTGTAGCAGGTGTTGATTGGCGCTAAGCATCATGGTAGTTGTAGTTCGGTTCAGTTGTAGAACTGTAGTTCTCCAGCGACCTGCATAGGCTAGTACTGTAATTAATAATTGATTATGGTACTGTACAAATAAGCATGTATATACACTAGAAATTGTCTTCAGAAATAAGAGTTAAACACTTTGTGGTGTAAATCAAAGCTGTGGTTGCGGTCATGCTGTTGGTGGTCAGTCTTAATGTGTTGCTTTAAAATATATAATATTTATTAGGTTTGAACATCAGTGCAGTACTGAGGAGGACTATTAAATCTCTGTTAACTTCAGTGTTCACTGTGATCTGCTGAGATATAATACTGTTTTAATGTGTTCAAATGTGTCTTTGTACCTCTTGTGTTCAGATTTCTTCAAGACCATTCAATGTTATTTTGTCACGCATGACACTTTAAAACAAATAAATATATTAAAGATCCCCTATTATGGGTTTTTGAAAATGACCTTCCATGCATGTAGTGCGTAACACAGCTCTAAATGAAGTGAAATATCCAGCTAAGGCTTAAATCTGAAAGTGCGCGGTGTTTAAAACTATTGATTCATCTATAAAAGAGTCGACTCATAGTGCTTCAAATGAATCGTCTTGATAACAAGTCTTTAGCCGTGCCGGCATGACGTCGATACAGAACTTAATCCCCGCCCATTTGTTGCGCGCGCAATCCCGGGAAAATTGAAACCTCCGGCCCCGCCCACAAACAGAGTGGCAACAAAAAAAGAACACTGTAGGAGGCCCCGGTTGAATCATGTTGCGAAGACGCTGTGCTCAGCTGGATATTATTGGAAGTGTGAGGGAAAATTTGTGTTATTTTCCCTACCCAAAGATGAAACTGTGAAGAGTTGCTGGAGCTGAACTCCTGTCGGACAACATCTCCAGGATGCTTCGTTCTATCTGACTAGTAAGTGAAAATTCACATTTTAGCCATATAGACTCTTGCTCGTCCCGCTCAAATCACAGTAATGCATATCTGGCTAACCCCATAGAGACTGTGTCTGTTCCTCGTATTATTAGATCAGGAAATAAACCTACTGTGTGCTCTAGAAAAAATCTATTAAGAATCAAAGCAGAAAAACTGCAAAAAAGTGGAAATACTAATTTTTTAAAGCTTGGTCTCCTAAACATCAGGTCACTAGCACCTAAAGCACTTATCATAAATGAAATAATAACAGACAACAATCTTAATGCACTCTGTCTCACTGAAACCTGGCTGAAACAAAATGACTATATTAGTTTAAATGAAGCAACTCCTTCAGGATTCTTATATAAGCATGAGGCTCGTCAGACTGGTCGTGGTGGTGGAGTTGCATCAATCTTTAGTGATATTCTTAATGTTAATCAGAGAAACGGACTTATGTTTAACTCTTTTGAAGTATTGGCGCTTAATGTTATGCTTCCGGATATTATGAAAAAACCTATATTATCTCTCGCTTTAATCACCATATATAGACCCCCAGGACCCTATGTCAATTTTCTGAAAGAGTTTTCGGATTTTATTTCTGACTTACTAGTTAAAACTGATAAAATACTAATTGTAGGAGACTTTAACATTCACATAGATGACGCTAACGATACATTAGGGCTCGCGTTTACAGATTTATTACAATCACTTGGGATAAAGCAAAACGTTGTTGGTCCAACCCATCGCTTAAAGCATACATTAGATCTAATTTTGTCTCATGGACTTGAGGTCATTGATGTAGACATTATACCACAAAGCTATGATATAACAGACCACTACCTCTTACTATATAAGCTGTGTTTACCTGAAATTAGCAGACCTGCACATATATATCGCCCTGGTAGAACTATCGTCCCGTCCACTAAAGATGAATTCACAAATAACTTACCTGATCTTTCTCTATTTCTAAATGCACCCGCAAACGCAAATGACCTTGATGTAGTAATCAGCAGTATGGATGCTATCTTTACTAACACACTAAATACTGTGGCACCCATCAAATTAAAAAAGGTTAGAGAGAATAAAACTACACCATGGTATAACAGTCATACTCGCGCTCTCAAAACAGCAACCCGTGCCCTGGAACGTAAGTGGAAAAAAACTAAATTAGAGGTCTTTAGTATGTCCAGCTATAGGAGGGCTCTAAAATCTGCCAGGGCTGAGCACCTCCGCAAACTGATAGAAAATAATCATAACAATCCTAGATTTTTATTTAACACCGTTGCTAAATTAACAAATAATCGGTCATCTTTGGAACAAAATGTCCCACCGCAAATTAGTAGTGATGACTTCATAAATTTCTTCAGCGATAAAATAGAAGGTTTCAGACAGAAAATAGAAGATGTTAAACTTTCGGCACCGCCTTATACTTCAGATCCATTAAACATTCCGCTGAACCAAAATAATCTACAGTGCTTCAAAATCATAGAACAGGAAGAGCTAGATAAACTTATAAATGTTTCTAAACCAGCTACATGTATGTTAGACCCAATTCCAACTAAATTACTGAAAGAATTGCTACCTGTAATAGGAGAACCTCTTCTTAACCTCATCAACTCTTCTCTATCTTTAGGCCATGTTCCAAATCCTTTCAAGCTAGCTGTTATTAAGCCTATTATTAAGAAACCACAACTGGACCCCGGCAACTTAGCTAATTATAGGCCTATTTCAAATCTTCCATTTATGTCTAAAATACTAGAAAAAGTTGTTTCTGCCCAATTATGCTCCTTTCTGCAGATGAACAATGTTTTTGAAGTGTTTCAGTCAGGTTTCAGGCCTCATCACAGTACAGAAACCGCATTAGTGAAAATAACCAACGATTTACTCTTAGCTGCTGACCAAGGGTGCATCTCATTATTAGTTTTACTAGATCTCAGTGCTGCATTTGACACCATCGACCACAATATCCTCATAGATCGCTTAAATTCTACAGGTGTCCGGGGACAGGCTCTACAATGGTTTAAGTCATACTTAACTGACCGTTACCAGTTTGTTAATATAAATGGACAGCTTTCTCAGGTCAGGCCAGTACAGTATGGGGTGCCTCAAGGATCAGTTTTAGGCCCTTTGCTGTTTACAATATACATGCTACCCCTGGGGGACATTATAAGAAGACACGGGATCAGCTTTCACTGCTATGCAGATGATACTCAATTATATATTTCAACAAAACCTGATGAGACGTCTGAACTGTCTAAGCTAACTGAATGTATTAAAGATGTTAAAGACTGGATGACCAACAATTTCCTTCTCTTAAATTCAGACAAAACAGAATTATTACTTATTGGGCCTAAATCCTGTACGCAGCAGATCTCACAACTCGACCTGCAATTAGAGGGACACAAAGTTAGCTTTAGCTCTACTGTAAAAGATCTGGGTGTTATACTAGACAGCAATTTAACCTTTGAAAATCATATCTCCCATGTCACAAAAACAGCCTTCTTTCACCTGAGAAATATCGCTAAGTTACGAAGTATGCTATCCATCTCAGATGCAGAAAAACTAGTTCATGCTTTCATGACTTCTAGGCTGGATTACTGTAATGCTCTGTTCGTTGGTTGCCCAGCATCCTCTATTAATAAACTTCAGTTAGTACAAAATGCAGCTGCCAGAGTTCTTACCAGGTCTAGAAAATATGATCATATCACCCCAATTTTATCTTCCTTACACTGGCTGCCTGTTAAGTTCCGTATTGATTATAAAATATTGCTTCTTACCTATAAAGCTTTAAATAATCTAGCACCTGTTTATCTAACCGAGCTTCTGTCTCGCTACAATCCAACCCGCTCTTTAAGATCTCAAAACTTTCGAGCCTTTTCATTTATGGCTCCTAAACTCTGGAATAGCCTTCCTGATAATGTTCGAGGCTCAGACACACTCTCTCAGTTCAAAACTAGATTAAAGACCTATCTTTTTAGTAAAGCATACACTCAATGCATTGCATAACGGTATGATGCATGAATCTGCTCCACGCAGGTTTTTGCATCTCGTTTATATACACTATGAACAGCAGCTACGCTAATTATTCTCTTTATTCTCTATTTCCACCTGGGGATACTCATCCCGAGGCCCCCAGAGACTATGCAGTGCCACTAATGCAAACCAAGACCTGTGAAGAGATGACCCCAAGGTTTCCATAATCCAAGACCAGGCCGTATCCTGAGGAGCTGCTGTGGTGGTCATGGAGGAGTGGAGAGAAAAGGACTGATTCCAGTGGGACCCCAGTGAAAGACGAGTCTTCTCTGTCGTCCAGCGTTCACCAGCCTCCGGCGCCTAGACTGCAGCTCTGCACAAGACGCTTGGCCATAGGAGAAATGGTCGTGCCCTACTGAGCCTGGTTTCTCTCGAGGTTTTTTTTTTTTTTTTTTTTTTTTTTTTTTTTTTCCCCTTCACTTTCGCAAATTGGTGAAGTTCGTTCCTCGCCGCTGTCGCCACTGGCTTGCATGGTTCGGGACCTGTAGAGCTGCGCATCGATGGATTTGCTCTTCAGTGTTTGGACTCTCAGCAGTGAAAATTAAACCACACTGAACTGAACTTAAACTCTAAAAACTGAACGGACACCATTCCAATTCACTATAATCTTCTATGTGAAGCTGCTTTGACACAATCTACATTGTAAAAGCGCTATAGAAATAAAGATGAATTGAATTGAATTGAATTGAGTCAGTGGTTGAAGTTTATTTTTGCAAAAATACCTCATCATTATAGCCCAGGTTGTTGGGGGGGTTGAAATTTACAGGAGTTTTCCAGGAGAAATAACAAAACGAGAGGGTGGAGGGAGATGGGTCTGAAATACGGGAGACTTCCAGGAAAAACGAGAGTGTTGGCAGGTATGCTCACACGTACACTCTGCACTCTGACTACTTCAATATTGTTGAAGCCGTGGTGGGCATTTCTCTCGTGCTGACCGCTGGACCAATCGCAACAGACTGTCATCGGTCCAATCAGCACAGATTAGCATCACGCTAAGGAGGGGTTTGGGAACAAATGAATCGCTGAACGAATCATATGGGAGTCATTGGGATAATTAGGTAAAAATAAATGCATATTATAAGACAATGAAAGTGTTTTTTGACCTTGCATGCATATCAGCCTGTTGTTGGAGACCCCCAAAACCAAAATATGACCCTTTTTAATGCATAATAGGGGCTCTTTAAATGTAATTAAATGTTCATTTAAATTAAATTGGTTTACTTCACACAAATGTAAATGAAAGGTTATTGTACTCAATAGGTACAAAGTTCTGTGAACTTTTGATCGTATTAAGCTGATCTTAAATTAACTGAGTTGTGGCAGATTTTTACTTCCCAGATTGCTTAGTGTTCAACTGTGTAAGGAGAATAAACATTTAAACAAATGTTATATGTGTTCTTGCACAAGAATAATATGGTAAGTAGTGTTTCTTTTTATTTTTTTATGTGGCTTTTCATATTTATGTTTATGTTTTATGTGGTTATTGTTGTGAAGAGTCTGTGGTAGGTTGAGGATGAACTGAAAAATATTACTGATAAATCTTGTGAAATTAGGATATGCTAATATGGTGATACAGGTACTTAACACTACTTAACTATGAAGCTTTGAGTTACAGTAATAGGATATGCAAGCAACTAGTATGAATTACTTTCATTATTTAGTATACACAAAAAGGTTTTTGCTAACTTAATCTTAACTTTTACAATTGTTTTGAGTCCTCTGAACTTGTCTGGTTTTACAGTAAACATCACTTTCGAGAGAACACTCAGTATGATGCACGAGTCCTCATGTGGCTTACAAGCGAGCATGCATTTTGGTGCAATGCAGCAAGATACGCATATCTAGTTTTGGTGCACTTTCTCACAGGGTGTCCCATAGTGATCATGTGTTTTGTCAGTAGGAGGACAGTGGTCTATTTAGGCCATATGAGCGTATACAACACAGGCTCATTGGAAATCGATGTTTCAGAGTACATTTTTGTGAAACTGCAAAAACATACAAAAATATATTTGACTGCAGGTTCTAGATAAAAATAAGTGCTACTACGGGGCAGTATGACACCAACAACTTTTGTTTTTTTTCACAGTTTCTATGATTTTTATACTGAACATATTTGCCTATCTCCAAGCAGACAACTTTTCTGGACTTGCTCAGTTTGCTCATAGCTCAATTTTTGTGGGGTTGTACATTCATAGTGCTCGGGTTTGAGTCCAGTGAAGCACAGCCCAACAAAACAGATAAAAACAATGTAAAATCAAGGTAAAACTGTGGCAGCAATTAACTTTTTTCTTATGTTTGCTTTCGGAAAGCTTATTAGTTGGATTTAGGCAAGAGTTTAGGTCAGTGGTTCGTGATCAGTACAACAAGCCATGCCTTCTTGTGGACATGAACAAAAAGGACATGAATCTAAAATGTACAACAAATTGTACCCCATGTAAAGCATTTCAGATTTCTCAAACTTATTTACATCGCCCTCTAGTGGATTTGTTATCTGAAACGTGCAATGAAACGTACCTGGAGCAACATATTTGACATTTTGTAAAAGTGTAGGCTAAGGCAAGTATTGCAACTGGCATTTAACTATGAGGAAAACCAACTGAATGCATTTTTGAAAAAGTCGAAAAGCTCAATTAATTTTTAAATGTTTGTGAATAGATTGACAAAAATGGGCCTAAAGTAAAATATAAAGTTTTTCTTCACCTTGCACATTAATATACAGTGCAACTTTCCTTAAAAACGTATTCATATTTTCTAATGAACTTTGCAGCTGTGCAACGAGTTGAGCGCCATGTACCTGCAGACCGTGGAAGTGCTGATTTCTCCAGGCTACAGTTACTCAATCATTACCCATACTGCCACAGTTTTAACGAGGCTGGAATTGACGTTTTCTCAGAAGTGTACACCCCCTTGAGGCAGTATAAACCTTTCCAACAGTTTTGTTGTCTCAGGAGACACCGAAGCACAGCTGTTTTATCTCAACAACACGAGCGGAGCAGTGTGTGCATCTAAGCTCAGAATAATTAAGATCTGACTTCCACGGCGGGTCTGGTTCCTCCCCCAGAGAGACACACACATTTTTAACTATTACTGATCTTTCAGCGGGACAGTTCACACCTCCCTGTAGAGATTTAATTCTGGGATGTAAGTTGCGATGGTTTACCTGATCTGTCGGTTCCCCCTTTGTGAGCACTGCCGGTGTGTAATTGGTCCATCTGCTCGTGTGTTTGAGGTATTGCCTCACCTGGCAGGAGACTCAAAGTTAGTTTTTCCTCACGCTCTGCTGGGCCTTCTTGACTGACAGTATTGGGAATATTTTGTGACATTTTAGGATTGTAATCACACTGTGTTTGAAAGTTACTTATATTTATAGAGTGTAGAAAATATGTTCAGATGTTTGCGTGTTTTTAAGCTTGTGTTCTCAATTGTTTAGATGCATGTAAAAATCATCAGAGCTGCAATTATTTGATCCAAGATACTGTAAAATGATTTTATAATATAATATTGCAATTTTGGCGACGCGGTGGCGCAGTGGGTAGCACGTTCGCCTCACAGCAAGAAGGTCGCTGGTTCGAGCCTCGGCTGGGTCAGTTGGCATTTCTGTGTGGAGTTTGCATGTTCGCATGGGTTTCCTCCGGGTGCTCCGGTTTCCCCCACAAGTCCAAAAACATGTGGTATAGGTGAATTGGGTAAGCTAAATTGTCCGTAGTGTATGTGTGTGAATGAGTGTTTGTATGGATGTTTCCCAGTGATGGGTTGCAGCTGGAAGGGCATCCGCTGCGTAAAACATATGCTGGATAAGTTGGCGGTTCATCCCGCTGTGGCGACCCCAGATTAATAAAGGGACTAAGCCGAAAAGAAAATGAATGAATGAATGAATATTGCAATTTTGTAAAATATATTGACTGGCAGATGATTTATTAGGAAATAATGCACAATCGTGGAACAACAGCACAACATGAAGCATGAAAATAATTCCACAACTTAATATGTCCAACAGCCAATCAGAATTGGAGTTTCTTTGTTCTGTTGAACACAAAAGAAGATATTTTGAAGATAATTGAAAACCTGCTACCATTGACTTTCATACTATAGACCATTTTGAGGGATGTAAACAAAAACAATGGTCCTAACATACTTCCTGTTTTACATTTTTAATTTCCATAGCTTCTGAGAATCCAAAAAAGTCCAAATGTTGATAAATAATCCTATGGCAGCTGTTTTAACGCAAAGTTATTATTGAATTGCCTCTTGTTACAGTTATGAAATGGTTTGACAACAAGCAGGAAATTTTCATGGGCCAGTGACATCGCCACATTGAAATGGTCTATAGGAAAAACAAATACTCAATGATTACAGGTTTCCACCTTTTTTTTGGTGAGTAAATGATGACAGAATTTTCAGCTTTGATTGTATGTAAATTGATTGTATATACAAATGATGAATGTACAAATAGTCATGTTATGAGACATGCATGGTACAGAGTTAATGTCTGTATGACTCGTGAAGAATTAAAGACAGTCCTATACTCAAAAAAACCCAGCTCAAATAAGTTAGGCAAATAGCTTGTGATAGTTCAATTCAATCAAATTCAAATTCACAAACAGTGTATTCAAGGTTGACAATTCATCTGTATGTGTCTTGGGATCAAAACCATGGTCACAGTGATTCTCTAATGTAACACTTCTACACGATTCACAAATCATATTGCAGAGACACAGCATAACAGCGAACCCTGAGGAGACAAACTGATTGGACCTGTTTTTCCCAAGGTTTCCTGTTGCCGCACCATCATAAAATGCTGGCAGTTTTGTTATACTGTCATTCAAAAAAGATCTTCGCTGTCAATGTCACGTTTTCTCCACATGCATTGTGATGTTTGAAAGCAACATGACACTTTGATAACCGGGTGCTGTCGTCTTCATTTAGAGCAAAGATGAAACTTCAGATGAAAAGAATGTATACTGCAGTGTTTTCCTATGACTGCTGCCTTTCTGAAGCGTCCATCTGTTGTAAGCGAGGTATTTTTTTATTATTTTTTTTGCAAGATGCCAGCCAGAGAGAGCATCATACCAGCAGCCGGGCTCTCGTTCATTGCTGATTACACAAACACGGGGCCCGGACTCTCTCCACAGAGCCGCGTGTCTGCTCATCAAACTGCAACATCTGCTCGCTGTTGTTCCAATCATGCTGGGAATGAATGAAGGCTCAGTATGCGTAAAAGGAAAACAACTTCATTTTTTTTGTTTAATGTAGCTCTTTATATGGTTGTTTTACAAAGCATTTTACTGGCATAATAAATCGTACTGGTCACACCATCTAAATATGAGAAATAAATGAATGATTTAAGAAAATGCAGACTAGAAACAATTCAAATGATCTGCTATTCCAGTAAGGTAATTATACTTGGTAAGACTTCTTAAAATAAATAAAAAGTTATTAAAATAATTAAGTAGTATAACACTTATTCCAAGCAGTATATTTAGTCTAATTCTCTTAAAACTAGCTTGTTAATAGATTTTTAAACTGTTTGCTTTTCTTGTTTTGTGTGAAAAGGTCTGAAAACTAGAGATTCTAAACAACAGAGTCCTTCTAAATTAAATTAAAAACATTGCATTTTGTTTTAAAATGAGCCAAAGCATTTCAACTTAAAACAAGATTGTTGTATGAATTAAATCAGGATCAGACATACATGCATATTGTCCAGAATGTTTTATTCAAATTAATACTTGACAGTAGTTACAATGCAAAATTAGTATTGTATATACTGAAGCTTATTTTCAACCAAAAAATAACAGAATGTATTTTGTCACTAAAGAACAAGTTTAGGGGCGACATGGTGGCTCAGTGGTTAGCACTGTCGCCTCGCAGCAAGAAGGTCGCTGGTTTGAGTCCCAGCTGAGCCAGTTGGCATTTCTGTTTGCATGTTCTCCTCATGCGTGTGGGTTTCCTCAGGGTGCTCCGGTTTCCCCCATAGTCCAAAGACATGCGGTATAGGTGAACTGAATAAACTAAATTGGCCGTAGTGAATGGGTATGAATTGGTGTTTCCCAGTACTGGGTTGCAGCTAGAAGGGCATCCGCTGTGTAAAACATATGTATAAGTTGGCAGTTCATTCCGCTGTGGCGACCCCTGATCAATAAAGGGACTAAGCCGAAGTAAAATGAATGAATGAATGAATGAATGAATGAATTAATGAATGAATGAATGAATGAATGAATGAAAAGTGTGTTTGTGTTTTTTTTTAATGGGCAAATTTAAAAAGTTATTACAGCAAAAAGAAAAGTCTTAAAAATACAAGGCTGGTCTCTGATTGTAAATAAGCTTTATTTACTGGTAGGAAATCTTAATTTAAGTTTTACTAACTAATAAAAAAAAGTAAATAATCTTAAAACAATCAAAATAATCTTACACAATCTGACCTTGCATCATATTGTTTACATAAAACAAGATCAAAAAAACTTTCTGGCTAGAAATAAGAAAAACAAAGTTTTTTTTGCAGTGTTCTTGTCTTGAATTAAACAAATGCACTTCTTACTTTAAGATGAATTTCCTCTACTTAATAATTCCATAGCCAAGACTGCCGTTTAAGCGTTTTCTGATTAATCTCAGTGTAATCACATGGTAATGTTCTGGATAAAGTATTTGAAAGTGAGATTTATTGGAAGATGAAAGTTAAATAACCTCTCAGTCAGGCTTAGATTAATCAAATGTGAGCCCTGAATCCAGAGACATTAAATGAAAGTTTACATTAGCATTAAGTCAGCACCTCTGTTATCTGATTCTCTGGAGTCTGGTTTGAAAGGTTTTCTCAGCTGTGTTACCATTACCCAGGGCCAACTGCAGTCACAGCTCTATTTAAAGAGCGGCACCGTGCCCTGGCAGAGACTATTGATTTATGCCCTTGAAAACCAGTGCACTCACAAGGAATTACTGCGTGTGACAAGTGAGCAGGATTACTGTTATGAGTCATCTTGTGAATGTGCAATTTTAATAAAAGGGATCTCAAATGATAGCGCGCACACTTTATGCGACAAAATGAAGTAGAGGATCATCAAAAATCCATGTTTAAAATCAGGTGACAATGGTTAAAAGCACAAAATATGAATAATTCCATTCAAATGATTATTGAATGATCCCGTAAAGTGCTTTTTACACTCAGACATGAGAATTCTGTCATCATTCTCTCACCTGCGTGACATTTGAAACTTGTAGGATTTAAATTCTTCTGTCTAGCTGTCAAGCTCTAAAAATGTCAAACAGCGGCTGATTTATGTGCTGCATTTCTAGGCTTTTAAAGCTTAAAGGGATAGTTGAACATTTTGTCATCAGTTTCATAACAATTGATCTGTATAATGAACAAAGAATCAGCTTATGTCTTTTGAAACCTTGGACAAGTATGATCACAGTGTCCACAGATTACTGTTATTTCTGTGTTAACAGTCAGATTTTCACAGAAGGCATAAAACGTTATAATTTTGAAAGAAACGTCTTTGGTAGCAATTAAAACAAAGGAAGGGTTTGGTTCTCTTTGAAAAAAAAAAAATCATATATTTTAGTCATGGTTTGTTTAGCATTTCATTTTTCATCAAGTCTGAACCCAAAAATTTTTTTTAAAAGGGCTTTTATGGTATATTATGTGACAGACCAAACTCATACATATCTTATAAAATGTGTAAATGAGTCAAAACAGCAGATAGAAACCACCATCTCACACACACACACACACACACACACACACACACACA
>CAIGQV010018106.1:12868760-12891787 GCA_903798115.1 Danio jaintianensis | reverse complement strand
GGGCATTGCCGACAAGTGTGGTTTATTTCTAAACTAATTTCGAGAGGATCACGTGCTTATGATTGAACAGGGCTGGTACAGCATCAGCTCCATATATTACACCAATCAGATGACTACTGACACACTAAAAGTAACCAGAGTTTTCCACTCCTGTCGTCTTTGTCTTGAAGAATCCCCCCTTCCACCCCTTCTCCTCCCCTTCTCCTGATAGGGCGGCATGGCAGCCTAGTGAATAGCACTGTTGCCTCACAGCAAGAACGCCGCTGGTTCGGCCCCCCACCGGACCGGTCGGCATTTCTGTGCGGAGTTTGCATGTTCTCCCCGTGCTCGCTTGGGTTTTCCTGGGTTTCCTGGTTTCCTCCCACCGCCCAAAGACATACACCATAAGTAAATTGACTACTCCAAAGTAGCATCTTAAAACATACTCTTAGCCAGCTATATCTCAGTACATTCACAAGCAGGGGAGTTCTCGAGACCTACCTGAGCTCAAACTCCCCTCTCGCCCTTCTAACGGGAGGGTGCCCCAGGCTTGAGGATATTCTGAGCTCAGGGCTCTCTCCCGGGACAGCATGCCAAATGCGCTTTATTATCAATCATCAGCTAAGTGTGAACTCTTGAAAGAGCATGTGTTTGTGTGCATGGAAATGTATTATCCTCCCTCCCTGTTAAATTTGATCTAATCCATGTCCTGAAACACACCCCCTCTCCTGCTTTCACTTCTAATTCTAACGGAGGGAGCGATTCGTTTGTAAATGAATCTCCATTATGGACGACTCGTGTGAACCATCGATATCCCTGCGTCTCTATGTGTATATCCACCTTTCTAATCTAAATGGTATATAACATTTGTAATATTCAATAATTTAGGGTGGACAGTATGCACATTGAGGCGCAGGCACTGTTATGTTATCAGGCACCCTTATAAGTTACTTTAAACTAGCCGTTACTTCACTTAGCCGACAATAATACAGGTTTCTGGCACCAGCTTCTTGTTGTCATATTTCATTTACATTGTTTGCTGATTTTATTCAACAAAACTAGCATAAGCCTAGTATTTAGTGCAAGTTGGTGCTACTTTGCCTTATGGCCAATGCAGTAAGTGACTCTATTATCATCAATAACGTTACTTGTTTAGCACAAAAGTTCGTAACATACAAAAACATAAAAAAAGAAAATCTTACCTATGAAATGTTATGCCTTTATGCTTTGCTTTGCTTTCTTTGTTTGCTCATTACTACACCCATACGCAGCTAAAAAAAAACCCAGTATCTTCAGATTGGCTTTAGTTTTGACTATTGCGGTTGAACGACTTTTGTCCTGGGAGCACTGTACAAATGTGGCGGCGGTATTGACACATGCTCAGGGTCTGTATGCGATATCTATTGTGTATATATCTATGTCACACTATGAACAGATACAATCAAGAGAAGTTTGAAAGACTACTGAGGCCCAAAAATTCACTTTGAAAAATAATAAATTATGGTTAAATAAATACATAATACAGGGTTCATACGGTCATAGAAAACCTGGAAAAGTGATGAAATTTGACATGGCATTTTCCAGGACTGGAAAAGTTTTTGAAAAACAGAAAAGCGCACAAAGTTTTGGAAAAGTCATGGAAAACAGATATCTGTATTCTTGAATATAGGTTAGTTGTCTTTACTTCGTTTCTGTCCTTGGCCAATCCCATACTCTCACATTATTAGTGCGGTGTAAGCATTATCTAAATAAATTTTACATAGATATAAATTTAAACTAAATAGATTGTTGCGTGTTTTACGATATGCTGTAATAAATTTGAACATGCATTGTTTTTCTTTTATTACGTATATGTAGACATTGCATGAGGTCATGAAAATTTACTTGAAAGTCTTGGAAAAATCATGGAAAAGTCATGGAATTTTAGTGGTAAAAATGTGTATGAACCCTGATAATATACTACTACTACTACTACTACTACTACTACTACTACTAATAATAATAATAATAATAATAATTATGGGCGACGCGGTAGCGCAGTGGGTAGCGTAGTCGCCTTCGAGCCCCGGCTGGGTCAGTTGGCATTTCTGTGTGGAGTTTGCATGTTCTCCCCGTGTTCACGTGGGTTTCCTCCGGGTGCTCTGGTTTCCCTCATAAGTCCAAAGACATGCGCTACAGGTGAATTGGGTAAGCTAAAATTGTCCGTAGTGTGTGAATGAGTGTGTATGGGTGTTTCCCAGTGATGGGTTGCGGCTGGAAGGGCATCTGCTGCGTAAAACATATGCTGGATAAGTTGGCGGTTCATTCCACTGTGGCAGCCGCAGATTAATAAAGGGACTAAGCCAAAAAGAAAATTAATGAATGAATAATAATAATAAGCATTATTCTTCCTCTTCTATTTACTTTATATAATAATAATCATAATAATAATAATAACAATAATAATAATTATTATTATTTGTATTATTATTATTATTATTACAGGGAAAAAATGACTTACATCTTTTTTTTCCTTAGCTGATCACGTACTTGAATAATCAATAATAAGATATCAAAAACCTGAACGTTTCTTCTGCTCCAAACCAGATTTCCCTGTTTTTATAACTTGTGAGACTGTATCAAAGCTTATGAAAGTACTGCACTATTTTTATAATCTTATTGCAATCAATAAGGTCTTTGGGGACTGCTGTTTGGGACAACAGAAAACAGTTTTGTTCATTTAATGAGGCATCGCTCTCATCATTTCACCTTCCCCAGAGGATTTTACAAAGCAGATCTCCAGAACAATTACAACAACAAAGCAGAGACAAAAACAGATAAATAAATCATGTTATCGTCGCTCTAATAGTGCATCGATTTTGAGTAATGATGCACGTCTGCATGTTTGTACCTTCGGTTTTTAGCAACAGACAATTATTCGACTACGAATGCCAAGCTATAGTCCCAGAGCACTGCACATTTGCTGATTTACTTTCCTCAAAACAACTGAGCCACACTCAATACGTTTACATGAACGACAATATTACAAAACATTATTAAGACAATTTTCTGAATAGGAATTTACTATGAAAACAGGCTAAAGTCATATATGTAGTAAACACAAATTGAATTAAGACATGGAGTATACTAGATAGAGATGTACACATTAAAGGGAACCTATTATGCAAAAATCACTTTTATAAGGGGTATAAACCCAGTTGTGCAGCCACAGTGTGTGAATATAACAGCCTCTAATGGTAAAAATGTATTCATTTTATTTTTTATAAACACACTTAATAAAAACAGTCCCCCATGCGAATGTCATCAGAGGGGGAAAGCCCCGCCCACTAATGATGATCCTTCCCTCATTAGCATAGACAGTCCTGAGTGAGAAGCAGTCGTCAACTTTCTTAGCCATTTCATTTCTTTGAGCCTTCTTTTGACATTTTCATTTTTTTCACAGTAATAACGTTAGTCCTGTTTTGAATCTGCTGCTATGCTGATGCACAAGCATTTGTAGCTCCACTCTCATTTGAAAAGAGGGCTGAAAGCACAGTCTTATTTGACTTTAAAGCGACAATCACCAAAATGGCATGATTTGTATCAAAGCCTAAAAAAGGCAGTTTCAAGGAGCTCTAAAAATGATTTGTGAGGAATTTTGAGCTGAAACTTCACAAACACACTCTAGGGACATCAGAGTCTTGTTTAACATGTTGTAAAAATGGGCATAATAGGTTCCCTTTAACATTGTGTACAACTTTTCGCCACATTTTGCAATAGGATTACACACACACAGCATCCACAGCAGGATACACACATGCCGCAAAGAACAAAAGAGCACCTTTGAGCAAACACGCTGTCATCTGTTTGCATGTAGGCCTATAGCATGATAAATAATTAACTGCAATTGATGCTTTCGTAAAGTTTAAAATGAAACACACAAATTTGAAATAATACCAGAGGATGATAACTCATTTTACATTCAACAGTTTCATAATATTTCACGTTTTCTTCCTATGTAACACCTCAGCAGATCTGGCCTTGTTTGTTCTGCCGGAGACTTTCTCTCTTTCTGCTGTTATTCTCTCTGAGGACATGGCTGAGGGTTTTATCCATTTTAAGGAAAAAATTATGCGATACAAGGGTGGTTAAGTCTTGCATTTTAGCTGCAATAGGGGAATATCTTGTGGGTAGAAAGCAATTTAAGTGACAATGAAATATTAAAGAATGCACATTTAGCTTTCCCGCTTTAATACTTTGTCTTATTAATTAAGAGGGTTCCCAGGCTTCTTAACAGCGCAGTCTTAATTACCTCCAGTCACATAAAAAAGGGTCTGCTGGTAAAGCAAGTCATCTTCCTTCAAAATGGGAATCTTCATTTTTAAAAAGTGGTAGATTTAAACTCAATGACACAAGTGGAAACAATTGCAAACAAATTGCAATCAGCTTTCGGTTTAGGTAGCATTTATCATGTGCAATACAGAGCACACACATGCACACATATTGGATTTTCATGTTTTATGGTGACTTAACCAACGTAATGATTTTTATACAGTACAAACTGTATATTCTGTCATTTTACCCCAACCCTACAACTAAACCCAACATTCACAGAAACATTCTGCTGTTTTACAGATTTAAAAATACCTAATTCTGTATGATTTATAAACCATTTTCCTCAAGGGGACCAGAAAATGTCTCCACAAGCTTGAATAGTACTGCTATTGCTATTTGATAGAAACACACACACACACACACACAAGCACACGCACACGCATAGTTTTTTATTTTTTTATTTACAGTGGATTGTTAACTAATTAAATGAAACTACCCACCCAATATATGCCTTTTCACCATTTCACTATCTCTTTCTCAAATCCCTATTTTCACGTTGCGAAAGTGCAGGGAACTTTATAAAGAGGTCATCCAGGTCAATAATATTTCCTGCCATGGCCAATAGATACTTCTCTTTATTGGCTTTTCCTTCACTGTTTGTCTAGCTCCATATGTCTGGCTCATAGGATCTTCTCTCACTTCCATCCATCATTTACTCGGTCTAGTCAATTTTGCCAACCCTATCCGATACAGCCAGACCAGACACTCTCTCAGAGTCAATCTCTCTCACACACAAGCAAAAGTCAGATATTTTGTTCCTTATATTCGAATGGTCAAGGCTGCATCACAAAGCATCGCTGAAAGAGACAGTGAAGTGAATGTGAACTTAATATACCTTTTAATAGGCTAGCTGATGTTTTTAACATGTCTTAATTAAGCTTCGACTGTTCAACCGGAATCAATTGTATCATGATCTCTGTACTGAATAAATTTTAAAAAAGGGTTCCATTATTGCCTTTATAATTGGTATTCAAATGTTAGGTTTCTCTGAAGGCCTATTTCGTTATGAGAATGTAAAATATGTCCTCAATATAAATATGTACAGTATGAATAGGATATTTTTTCTCTATGCAAACATGATACGTACAGTAAATACCTATGAGAGAAAACCTGGAGAATTCTTTATGACTTACAAAGACAGTCAGTCCACACAATCCACGCCATACATATTTATCTTCAGCACTGCATTTAGAATGCACTGAAAGCGAACAATTCTATTTCAATGCAAATTGAAGCTCCTCTTAAAGATGGGTTTATGGAAAATTACAAAAGGACAGTCTATGCTTTAGCGACACTGCGTCTTACAAATGTCTAGGGATGTTTGCATATTTTAAATCTGTGTTATTGTTGAGCTGAAATAGGTATTTTAATCCAGAAAGGAGAGGAATACAAACAGAAGCTGAAAACAAGGCTCTTGTGTGCTGTGAAGCAGTTATCTAAAATTAATGGCTTCTTCACTTTTACTGTATTGTCCAATATAGATCAGCAAGACTCGTCCTCAAGTTTCGTCCTCTTAGCTTCAACACAGACACACAAATAAGCCTCTGCAGTGTCTGGCAGTTCCCATATTTTGGAACCAAGGTGACCCAAACTAGCCTACGTTGATATATCATGCTGAAAAATTGTCCTTGATTTGAACTGAAAACAGTAGTTTTTAGCTGAAAGTGTGGTCCTTGGTAAGGTGAGGGTGTGAAATAAAGGTAATTGTGTTGTACCTTAAATATTGTTCAGACTGATCATTTTGTTTCAGAAGACCTCAATATATTGACAGGAGCTGCAGTGGTTATTAATTCTGTTTTGCATTTATTGCAAACTTAAATTTTCTGGTGAACTACGTATTTAAGCCAGAGTCAAGTTCTAACATTGCAGATGATCATCGTACATTGCAGTATCGGAAACAACTTCTCAAGCATGTCTTGAGCAAAACAAAACTTTAATTTTAGTTTAATTAAATCATTTCCTTTCAAATATTTTCCTTAGAATACCATCTTTTTGTCTATTTACATTTTTCAGGTACATTGTTTTTTAAATGATCAAATTACTTTAGTCAAATTACTATTAGCATTTAATTGTATTCATTTCTTAATGAAGGGCTGGGAAAGTCAATTCAAGGTGACTTTTCAGAGCAGCCCTGCACTGACACCTTTCCTCTTCCTTTGGTAAAAGCAAAAGCATTTAGTTTTTTTGTTAAAAACTGGTGGAAAGGATATGCCTTCGTGCTTGCGTGTTTAGCTGTACAGATGGTCTGAATATTAATGCAGTAGTGGTGGTGGTGGGGGAGCACAAACCCGTCCTTTATTGACCTATTTGGATCTCATACTCCTCATCTTTGGCCTAAGAAAGAGGAAAGAGGAAGAAGAATGACTGCTGGGCTGAATTCCCTGCATGCAAGACCACCCCATGTGCTGGCAGCACGCAAACTATAAAGTGGAATAAAACATTTTCACTTGGTTTGGTAGGATAAAGGTCTCGTTTCTAAATGCATGGCTGAATGAACTCTTGTGAGGCATTTATTACTGTGTTTCATTTTCAGTTAAATGGTCTCACCTAGTCCCAATTGTTAGGCCATAAAAGGAGCAGTTTTTTAAAATGAGTTTTAACTGTCAGCGAATAGCTTTTTAATAAGTGCAGAGTGTGAATTCGTTCTGTAATATTTTAGGTTGAGTGCCCTATATGTTCTTTTTCATAATATTTTCCAACATTTAGTTATGCTGTTGCAGGTCTGGAAGACGAGCAGAGCTAAAACCGAGCTCGCCGTCTCCACAGGGATTTGATTGAATCAGCAAAATTCCTTTGAATTTGAAATGAACGCAGCAAATCCATCTCATTTTACGCCATAACTTCCTGTGTGCATCCACAATGTATTTCCACATGACTGTGGTTCATGTTTTGAACATGAAACGAAAGAAAAATGTCTTTGCAAGCATATTTCAGAGTAGAATGTTGAGAGTGATAGTGAATAGCATAGCAATGAGTGATTAAAGCATGTTAGAGGGTATTGAGGTCAGAAATACAGAGCAAGGAAGAAAACACACTAATGATAACAACTGCAGCTGAACTTCAATAGATTCAGGCAAACTGAGCAGTCCAGTCATTAGAATATATAATAATGTCTGAATAATGAATGAACGGTCTTGTATCACCTAAGGGGGTTATTTTGCAATAATGACCAACTGAATGTATGTTAGCCTTTGCTTGAATTAAGTTGGTACTTGTATAAGCTTACCTTATATTAGCCAGTAAAGGATACAAAACAGACAAAAATAAATATACTGCAACAATGTCAGAATATCAGTTCTTTGAGGTAAGTTTCTCTACAAATAAGATGTAAGATGCCAAGATGCTGGTGTCTAAACTTTGTATTTTACTTTTGCATTTTACATTCACAGTGTGCATGATATTAATATTCAGTAACATTGTCATTATCAGTCTGTTGTGATTAGTTGTCTACTTACAGCATGTGTTATAAGTGAAACTCCAATTACCCGTATCTGAATGTGAGCTCCAGAGGCTTCCTCAATCCTCAACAACTGGTCAAACTAGGATAGCATAATAGCGTCAATTTTACATTTTCAATTTGAGCCCAAGTTCAACGAACTTTGTCTTTATCTTGTTTAATCTACTTTTATCAGTCTGTCACTGGAAAACACGATCACGGTATCTGATTTCCCTGTGAAATAAGTTGTCACAGAAAACATGGAAGGTTCAGATAAAAGAGAAGAACTGTCTAATAACCTGGCAGCAGTGCGTCCGTGAACCAGCTGTCCTCTGATAAGAAAAACTCATAGAGAAAAACATGAAGTAGTGCCAGCAGATCTCACGATTATTCTCCTCTTCATCCACCCTTCCTCGTGTCAGGCAGTCTAGGGAGATACACGAACAAAAAGAGAGGTTTGAAGGACCCAATTTGAGAATCACATCATCCGAAACAGACTCTTGTTTTCTGATTAAGGTGAGACACTGCACGCAAAACAGTTTTTTTATGCACCTGCCAGTTTTATTTTATTCTGGGCTTTTTGGCTTTTTATATATATTTTTATATATAAAATTATATATATTTTTAATTTGAATCTGACTTCATCAAATGTTCAGAACTTTTTACTAGAACTGTCTGCGAATTAGTGCATTACTTAATTAAACAATGCTTCATTTGCACATTCAAACATACAGTAACATTTAAGGAACTTTGCATTGAAAAAAAAAACATTTTGCAACTCATCAATCAAAAGAGGACATATAATTTTGCAGTTTGTGCATTTTTTGGTAACACTAAGGTTCCATTAATTAATGGTATTTAATGTACAATCGTGGCCAAAAGTTTAGAGAATGACACAAATATTCGTTTGCACAAAGTTTGCTGCTAAACTGCTTTTAGATCTTTGTTTCAGTTGTTTCTGTGATGTACTGAAATATAATTACAAGCACTTCATACGTTTCAAAGGCTTTTATCGACAATTACATGACATTTATGCAAAGAGTCAGTATTTGCAGTGTTGGCCCTTCTTTTTCAGGACCTCTGCAATTCGACTGGGCATGAAATCAACTTCTGGGCCAAATCCTGACTGATAGCAACCCATTCTTTTTATAATCACTTCTTGGAGTTTGTCAGAATTAGTGGGTTTTTGTTTGTCCACCCACCTCTTGAGGATTGACCACAAGTTTTCAATGGGATTAAGTTCTGGGGAGTTTCCAGGCCATGGACCCAAATTTTCAACGTTTTGGTCCCCGAGCCACTTAGATATCACTTTTGCCTTATGGCACGGTGCTCCATCGTGCTGGAAAATGCATTGTTCTTCACCAAACTGTTGTTGGATTGTTGGAAGAAGTTGCTGTTGGAGGGTGTTTTGGTACCATTCTTTATTCATGGCTGTGTTTTTGGGCAAAATTGTGAGTGAGCCCACTCCCTTGGATGAGAAGCAACCCCACACATGAATGGTCTCAGGATGCTTTACTGTTGGCATGACACAGGACTGATGGTAGCGCTCACCTTTTCTTCTCCGGACAAGCCTTTTTCCAGATGCCCCAAACAATCGGAAAGGGGCTTCATCGGAGAATATGACTTTGCCCCAGTCCTCAGCAGTCCATTCGCCATACTTTTTGCAGAAGATCAATCTGTCCCTGATGTTTTTTTTGGAGAGAAATGGCTTCTTTGCTGCCCTTCTTGACACCAGGCCATCTTCCAAAATCTTTGCCTCACTGTGCGTGCAGATGCGCTCACACCTGCCTGCTGCCATTCCTGAGCAAGCTCTGCACTGGTGGCACTCCGATCCCGCAGCTGAATCCTCTTTAGGAGACGATCCTGGCGCTTGCTGTACTTTCTTGGACGCCCTAAAGCCTTCTTAACAAGAATTGAACCTCTTTCCTTGAAGTTCTTGATGATCCTATAAATTGTTGATTTAGGTGCAATCTTAGTAGCCACAATATCCTTGCCTGTGAAGCCATTTTTATGCAATGCAATGATGGCTGCACGTGTTTCTTTGCAGGTCACCATGGTTAACAATGGAAGAACAATGATTTCAAGCATCACCCTCCTTTTAACATGTCTAGTCTGCCATTCTAACCCAATCAACCTGACATAATGATCTCCAGCCTTGTGCTCGTCAACATTCTCACCTGAGTTAACAAGACGATTACTGAAATGATCTCAGCAGGTCCTTTAATGACAGCAATGAAATGCATTTTCATGGCAAAGAAGGACTATGCAATTCATCTGATCACTCTTCATAACATTCTGGAGTATATGCAAATTGCTATTATAAAAACTTAAGCAGCAACTTTTCCAATTTCCAATATTTATGTAATTCTCAAAACGTTTGGCCACGACTGTATTTACTAGTATGAACAAACAATTAACAATACAATCATTACAGTAGGCCTATTTATTCATCATTAATTAACATTAATTAATGAAAATACAGTTGATCATTAGTTCCCCAGCGGGAGGGGAACTACAATGCTATGTGGAAACTTCCACTATGGGGGATTTCGTCAGAAAGCCAATCACTCTGAAGAGTAATTAAACTGGCCAATGAAATGCCAATGAGTTGGCGGTGTCAGCGTGCACAGCTGGCAGCAATCATAATCAGCTTGTGAATAAGAATGCTCGCTGTGCCACACAACCACACCTTTTCGCTTTCAGAAGCCTCACGCAACTGAGAGTATTGCTTAAAGATCTCCACGAGAGAGAGAGAGAGAGAGAGAGAAAGAGTGGCTTCAGAACGAGCTGTTTCTCCCGGTCCCAGAGCGAGCTACAACGCAGGCAGCGGCGGTCGAGCTGGGTTCATTCTCCCGTCCCTGGGCGTTTCTCTGGTCCGGTTCTACAAGAGCGGTTTGTATAGTAAAGAAAGAGCAAATTTCCCTAAAAGAGCAACACGGTCGAGCAGCGCGTCTTTTTAAAGATGTCGTTCCGACCGTGCGTTTCTGGATGCGGTGGTTTCCTGTCCCCGGATGATGGGCACGAGCACTGCGTTGCATGTCTGGGGGTCCAGCATGTTAATTCAGTGCTCGCGGGCAGTTCATGCCATCACTGCGATGGCATGTCTGTGGCGCAGCTAAGATCGCGGCTCGCTCTTGCAAAAGAGCGAACCACCCCTGCTGTCCCCCGCAAGTCGGTTGGCACTCGGGCAGATCTGAGGGTTACAGTGGGAGTAAATCCGCCGCCCTCGGGCTCGCGGACCTCCCGCTCCTCAGCGCGCTCCATCCAAGCTTCGAGTGAGAGAAGCGCTCCATCCTCTCGGATGGTCGCCCTCTCACTCGATGACACCGAGGATCAGATGTCCATCGCGGCATCGGAGGGTGGGCTGTCATATTCTGACGAGGATCCGGACCCGCTCCCTCCCTCCGGGGTAGTGAGCGAGGCGCCAGATCTAGAAGCAGATATGTTGGCCGTGCTTTCCCGGGCTGCTTCGGCGGTGGGTCTGGAGATGGTTTATCCCCCAGCCCCGCGGCCGGACCGACTAGATGGGTGCTACGTGGAGGCTAAGAGGAGGGCCAAGCCTTCTAAGCCTCCCGTCCCCTTCTTCCCGGAAGTGCACAGTGAGCTCACGCAGTCTTGGAGGGCACCTTTCTCTGCCCGATCTGTGTGCGCTTCCTCTCTCACCACCCTTGACGGTGGAGCAACCAGGGGGTACGAGGCGATTCCCCAGGTGGAGCGCGCCATTGCGGTCAATCTTTGCCCGCGTGGTGCCTCTTCCTGGCGTGGTCAGCCTCGTCTTCCGTCCAAAGCATGTAAGTTATCTGCGTCCCTCGGGAGCAGAGCTTACACTGCTGCGGGCCAGGCTGCTTCCGCCTTGCATGCTATGGCAACGTATCAGCGCTACCAAGCGCAGGCGTTGGCCCAGCTGCACGAGGGTGGTTCCGACCCAGGCTTGATGCACGAGCTCCGCACCGCAACCGACTATGCTCTGCGTACCACCAAGTCGGCTGCGCGTGCCCTGGGAAGGACGATGGCCACACTAGTGGTCCAGGAGCGCCACCTCTGGCTAAACCTGGCAGATATGCGTGACGTTGACAAGGTTCGCTTTCTTAACGCACCCATATCCCAGGCTGGCCTGTTCGGCGACACCGTTGGTGAGTTCACCCAGGAATTCACAGCGGTGAAAGAGCAGTCGAGTGCGATGGGTGAGGTCATCTATCGGCGGGCTCGTAAAACCGCTCCTCCCGCCGAACCATCCACCTCGGCTGCTCCTCGCCGAGGGCGCCCGCCTGCGGCATCAAGACCTGCTCCACTGCCTCTGCCCGGTCCACCGGCTAAACGGCAGCGTCGAGCACCTCGCAGGCGTTCAGCGCCCCCGCCCCAGGGCGCCGTTAAGTCCGGTAATTGGACTGCGAAGCGACCCTGAGACGGGCCATCCGGAGAAGAGGGGACTTGCTCTTTCCTCGGTGGAGGGCCGAGCGAACCAACATCAAACGGTGTTTTTCAACACCAGGCTGCTAGCCTCACGGCCGGCGGCCGCAAAATTTTCAATAAAAGAGCATTTTCCCCCTTCTCTGGATGTGACAGCCCGAACACTGCCAGTCTGGGACGCTATGCCTTCCAGCTCGCAGGATCGGTGCATCTCGCCACGGGCTCTGAGTGTGTTAGAGGACGGGCTCCCTTCTCTTGCACTCCAGCCCCCCCTTCCGGACTCTGGGACGAAGGTGAGTGTGAATCTCTTGCCTCCTGCTCTTCCTCGGGACCCTATGGCTCTCCCATTCCGCGCTGCCCCACCGCTGGTATGTCAACGATCGTGCCGATGATGTCACTAGCGCGAGCTCTGTCAGCCTGGTTAGCGCTGCCCAGCCCGTCGCGGTGGCTCATTCGTACGATCAGACTCGGCTATGCGATTCAGTTCGCCAAACGGCCTCCCAAGTTCACGGGCGTGTATTTCACCAGGGTCAGCCCCGGGTCCGCCCCTGTCTTGCGCGAGGAGATTGCTGTCCTCCTGGCGAAGGATGCAATCGAGCCGGTCCCTCCAGCCGAGATGAGGAGCGGGTTTTACAGCCCCTACTTCATCGTACCCAAAAAGAGCGGTGGGTCACGGCCAATCCTAGATCTGCGCGTTTTGAACCGCTGCCTTCACAGGCTGCCGTTCAGAATGCTTACGCAGAGGCGCATCCTTCGGTGCGTCCGTCCTCAGGATTGGTTTGCAGCAATGACCTGAAGGACGCGTATTTTCATGTCTCTATTCTTCCACGCCACCGGCAGTTTCTGCGGTTTGCGTTCGAGGGTCAGGCATGGCAATACAAAGTCCTCCCCTTCGGGCTCTCTCTGTCTCCGCGGGTTTTCACCAAACTCACGGAGGGTGCCCTGGCGCCTCTTCGGCTCGCGGGCATCCGCGTGCTCAATTATCTCGACGACTGGCTGATTTTAGCTCACTCGTGGGATCAATTGATTACGCACAGGGACAGGGTGCTCCGGCACCTCGACCTATTGGGGTTTCGGGTCAACCGAGAAAAGAGCAAGCTCGCCCCTGTGCAGAGCATCTCTTTTCTCGGGTTGGAGCTGGATTCGATCACCATGACGGCGCGCCTCTCCCGAGAGCGCGCCGAGCTGATGCTGACCTGTCTGAAAGAGTTCGACAGGAAAACTGTGGTCCCACTGAAATTCTTTCAGAGGCTCCTGGGGCATATGGCATCTGCAGCCGCTGTCACGCCGCTCGGATTGCTCCATATGAGACCACTTCAGCATTGGCTTCACGATCGGGTCCCCAGACGCGCATGGCGAGCGGGCACGCACCGGGTGACAATCACTCCGCTGTGTCGCCGCACCTTCAGCCCTTGGACGGACCCTCTGTTTCTACAGGCTGGGGTGCCTCTAGAACAAGTGTCCAGGCATGTTGTCGTGTCGACAGATGCTTCCAGTACGGGCTGGGGAGCCATGTGTTGCGGGCATGCAGCTGCGGGTCCATGGAAAGGAGCCCGGTTGCATTGGCATATCAATTGCCTGGAGCTGTTGGCAGTGTATCTCGCTCTGCCCCGTTTTTTACCGGTGCTAGAGGGGAAACACGTGCTGGTCAGGACGGACAGCACGGCGGCGGTAGCGTATATCAACCGCATGGGGGGTATTCGCTCTCGCCGCATGTCTCAGCTCGCTCGCCGTCTGCTCCTCTGGAGTCATACGCGACTGAAATCGTTGCGTGCCATTCACATCCCCGGCGAGCTCAACCGTGCAGCCAATGCGCTCTCACGGCAGCTTCCACGCCAGGGAGAATGGCGACTCCACCCCGAGTCTGTCCAGCTGATATGGGCGCACTTCGGAGAAGCCCAGGTCGACCTGTTTGCTTCCTCCGAGAGCACTCATTGCCAGTGGTTTTATTCCCTAACCGAGGCCTCCCTCGGTACGGACGCACTGGCTCACAGCTGGCCTCGGAGCATGCGCAAATATGCGTTCCCCCCAGTGAGCCTACTCGCACAATTATTGTGCAAGGTCAGGGAGGACGAGGAGCAGGTCTTGCTAGTTGCGCCCCTCTGGCCCAACCGGACCTGGATTTCAGAACTCTCTCTCCTCGCGACGGCCACTCCCTGGCGGATCCCTTTGAGGAAGGACCTTCTTTCTCAGGGACAGGGCACCATTTGGCACCCGCGTCCAGATCTCTGGAACCTCCACGTGTGGTCCATAGACGGAGCGCGGCAGACTTAGGTGACCTACCGGCTGCGGTGGTTAACACCATCACTCAGGCTAGAGCACCCTCTACGAGGCATGCCTACGCCCTGAAGTGGAGTCTATTCACTGAGTGGTGTGCTTCTCTCCGAGAAGACCCCCGGACTTGCCAGATAAGTGTTGTGCTTTCTTTTCTTCAGGATAGATTGGAGCGGAGGCTGTCACCCTCCACACTGAAGGTTTACGTTGCCGCCGTTTCCGCTCATCATGATGCGGTGGATGGCGGCACGGTGGGAAGGCATAACCTCATCATCCAGTTCCTCAGAGGTGCGAGGCATATAAATCCTTCCCGCCCCACTCTCATGCCTTCTTGGGATCTCTCTGTAGTGCTCACTAGCCTACGCGGAGATCCGTTCGAACCACTCGACTCAGTATCCTTGAGATTTCTGTCCTTAAAGACAGCTCTGCTGGTTGCGTTGGCATCGATCAAGAGGGTCGGGGATCTGGAGGCGTTTTCGGTCAGTGACTCGTGCCTGGAATTTGGGCCAGACTACTCTCACGTGATCCTGAGACCCCGGCCTGGTTACGTGCCCAAGGTTCCTACCACTCCCTTTAGAGACCAGGTAGTGAGCCTGCAGGCGCTGCCCACGAGGAGGCAGACCCAGCCCTTTCCTTGCTGTGTCCCGTTCGCGCTTTGCGACTTTATGTGGACCGCACTCAGAGCTTTAGATCTTCTGAGCAGCTCTTTGTCTGTTACGGTGGTCGGCAGAAGGGAAGTGCCGTATCCAAACAGAGGTTGGCCCACTGGATAGTGGATGCCATCTCTCTCGCTTATCAGTGCCAGGGCGAGCCATGTCCCCCGGGGGTGAGAGCGCACTCCACTAGGAGCGTCGCTTCCTCTTGGGCGTTAGCACGCGGCGCCTCTTTAACAGACATCTGTAGAGCTGCGGGCTGGGCGACACCTAATACATTTGCGAGATTTTATAATCTTCGAGTGGTACCGGTTTCCTCACGTGTGCTAGTTAACTCCGGTGAATGAGGAAACTGGGTTGGTGTTGTAACACGTTTGCTGCGCCTTTCTCTCTAACACAGAGATACGTGCGCTTTTTTCACTCTGTTCAGTTGAGTTCCCCATTGGCGAACCCTACAGAGTTCCTCCGAGGCCCCCAGCATCTGACTCAGCAGAGGAGTCAGGTGCCTGGCCCATTGCGTAGTTGGCATGCCCACTTGGTCAGCCCGCGTTCTGGGTATAGGTGCCTGCTATGCGCGATCCCCTCTGGCGATCCCATATGCTTCACTCAGCCACGGTGTAGTTCCCCCCTCTCAGGCGGGCCCGTGTCTTCCCTCCCCGCTAACCATCCTTCATATGTGTTCTCCCCCTTTCAGGGTTAGTCCATATGTCTTCCTGCCACCAGGTCTCCCCATTGGGCAGCAGGTGGCCTCCGCAGCGTCCTCCCTATCGGGACTGCACGCTTCCCAACGTACTGTCGTAATTTAAAATTCCTAGAATCTTAACTAGGTGTATTTTTTACGACTCCCCAAAAAATATAAATAAGCCTTAAGTGCTTCACAGGTAAGTAAGGTAAGTTAGGGCCAGGGGGCACGTTGGTGGGCTGCGTCTCTGGTGATGATGGTGCGCTCACGCTGGAGCCTGGCAAACCTCTCACCAGCGACGTGGTAAGGTTCAATCACTGTGGCGTTTTCCATAGATTTCCCCATAGTGGAAGTTTCCACATAGCATTGTAGTTCCCCTCCCGCTGGGGAACGTAACGGTTACTAAAGTAACCCTCGTTCCCCGAGGGGGGGAACGGAAATGCTATGTTCCTTCGCCACAGGGATTGCGCCTTAGCTGACAGCTGTAGTTCGGCTTCTTCAGCTAGAAAAGGTGTGGTTGTGTGGCACAGCGAGCATTCTTATTCACAAGCTGATTATGATTGCTGCCAGCTGTGCACGCTGACACCGCCAACTCATTGGCATTTCATTGGCCCGTTTAATTACTCTTCAGAGTGATTGGCTTTCTGACGAAATCCCCCATAGTGGAAGTTTCCACATAGCATTTCCGTTCCCCCCCTCGGGGAACGAGGGTTACTTTAGTAACCGTTACGTTCTTGTTAACTCCCAGTGCATCAACTAATGTTAACAAGCACAACTTTGGATTTTAATGCATTAGTAAATGTTGAACTATGGTTAATAAATGCTGTACACCTATTTTTCATCCTTAGTTCATGTTAGTAAATGCATCAACTATAATTATGGAACCTTATTGTAAAGCGTGGCCTTTTTTCTACCCTATTCACCCCTAACCCTAAAGCCCCCTCACTTTCTGAAGGTCATTTTGTATATACAGTACAATGCGTCTAGGGTGTTATCATAGAAGAGGAAAGAGAGAAAGAAAAGAAAATAAGAGGAAGAACAGAGAAGGAGAAGTAGAGAGAAAGACTCTCGGAGGTTAATGCGTCTCCTCTGCGTTCTGACACACGGCTGCCTCATTTTCTCCCGCGCATTATCTCCTGTCTTCAGAGGCGACAAAGCTAGTAAGCTTCTCTGACAGGCAGCAAAGGTAAGGCCTTTATTTCCTTTCATTGTGAAAAACAAGGCCACCGAGTCGTGTGGAAATGGAAATCTGCAAATGTGAATGAGGAGGCCGGCTGCTTTACTGCAGAGCTGATGGACAGCGGTGGCTTCTTTAGCAGCATGTTTGTGTCTATAAAAAAAGGAGAGAAAGAAAGAGTGCAGGAGAGTTAAAAGACCCACAGTAAGACTTCAATTAAAATGTTACGCTTCAGAGAAGTATACACTGGCTGTATAGCAGGTGTTAGCCTGTGGGTGCGAGACTGAGGCGATCAATTAGTCCGTCAATAAATCGGTGAGGACGCCAAGCAAGTGCTGTGTAAACTCTCCTCATACACTCACTCAGAGACCAGCTTCATAAAATGGGCTGAGACATCAGTACAATGAAGATGAATGAGATCTGTCATACTGACAAAATTTGTTTAGCTCTCTGATTGCTTTTACTGAAGAAATTACTGAAGAAATTAATTTTGGCAAAATCATTTCAGCTGTAATGTAGACACACACACAGACACACACAATATAATAATAATAATTTTACTACTATATATATATATATATATGTATATAAAAGAAATATTGATTGAGAAAATATTAAGATATAATATTGAGAAACCAAGCACCTCATTCACAAAGGCTTTTAAAAAATATTTTGTCTTTTTTTTAAATATTATTTAGAACTGACAATATGTTTTTAATTATTTATTGTGTAATGAATATATTTCTCATTATGAAATATTATAATAAGGAAAAATCACCTTATAATACAACAATATTGTATAGATTTTAGTTTATTATTTAGTTTTATTTATAAATCACTCTATCTATCTATCTATCTATCTATCTATCTATCTATCTATCTATCTATCTATCTATCTATCTGTCTGTCTGTCTGTCTGTCTGTCTGTCTGTCTGTCTGTCTGTCTGTCTGTCTGTCTGTCTGTGTCTGTCTGTCAAGAGAGAGGGAGAGAGAGATTAATTACATGCAATATTCATAATATGAAATATTGTGATTTTAAAAATACTGCATGTAAAAATGCAAGCAAATTATATTTAGATTTTTATTTATGTTGTATAAATAATGTTTTATTCAAATGAAATAAAATATTGATTAAAGTATCAATATTCTTGGTTTTATTTTATGTTTAGTATTTTAATAAATAACAAATTTCCAAAACGTTTGTTGCAATGTGGAGAGGGTTTTCTGAGGTAATTATTGCTAGTGTAACCAGATTGCCTCAATGCCCTTGTCTCGTTTTCAGAGATAATGCATTAAATGAGGACTCTCAGTGTATGAATTGGATCTCTGTTCAGTATAAGGCTTTTAATTTTCCTCTGCACCTCCCATCCCACTCAATTATTCATTGTGTTGTTCTTTACCCGTCCCTATGCATTATTTCTTTATTTGACTGATCACTGCTCCTCATTTCACATCACTGTTCGTATTTTCCTCCGTGCAGGTGCTGATCCCAGAGGGGCTGCTGGGTAAATAGTAAATGCCATCTAAAAATACCGCACCCCCCAGTCCCCCCTCACTCCGTCTGACTCAGCTCATCCCTTGGAGTAACCAGAAAAAATGAGCCCGGTTCGGCATTGGAAGAATGACGACTGTGGTACAATTACACATTGCTGGGGAAAATGTCATGCCTTTTAGATGCTGCTGGCTTTGCCTGATTCTCCAAAATGGAGCATGGAGTTATTGTTTATAAAAGTGAAAAGGTATTTCTGCATGTAAGAGCAGATGTGAACATATTTTTCATAGATGTGTAAATCAAGTTTTAATGAGAGACTGGCTCTAGTTATGAAAAAGGAGGGGTCGGGGGGCTGTTTTAAAAAAATCTGAACAAAAATGATTATATCAATTACTATCATAATTTATAGATAAATTACAAGTCAGTGTAACAATAGTTAATGAAACAAACAAAAAATCTGGCATTTTTACAACAAAATGAATATATTAACATTTAAAAAGACTCTTTTTTTAAGGATCAGAGTGCAGCCACAAAATATTAATTAGTTGTCATTTTAAGTCTTTATACTTTGCCACTATTCTTCACATCCCCAGGCTTTACCTGTCAGCAAGACATTTTTTAATAATTCAAAATATCATACAATTTTAATAAGTACAAGTCAGAATGAACATGTTTCATTTTACAATAGTATATGCTACACTGAATAATTGTTATTTCTCCCATAAAACTACTACCATTTACTATTTTACCTATATAAAGTTCACAAAAACATTTTGTACATTTAATTTAATGTTCACTAAAATGGAAACTGTACAGGAGTCAGAAATTCCTCTGGCATGCGTGCAAATGAAGGGAAAGAAATGCTCCTGCAACTAAACACATTTCAGAAAGCTGTAATGAACTTTAATGGTCAACATAATGACTATGATGAGAAAAAACTGTCATAAATTCTTTATAAATTTGATATAAGTTCTTTCATTTTATTTTGACTCATTTAGAGGTTTTTGGTTTGTGTTGAACAGCACCAGTGATTATTTGAAAATGAAGCAAAGCTTTTCTTTTCAGTGTTCTCAGTCCATTTTTCTGCTGCAACATGGTTTGGATGGCAGCATTCACAATTATTCAAATGAACTATGATAACAGAACACCAGAGTTTGCATTAAATCAATCCAAAGTGTTAACACAACCTAAACATTAAATTTTGAAGCAGAAAAAATTCAATAGTAATTCCTATTGTAAAATGCACTCCAATAATAATTACAAGAAATCTTATAATTGTTTTCCAGCTGTTTCATAATCCCTTTAATTTTTTTCTGCATTTAAGTTTTTTAATAAATAAATATTATTAAAAATCTCATAAATAATTTATTATTATTACACACAAAAATCTTGCACCTTTTTACTTTTAGGCACTTTTCTGTGCAATTAAAATGACTTCTCAATGTTTTCAGAAATCCATATGCGGTCCATATTTGTTTGTTTTGTTTAAAAATTATATATTGGCAGAATATTTTTCTCACTGGCAGTTGTGGGAAAAATGTGTGTGTGTCTGATTTTGTAAATTAGTATACAAAGATGGTGGCAGTGGATCAATGCATGAAATTAAACCATTTGCCATTTTTCCAATATTAAGCTAGCCTGTGTCCGAGAGAAGACACCTGAGCAGCGAGAGCTGATCAAAAGCCTCTCGCTCTCTCACAGGCCCCCGAGGGCCCAAACCATAGACCTACAGCAGCATTTCTCATTCAAACCATCTGCACTGAGAAAAGCCTTATGAGACTCAGATCAATCATTTATCTACTGTAGTGACTGTAATTCCAATGAATCTGTCCACGGATATGAGTTTACATCAGGGCAGCATTAGGGTTTTTCTCAGGACCTATCAATTGTACAAATCCATTTGTATTATGCATCTAGGCTTGTGCCTTCTGTTGTGCAGTAACTATTTCTGCATCAATACTTTCTGCAGGAAAAGGATTTCTTTGAGACTTTTCCATTCTCCCCTTAGCAGCAGAAGTCCTTGTAACACAGCAAAGCACACTTGACATTGCACATATTCCTATAACAAGCTCCCAACCCATCATGCATTCACAATGGCATGTCGTCAATAAAATTATCTGTGCATTTTTAAAGACATTCCTCAAAAATGCGAGGAAATTCAATTAAACATTGATCTGTCCTTCTCTGTGCAAACTGACTGATCTCATTCTGGTTTGTCCGTGGGCTAAATGTTATGAATATGAGGATGCACAAGATAGGAACAGCCAGCTTACTGTCAATTGATATCTCTCATCGTGGCACTATATGCCTTGATTTTCACTCGAAGATGTAAGTCCTTAAAAAAACAGTAATTCACAGTAGATCAATTTTGATTCTTGTCTTTGTGTCAGAGCATAGCTTTTGTGCAAGAATCTGTGTCAAGATCAAACAAAACCGAGATTCAGGGCTATTGCTGAGAGATGTGATTTACTCACAGTTTGCACCAGTGCACATTTACTAAAGACTTCTAGTGATAAATTCTTTGATGCTGGCCTTATTGCAACTATAATTTCTAAAAGTTATTTAGTATTCATTGAAAGCATTAAATGCAAATGTGAGTGTTCCAATGTCATTCAGCATAACAGTTATGTATTTGTGAAGCATATACTGTATATGACATACTTATTCTGACCCGTACTTGATCAGAATCAGAATCAGAAAGAGCTTTATTGCCAGGTATGTTCACACATACGAGGAATTTGTTTTCGTGACAGAGCTTCTACAGTGCAACAGAATTACAGAGACAGGACAAAAAACAGATAATAAATATATTTAAAAAATAAAAGTTGTAGTGAATGCAAATATACAAATTGACAAGTGTATGTACAGGAATATTACTATATACAATAGCAGCTGTTATGTGCAAATTAGCATGTAAAATATGTTGTTAAATAAGTGTTTATGTGTATAAAAAGTGTATAGCAAGTAGTGATGTTTGTTCCATAATTACTATCATCAAGTGTTCATGAGATGGATTGCCTGAGGGAAGAAACTGTTTCTGTGTCGGGCTGTTCTGGTGCACAGTGCTCTGTAGCGTCGACCAGAAGGTAAAAGTTCAAAGAGGCAGTGTGCTGGGTGTGAGGGGTCCAGAGTGATTTTGGCAGCCCTTCTGCTTGCTCTGGATAAGTACAGTTCTTGGAGAGTAGGGAGGGTTGTACCAGTGATTCGCTTAGCAGTCCGAACTATTCGACGTAGTCTTCGGAGGTCGGATTTCGTAGCTGAGCTAAACCAGACAGTTATTGAAGTGCAGAGGACTGATTCAATGATGGAAGTGTAGAACTGTTTCAGCAGCTCCTTTGGAAGGTTGAACTTCCTCAGCTGACGAAGGAAGTACAACCTCTGTTGAGCTTTTTTGACAATGGAGTCAATGTGAGTGTCCCACTTCAGATCCTGAGAGATGGTGGTGCCCAGGAACCTGAATGACTCCACTGCTGCCACAATGCTGTCCATGATGCTCAGTGGGGGGAGAGCAGGGGGGGTTCTCCTGAAGTCCACTATCATCTCCACTGTTTTGAGCGTGTTCAGCTCCAGGTTGTTGTGACTGCACCAGACAGCCAGCTCCTTAACCTCCTGTCTGTAAGCAGACTCGTCACCATCCTGAATGAGGCCGATAAGTTTAATGTCGTCTGCAAACTTCAGGATTTTGACAGAGGCGTCCTTTGAGGTGCAGTCATTTGTGTACAGTGAGAAGAGCAGAGGGGAGAGGACACACCCCTGGGGGGCGCCAGTGCTGATTGTGCGGGTACTGGATGAGAATTTTCCCAGCTTCACCAGCTGCTGCCTGTCCGTTAGGAAGCTGTTGATCCACTGACAGACAGAGTTGGGCACGGAGAGCTGAGTTAATTTGGGCAGGAGAAGTTTTGGGATGATAGTGTTGAAAGCCGAGCTGAAGTCAACAAACAAGATCCTCACATAGGTCCCCTGTCTGTCTAGGTGTTGCAGAACATAATGCAGTCCTATATTGACTGCATCATCCACAGACCTGTTTGCTCTGTAGGCAAACTGAAGAGAGTCCAGTGAGGGTTCAGTGATGTCCTTCAGGTGGGCCAGCACCAATTTTTCAAAAGACTTCATGACCACAGATGTTAGCGCCACCGGTCTGTAGTCATTTAGTCCTGTAAGTTTGGGTTTCTTTGGAATGGGGATGATGGTGGAGCGTTTGAAGCAGGAGGGTACTTCACACAGCTCCAGTGATCTGTTGAAGATCAGGGTGAAGATGGGGGCCAGTTGGTCAGCACAGGATTTTAGACAGGCTGGTGTTACAAAATCTGGGCCTGGTGCTTTTTTCCTCTTCTGTTTTTGGAAGACCTGGCGCACATCATCTTCACTGAACTGAAGTGTGGGGGAGTCGGGGGGTGGTGGAGGTGTTAATGGTGGTGTGAAGAGCAGAGTGGGTGTGGGGTGTTTTCTCAAACCTGCAGTAAAACTCATTCAGGTCGTTTGCAAGTCGTTCGTTGTCTACAATGCAGGGGGATGGTTTCTTGTAGTTTGTGATATTTTTCAAACTTTTC
>CAIGQV010018106.1:12848691-12863760 GCA_903798115.1 Danio jaintianensis | reverse complement strand
GGAATGTGACTCAAGACGGGACAAACTAACAAAAACAAAAAAACAACGGCAGAGCTCAACACGGAGGCGGCCATCTTCGTCGGCGCCATCTTGTTCTGATAAAATATGCAGTGCACTGTAAAAAGCGATTAGTTGACTTTACTTAAAAAAAATGAGTAAACCAGTTGCTTTTAGAGCTTTTAGTTGACTTTACTTAAAAAGGGGGAGTAAGCCCCTTTCCTTCGGCTTTGTCTCTGATGTATCACAGTGGAATGAACCGTTTCAGACTTCAAAAATCCATAGAAGTGGTCCATATTTTTTTGACCAAAAATATATTGACAGAAAATGTTTCTCATTGGCAGTGGCGAGAAAATACTACCATTAAGCCACTATGCTGCCTGTGACTACACTCACTGCCTTATTACATTTTTAAGTAAAAGAACTGTGCATAATTAAAAAATAAAGTCAAAACATGTTACAACAGGTTTGCTCACTTTTTTAAGTAAAGCCAACTTCAATCAATCAATGGGTTTACTCCTTTTTTAACCAAAGCAACTCATCACTGTTTAGTAAGTGATAATCCTACATTTTGGTATATTTAAAAAAAAAAAAGAAGCTTTTGAGAAGATTAGAATAGCCTAGTGGTTTGGAGGAGAGTATAGTATTAAAAATAAAAGATTAAAACTTGTGTCTGATAATATTTTTTTGCACATTGCACATTCAACAGGAGGATTTTTAATCATACAATACATGGTTTATAAAACACAGCATTTAGTTGATTGTCACAGCTGTAAACAAGATGGCTTTCTTTCTGCACTAAGGGAGTTTGCCTTCATAACAGACATTAATGAATGCAACACGCACATCTCCCGGAAATTATGTTGAATTCATCCAAATAGATGTTTCAATTTTGTGTTTTTCAATGGTCAAATGACCAGTATTTGCACCATTACTTAATGACTAAAAACACAAGATTTCTTCTTTTTCTTTTTCATTTTTTTTTCGCTTAACATTCTGCAATAGTTGCTGTAGAAGGAGGAACTTATAGAAAAGAGTATGCTTATTAGAAGGAAGAAATTTTCCCTTCTCGTGTTCATTTATTTGCAATGCAAGAACAAGACTGAACATATCGATTCCCAAGCCACATTATTTTTAATGTGCTCTGCTTTAGGTAGATTGCGTTGGTCATTATGGAAATGAGCTGCCAGCATCTGTATTCTTGAATTTGCACATTGTCTGTAGATCACCTACAGAAATTTTCACTCCCATCAACACTTTTATGGGACTGCAGTCTTCCATTATTGTGCCCTGTTTCAATGCGAACGGTTCCAAAATGAACCAGACCTCTCAGTCCGAAAAAGCCAACGCGATGCCAGTTAGTCAACAAACTGAGGAGTCTAATATGAACCTTCAGCAGTCTCTGTGATGTTGCATTGACCCAATCTCAGGACCCAGTCGAGCCAATTTAATTTTGTACTTCAGCCAAACAGGCGATGCAATTGACTTCTTGAGAGTTGCTGAGATACCAGCATCTGGGTATATGAAAAAGGCAGAGAGACTAATGATTTTGGACACCTCATTTACCACCAGTCTGATAAAAAAGAAGAAATGTTGAGTCCACGATCTTTAACTGCAAACAAGTATGATTAAACCTATCATGGGAAAAATATTAGGATGACCTGCAGGGATGTTGTGATGGGAACATGCATTAATTATCACAGGCTTTCTGCTAAATTTAATTGGTCAAACATAAAATGGAGATACAAAAATGTTATACCATTGCTTTGGATTTGCAAATAAATGAAGCAAAATTGTACTATATAAAAATATGAAAATTTGCTGTGACATTTTTTAAAGTCACCATGAAATTGGTTCCTTTTTAAAATCAAATATTGCAGTATTTATTAGAAATGATTCATCGGTGCACATTTATTATTTATTTATTGTTAATTCATGTGATCAAATAATTTTTTATTAAAATATTTTCCCCTTACTCTTGCAACAGCAACTTCTGATTAGTTGTTCTTTGGTGCAAGGGTGGAACAAGCTGTCAATAACAAGATATTAACCAATAGCAAATCACAATGATCCAACAACTCAATCAAATCAAGTCCTATCCTTTTTTTTCTTGTTCAAGAAGCTGTTTCACCTGGATACCCATGAGGACCAAAAGCATCACTTTCACTACACTTGCGGCCATATTTGTGTCTAATATGGTCACACAAAACCGCAGCACATTTAAATGAGACTAAATGAAAACTATATTTTGCCAAATAATAAACAAATACTGGTTATAATTCTTCTGATGAAACCTCGAACTGTGTTTTGTTCCTTCAAACCTGCGATGTGTCTGTCTCAACTACCTTTTCTGTACATTTATTCACAACTTGGGCCTCACGGTGGCGCAGTGGGTAGCACAATCGCCTCACAGCAAGAAGGTTCGAGCCTCGGCTGGGTCAGTTGGCATTTCTGTGTGGAGTTTGCATGTTCTCCCTGTGTTGGCGTGGGTTTCCTCCGGGTGCTCCGGTTTCCCCCACAAGTCCAAAGACATGCGGTATAGGTGAATTGAGTAAGCTAAACTGTCCGTAGTGTATGAGTTTGAATGAGTGTGTATGGATGTTTCCCAGTGATGGGTTGTGGCTGGAAGGGCATCCGCTGCGTAAAACATTTGCTGGATAAGTTGGCGGTTCATTCCACTGTGGCGACCCCAGATTAATAAAGGGACAAAGCCGAAAAGAAAATGAATGAATGAATATTCACAGCTTCACTACTGTTTACCATGGCAGCAATCTTTCGGACATAGGCCTACTGTACTAGCTGGTGATCAGAAAACTCACAAAAGTATTTAAAGAAAACCCATAAGTAGCAGCATACTCCATTTTAGGTCATGCAAATAAGAGTAAGAGATCATTTAAAAGTGTAAAAGGGCTATTTTATTTGTTTAATCATGATTATAACAAAAACAGTGTGCTTTTATTCACTAATAAAGCAAATCAAGTGGTGCAGTTTATGCTGTCTCCACAAAGGGTTAACATCAGTCGATCAATGCAAGCATGATACTATGTAAGGTCACATGGAACGAATACATTACAATAGAGAAGAAACAACTATCACATTTTATGTTTCATGTCAACTAAAAAAGTGTTATTCTGTTTTTGTATCATTATTAAAGGTTAAAGGAATGTGCTTCTCTATTAAAAACATGCCTTGTTTTTCAGTTCTGTAACTGAAACTGTAAACATAGACCCTTCTGGTGGAGAAAGCAGAGAGTGAACAATCTCTTGCACAGGCTCTGTTTTGAATTTGAATGGAGCTGAGCAGATTTAGGACCTTGGACAGAGACACTGCAGTCGACAGACTCTACAGAACGTCTGTTCACGCACAGTGAATGCCATGGTTGGTTAAAGCTGCCTAATTGATTTGGCCATTCAAATATCTGAGGGAGGACAAACAGCTGCAAGTGACATTTAAAAGTCACTTTTGCAAGTATTTACTCATTTGAAACAACCATAGATGGAACTGAAGAGAGTCTCTCAACTGAAGAGACTTCTGAAGTACCTCTTTTACAAAATTATTCAGTAGTTAACTAAATTCACCAGTTAAAAAAAAAAAAAAATGAAAGCTTTATATTTGCTTTTATTGTTTTGTAATCGTTTTCTAAAGCAAGGGTTTTCAGTCTTTTAGATGGCACAGACTTCCAAATGATCAACCCTTTCCAGTTTGAAAACCACTCTAAAGCACCAGCTTGGGGCTTGGAATTTAAGTAGATTTTTGGTCCCCCTTTTGGTTCTAATTGGAAGCTTATTTTAAAGAAAAGTCACTTTTTTGCAACAGTTCGATAAATACATTTGTGCTTAAGCAAATATAGCTATCCCTCAGCTCATTTCTAACAGGGTTCCTTAAAATTTCAAACTAGAAGTTTTACTGAAGCAGTAAGGACGATGTGGAAAAGGAGGAAATTGAGATTGTGATGAACAGCATGATTTATGGCACTGAATAGAATAGGGAGTTAAAGACCAGAAAATTGAAACTCAGAGGCCATTCATTAAATGTCAACAAAATGTGCTAAATGACGATAGCTTCTTTCAAGGACCAAAATCTGCCATTTGGGCTTTCTGCCCTGTAACATTTTGTTTCAGTGCCTCAAAAGTAAGTATTTTCAGGCCCCCAAAACACAGTTGTGTAAATGTACTGACGTTTAAAGGGATAGTTAATCCAAAACAGAAAATCCTGTCGTTTACGCGTTATTCATTTGTCACACACCTGTTTGAGTTTCTTGTTGTTGTTGTTGTTATTTTTTTTAAATGTTGGAAAACAGTAACCATTGACTTCCAGTGTTTTTGAGTAAATAAAGTTGTTTTTTATTTTGGGATGAACGATCTACCTGTATTTTGTTAAATCATATTTCACAAAGCTATTTTTGTATAGTTTGCCTTTTGCTGTATTACAGTTTTTACATCAAATATCAGAACTAGCCTACTTTCACCCGGTGTTAATTGGCTAAACTGATGGCATTTTCCAATGTTAATATTATTAGTTTGTTAATTTGTGAATTTCAGTGCAGATAAATCCACATAATAACTGCACATTACACCGCGGACACATCATTTATCTGTAAGCTACTAGCGCCTGGAACACTAAATTGCTATCTAACTAGTCCAACTTTGTGTTGTTTCACTGGGTCAGACCAATAAAGGGTGATCGCGCTGTAATTCAGCTTTCTGTCGGCTGAAGAGAAGAAGCGTGCCGTCTTGGAATACGGCACTGAATCAGACCGAACACACAAATCCCAAAGAGAACGAGTGCGTGTGCGTGTGCGTGTATGTGTGTGATGCTGGTGAGAAGGCGCATGTGTGATGAGTGTGTGTATGTGAATGTAGACACTGCCCACCGCTGTCGATCCCCCCATCTTGCATGTGGACCGTCTAGTACCGCCGGACGGAGTCTCACCAGGGTTCGTGCCACTGCAGGGGGAAAAAAACAGGCAAAAATGGATTTCTAACAACGTTTCTCTTTTATGTCCTTTACCCAACCGACGTCATCCTCAATGTCTCTCACAAATTTGAACTAACAAAATGAGGATTTCTTGTAATCAGCTTTTATTGCTATTCTCTTGCGTTTGGGGACTCACTATGGGTGCTTTTCCGAGCAGCGTTCAAATCGGTAAGTACGGCAATGCTCCTCAAAGATGTCAAGTGCCTTAAACAGTGTCAAATGAATGACAAAAATAAGACCGTCTGCATTGGGGGTCAACTGCGAATGTCAGTGCGCATATAATGCGGCTGGTAGTAGGTTGTGTTGTATGGAAGCATGGGATAATTTTACTGAGAAATAGTTTGTCGGGTACTTTTTGTTTGTTTGTTTGTTTGTTTGTTTTTAGCTGTCATCCAGATCAGTGTGCCACGTTTTGGTTATGGCACCACAATACTGCAGTGTGCTCTCTATGGCTCTAACAGGACGTTGTTGTACTGAAGATGGATCATTCGGCATAAACGCAATGAAAGTTTATTTACATTTTAACGAATGCTTTGTAAAATCAAAGTAATGCGGTTAAATAATCACACAGCGACTCCAATGTCAGTTCAGCACCTCGTCAATGGAAAGTGGCTTAATTTATTCCAATACTGCATCAAGCCCTGTGTCATACGCTCCGACTCCTGGTGCCTGTGAGATTCTTGATAATTAGGCTATTATTTCACGGAGAATGTATTGTTGTCTAAGGAATGTAATGCTTTAATCTTACTATAAAACATAAAATATGTATATATATTTTTACAACAAACAAATCAAATTTACTGTGAAAATAAAACAAAACTGGGAGCTATGGTGGTTTGAAATTAAAAATGGTGTTGTTTCTTTTAGACAAGAGGTGTTTTTTCTTTTATCTTTTACATTTATATGCTTTATCAATAATACTGAAGCCATTTGGTGAATACTGGGCAAACTGGATAGAAAACATTTAGTTCCAAAAGTAGCCAAAGTGTCGAGCTTTGCGTGTCACCAAGCAACACGCAGACTTAAAGCCAGAGTGGAATTGCCTATTAGTGGGGCAGATTTCCTTGCTCGAAGCAATTTGTAATCACTCCAATCCAGCTGCACGCCGGGTTTTCCATGTCACGCTCCACGCCCATTATGCTGAATGAAGTACAAATAAATAAATAAATAAATACATAAATAAGGAATAAATTATTAAATAAAATGTCTGGTCATTTTCTAGCAGGGGCATAATCACATTAATTTTACAGACATTCTCATTAACTCCAAAACACAGCTCAATGAAGTGCAAAATTACCAGTTAAGCAATTATATGGAAAAAATCATTTATATTAATACAGAATACTGCCCCCTCTTTTTATGGATTAAGAAACGTATGTAGGCTAGCTTATTTGCAGATATGCAGGAATCCCTCCTCTTTCCTATTATTAACTATTCTAACATTCTAATACGTTTTCATGTACAAAAAAATGTAGATCCCATTATATGTTTCAATCCAATAAGAGTTGCTGTTCTCATGAAAATATTATTACTTGGGTTAAACCTAATATTTCAATTAAAAGTCCATCTACACCCCATGTGGCTGTTACGCATGCGCACGATTTTGCGTTCTTTAAAGATACTATATGTGGAGCTGCGTCTCGCTTGGGCTCAACCCTTTTACAGTCTATGGGCTCAACACAAGCAAAAAACACGGAAATACGCGTTTAGTTACAAACATCTAGGCCTATATATATATATAAGGCATAACCGTTAAAGCAAGTTATGCGCTTGGGAAACACCTCTCAATTTACAAGACGCGCGTCTGCCAAAGCACCTGCCACATCAACCTGCGTTTATGAGCCTCTGGAATCATTTAATGTAAAGTAGCCTACTCTCTTGCTTTGGGAAACTCAGGTCGTGTGATATGCAGTCAACAGCCTGCCTTCTCGTGGTTCCTTGCCACAGATTATATTTAAATGTTTTTTTAGCTATAAAAATGCGTTTGTTGGTTTAAAGTGACGTCACTTTACAGAGTTTCTCCTTGAGCGACGCACAGACGCCAATCCATAATGAAACGTCAGATATTTACATTATCGATTAGCATTTGAAGGGCTAATTTTAGAATACTTTTAAGTAGATCGACATGCATTTTCTTGGTGAATATAACAGATTTTCACTGGCAAGTCATACTTTTTGTCGACCCAAAACATACGTTTACCTGCACAGTAGCAGATATCTTTATTTTTATTGTTTAACTCTAGAAAGCATATTCATGGACTGTTAAATATGCATTTTCACGGTGTATGGTAAGGTTGACCTGCTGTAAAGGTTGTTTGACTATGTTTACGTTTCATTTAAAATATCACACATTTGTGTAGTGCATAATATGTTGTAATATTCCAGAGAGATGTCACATGTGCGCATAATGGGGTTATTCGCCTGTGAACACTCAGGGTGTGCACTTGACTCATCTCATCATCTGGCATGTTATTTGAATTTCAATATCCTTGAACCATGTGTACTTTTGTACCCATATATCTCTTTTTCCTTTTATTCAAATAGCCAGTTTCCTATCTGACATCTGTGGTGCAATGTGTTATTTTCCAGTCTTTCTTTTACATCTCCTCCTCTCCTGTTTCTTTCTTTTTTGCTACGACTCTCCATCTTTCCTGCAGGCGGCCTGTTCATCAGGAACACAGATCAGGAGTACACTGCCTTTCGGTTGGCCATTTTTCTTCACAACACAAGCCCTAATGCATCCGAAGCCCCTTTTAACTTGGTACCCCATGTGGACAACATTGAGACGGCCAACAGCTTCGCCGTGACCAATGCCTGTGAGTTCAATTTGAAACTATTTACATTAATGCTGTTTAATGCCACAGCAATAGAGCTTGAGAGGATAGCATGCAGTATTGCTTTTGTTGATGGATCTAGAGTTAATCAGAATCAAGTCCGGATCACATTATGAACATATTCACATTACACTAGAAAGAGTAAACAATTTGAAGCATAAAACAGAAGTTCTGATCTTTTTTTTTTATTGCTATTGTGACAAATATTGTGTACATGGTTAAATCACTATTCTTTTTTATTTTAATAGTGACTTGAAGCTAACAGAATATATATATATATATTATACCTGCTTTGTGAACTGAACTGTAGTTGTAGTTAAGGGAATGCCTGGCCCCTGTCCAATCAGCACTGGTGTCTCTTTGTGAAATCTGTCCTCCGGCTCTCAACTGGCACAAATACAGGCTAAGTGCATGTAGTGCACCAAGTGTACGATATATTCCTGTGAGCACCCTTCCCCCAATGCCCTGAGCTGGGCTTTCTCACTGTGTGTTCATGTGTGTGAATGTTTGAACGTATTTGTGTGCAATCAGCTGACATATGTGCTGGCATTGCAGAAATTGGTGTTTGTGTTTGTATTTGAATTTTGTGGTAATACAGTCTAGGTCTGCCATAGTTTGTTTATGAACCCCTTCTGTGTAGTCTCATGTTGAGGGATTGTGGGCCAGAATGCTCGGGTTCATATGTTGATGTTTCATTGAGAGTGCGCCATACTTTCCTAACATTTTTGTTGTGTCATTTCCCATCATGCTCAGTGGATTTTGACATAAGTTCAGAGGGTAATAGTGCAGATCAGCTGCAGTTGTGCCTGGACTGGTTCTTCCTGCTTGTGCTCAATTCACTTGCTATTTCCATCACGTAATGTTCAATACTGAGTTCTAACCACTGAATACAGTGTTCCTTATTTTCTTGTTATCTGCTGTGCTGTGATATGAAGTGATAGGAAGAGCTGTGCTTCCCAGGCAGCTGCGCTTTGTGGAAAGTTTGAAAATACGCAGCACAAGAAATGTATTTCTTTACCGCCCTGTGGAGACAGCATCATAAACCCAATCCAATCAAACTGGGATGATTTTGAATTTCCCGTTACTTTTAACGCTGTGTATTGTACAGTACAACTGATTTAAGCAGGTACACACACTAAAATTGCTTTCAATCTTATGTGGCGGGCTCAGGACTATAAAACGTTTGTCCAATCATTGCATTTGGACCAAAGGTGGGATATTATGCTCTTAAAGCTAGTGCTATTGCTAACATCTCTGAAATTGTCTAGCTTTAAATGGTCTCTAGATAGAATGAGCCTCCTCATAATATTCCCTGCAGAGTACAACAGATGGAAGAAGATGTTTTGCAATATGACATTCTAGCAGAATGGATTGATGGAGTCTGATTTACTTTTTTTTTTTATAAAAAAAAAAAAAATTTGTATATATTTTCAACTTTTATTCTCACAGTATATTTTTGAACCTTAAATAGCATAAACAAATTGCATTAGAACAAGTATGGACATTTTTACCACTGATAACCAACAACAATTTTTATTGTAATAATTTTAAAATCTTAACTGCCTAAAAGAAGGAAAATTTAATTAATCAAGAGCAGATATCATTTACAAAATGCCTACGAATAATATTGTATTACCTCTTCTAAAGCATGCATCTGCTGCATGCAAAATGCCGCATCATCTAAGGTACATCTAAGGTAATCCGTTATATTGGCAGATAATTCATTTTCTTATCATGACAACAACACAAAAAATAAGCATTCATTGGGTGATACCAATATGACCACCAATATATCATGCATCTCTTTTTTTTTTTCATTTAGTTTTATTGTACAGTGAAAATTCTTTAATTTACATTTAGTAAAATTAGTGTCTTATTTGACTAAAATAGATTGCCCTCTCCAAAAAACACCAGGAAAATCACTGATCATATGAAAATGTACAAATGTATACATTCATATGAAATAGCTACTAATCCACCAAAAGTGGTCCACAAAATGGACAATCCTTCCAATATTTGCCAATTAAAGGGATTGTTCACCCCAAAATAACCCATTGACTTCCATAGTATGTTTTGTTAATATTATGGATGCCAATGGGAGTTTTTTTTTTCAGCATTCTTTAGAATATTTTATTTAGTGTTCAATAGCAGAAAGATATTCATAAAAGTTTAGAACCGCTTGAGTGTGAGTAAACGATGAGGGAAATTTTCACTTTTTAAGGAACCATTCTTTTAAGTGATTGCATGCAATATTTGTTTTCCATACATTGGCATTGTCAGCCAGGCCATTCTTCCCATCAGCACTGCACACATTCTTGCACTACTCTCCAATTGCTGTGTTCTCTGAGACCTGTCCTGATGATAGAGACGGCCACTAATAATGAATTTGCCTGAAATGTATATAGCCCGATTAACCTTCTCAGCAGATTGAATGCGCATGCGGTCGTTGGGGTGATTTGAGCCAGCCTGATAATTTCCTGTCCTATTACTGTGTATGAACAATCGGTTTTAGTTAAACAGATTAATTGCCAGGTCCGTCACTCGCCATTTTGAGCGCGGTGTAAATCACTGCAGAGCAGCGGCAGCTCAGCTTGTGCAGAAGTCAGACTACCAGCGTCTCACATCCTCAGTGTCTCCAGATTTCCTCCGTGCCTGTCTGCAGCTCTGTTTGCAGTGTGTTGCACATGATGGCTTTTATTCCTCGCAGGGGAGCCATCGCTGCTACGGGAGGATGAGTAGAGGACAGATTATTTGCTTCCAATGATCTTTCTGCCTTCAGCCGCCTGCTTTCTTCCCTCCATCCTCTCAGTTCTGCAGTGTTATTTTACACAGTCGGTTGGTAAATTAAGCGGGGAATGACAAATGCGTGTTTCTGAGGAGGGTGAGGGGCAATTTTGCATAGTAGGGATTTGTGTGACCTCTAGGACAGCCGTGCAAGTGGGCCGGTTTTCAGCTTCCCAGCAGTGGGTATGTCAACTCAGCAGTACAGTGCTGATACAAGCCTCTTTTGCTGTAATTCAGTCATAGATGAGACAAGTTTGTTTCCTACTATCGTATCAGTGTGCATGATAGCATCGCCACATGGGCATATGCCCCTCTCCACAGAGCCACACTCAGCCTATTTACTCACGGCGCCATATGAGCGAACGCTGCTTCATCATATGAGCATGGCAGCTGGATGCTGGGTTATTGGGGCTTTTGAACCATTTAAAAAGAAGGCAGCAAGGAAAACGTTTGTGATGTGAACTTTTGTTCAGATTTTTTAGCTTCAGAGGGTCTTATGCTGAAATCCCAGATATATCATATTTAACATCATTACAGTATACCACTGGATCAGGTCTTGTTGCAAAATAGTTGTAAGTACAATAACAACAAAAAAAAGTCTTACAGATGCATTCTTCTATATGCCAAAGTGATTTAGGGAACAGCCTGTGGCTTTTTGGTGTTGTGATGCACCAAAACTTTGAACATTGATATTTTGCAAAACATTTGTGTGATACATTTGTGTGAGGAAAATATACATTTCATCTTTTTTTGAATGTGGACTTATTTTAACAACATTTGAGATGTTGTGCGATGAAATGAGTACACTAGTTAGTACAGTTAGATAATTAATCATATTATCTATTGAGTAAAAGTCACATGACTTATTTTGAATCACATAAAGGAATTTATTTGGTATGTGTATCTCTATTGTAGTTTATGCACATCTTGCATTTCCTATGTAGTGTCTTAAAACGCACAAAGTAGGTTGGGAAACTAATTATAGACAGTGTAGTAAGTCAGGGAAGTTTCATTTTTAAAGTTTTGTTACATGTTTGTTAAGTTGTTCACATATTGTCACATTATTTATAGTTATAAACAAATTGTCATTTAAATTTAAAATAGTAATAAATTCTTCATTTTATGTATAAAAATAGAATTAGTATAGATAACTGAGTCAAAGGAAGGAATGAACAGCAGATTTTAACTTAACATGACATGACTGTAATATGACTTTTTATGATTTTGATTTTAGATGCATGTGACTCCCTAGCCATTTTTAAAAAATCTTTGCAGATTGATGAACTATGCTTTTATTAGCATTGATCTGCTCCACCGGCACCACAAAGTACTTCACTAGGGTTTGACTCTACCTGTTTTTTTGTTTTCTTCCCCCAACCATCAGCCTATGTTTTACTGACCCTTTTGGCAGCCCATGTGTCCTTGGTTTGCCCTTTTTCCAGATCATGTAATTATCATCTTTGCAGTACCATTTGGCACCACTAGTAGCTCAGAGACAACAAAATGTACCTTTTTAAAATCCTGTGTACAATCTTATGCCCTTTCATCCATGGTGTTCTTTCATTTATAGCTCAATGCTCTGAACAGATTGTTAGAGGGAAGCTGTAGAGGAGCTGTAAAACTGTATGGAAAAAGTGTGCAAATGAAGTGTTCTGCAGTGCCTTTGTTCTCCTCCATCTAGTTTTAAAATGTATGAAGCTTTCAATCAGGCCCCTATGAAGACTGCAAGAGTCTCTTTGCTTTGTTTGGTCTGTCAACAGAGAGTATTATGTGCCAAACAGATAGGGCTGTGTCCATGTGTGTGTTTAAAGCCACGACATCCCTCTGTCCCCATCATCCTCCCAGACGGCTTTCTCTTCCAAGGGGTTTGGCTACCCAAAAAGAAAAGAAAAAATAGAAAGATAACCGCACGAGCCAAGCGGTGACGAAAATAGCCAGGGGCTTATGGGGACTGTTTCTCCAGATTGGATCCCTCTGTGAACAAAATCCATATCTCTGTCCCTCTCTCTTTCTGTCCCATGGATCGAGTATTTTAACATGGCAACTCTCAGTCTGTGTTTCCTCCAACTTGCTCATTAATGTGTGGGTCTGATGTTTGCATAAGTCTCACTGTAGTTCCTGAATCAATAGTTGTTTCCTACAAGCCATCTGCAGTGAGAGTGAAGAGGCGCTGAAAATCTCCAGTGATCTCGAGTTGTTTGACAGAGAGTCATGCTTCCTACTGGCAGCTCCAGTTCTCCTTTTAGTGACAGAATGAAATCTGTATTGACAAAGATTCATCAATAATTGGAAGCTGTGTCAAACTATGAAAATCTCCTGTTGTTTTTAGTAAGTTTTTCTCCAGACACAGCCTGCATGATAAATCGTAATGAAATCGCAATCTTGCTTAATCAAAAGCTAAAATTGTCATGCGCATCTTGTCAGGGAAGCACAGTTGTGTAATCAGTAGTAAATCTCCTCTGAAGACCAGAGGGCGCTCTTGCGTGAAAGATCCAAACACCAACGAAGAAAAAAAACAGGAAATTCCTGTAGCGCTTGATGAATAAACAGCAGATTTAACTGTTTTTATTGATTGTGTAACTAATCATCACACAATAATCAAATCATCTCACAGAAAGATTTATTTCAGACACTCAACAAGTTATGATGTGAGTTTGGAATAAAAACATTAGACATTATCACAGAATGAGTACGTTTACATATACACCAATAATCCGATTTTAATACGATTAAGACAATACTCTGATTAAGAGTCTACCATGTAAACAGCAATTTTTGATTAATTTAATCCGATTAAGATCATAATCGAACTAAACAGAAATCGAATTAAGACATGTGGAGTATGCCGATTTTAGTCGCATTATTGAAGTGCAGTACAGATATGTAAACACCTTAATCAAACTATCACTGTTGTTTGGGATTTTCGTTGCATTTTGCGACAGGATAGTCTATACACACACTGCTGTTTGACACTATTCTCTGCACCTACCGAGTCAGTGAAGGACCACAGACACTTCCATTATGAAATGGAATGCAGTATCAAATTCCATTAAAACTACACTCTTCCAGCAGTTCATACTTGCTTCCAATATCTCGTTTGTCACGGGGGCATGATGAAATGTTCCTGAATAAAAGTAAAAGTGCCAAACTGCAGTTAAAGTCGAAATTTAAAGCCGAAATTACATGAAACTCCGGAGGAAATGTGGATAGCGTGGCAACGCAATGACGTTAATCGAATTATGTGCTATAACATGTAAAACGGGATCATGAAAGGAACATTCAAAAAGCAACTCATGTAAACAACTTAATCATATTATTGTCTTATTTAGATTAAGTCAAATAATTTGATTACTGATGTCTATGTAAACGTAGTCAATGATCATAATTGTCTGATTAAATTGCAAATGCAACTTTGCGTAGCCAGTCAGTGAACTACGGCTCTGCGTAGTAAATGCAACACATTCGCCTTCACACATTCAAATCATGTAGCCTTACTACAGACTTTGAAATATATTTTCATTTTCTAATACAGAGAGAACTATATGTTTTTATGCTAGATATCCTATTTTATTTTGTCAGGGGAAAAAAAATGTTGGGGTTGCTGCTGATGCTATCAATGTTATTGTTGTTCATCAGCTAGGAAAAAACATTCTGAAATATATTATTCCTCTTTGCTTTTATTGTTATAGTGAGGTTTTCTGCTCTTTGTTTTTATTCATTTATTTATTTACTTAAATCTTTTAGAACTGTTTCTCTGTTGTTGTTATACTTGTTGTCCTTTGTTTGAATTATCTTGAAGTGAGGCATAAAATTAATGTTTTAATGTAATTTTAAATTGAATATATTTAATTATAAATGTATATAATTTCAATAAAATTTCAGTTACTCTGGATGTCTAAATAAATAATTGGAAACATGAAAAAATACTCTAAATGACTGTATTTTAAATTGAGAAGAAATGTCATCAGTACAGAGGAAAATACAAGAATGAAATTTTACTCAAAATAACTAAATAATAAATTGAAAATATAAATATAAAAAAATATAAAAATTTATTTTTTCTTAGTTGTTCATTCATTAATTCATTCATTCATTCATTCATTTTCCTTCAGCTTAGTCACTTATTTATTAGGGGTTGCCACAGTGAAATGAAGCGCCAACTATTCCAGCATATGTTTTACACAGCGGAACACCCATACACTCTCACATTCACACACACTCAAACACTACAGCCAATTTAGTTTACCCAATTTACTTATAGCTCATGTCTTTGGACTGTGGGGTAAACCGGAGCACCCAAAGGAAACCCACGCAATCACGGGGAGAACATGCAAACTCCACACAGAAATGCCAACTGGCCCAGCCGGGACTCAAACCAGCGACTTTCTTGATATGAGGCGACAGTGCTAGCCACTGAGCCACCGTGCTGCTCATTCATTCATTCATTCATTCATTCATTCATTCATTCATTCATTCA
>CAIGQV010018106.1:12814139-12848681 GCA_903798115.1 Danio jaintianensis | reverse complement strand
TCATTCATTCATTCATTCATTCATTCATTCATTCATTCATTCATTCATTCAGTTAGTTGTGTAAATGTGAGCAATATTTTCATCAGTAGCCATGTTTTCAAGACCAGGCCAATGCTAGCATGCTAGTGTGTGCTGAAGCTAGTTACATTGTCATTTCCAGGGCTTGATCGGGCCTAGTCAGGGCTTCATCTGGGCCACTGGTCAAGATTTTTTTGCTCATTGAATACCTTGGTCTAAAGAAAATCAGCTTGAGCTTTAGGAATAAACAATGGTGGAGTTTACTAGGCTACAGGTGGACTCAAAGCTGGAGTTTACCAGTCAGGAATCAGGTAGTGACACTGCTCGTTTTAAGTGTTTTCATATAAGGATACCAACTGACGTTTAACATTTAAAACAAAATTTTTTAAATGAGTTCAGATCAAAACACAGCTTTTAAACATCAGCAAGTCCACACAGTCAAAAGTTACATATACTCGGTTTTTGTGTATTCATGACATGTTTTCAATCTTCTTATTTTCATTATTTTTCATCATCATCAAAAGTCTGCAATGTGCCGACATGTTTTAACAAATGCATGGTAGTCTCACTCTGTTGAGCCGTTTCCTCTCTTTGCCCCAGGAGGCAGGGCTCTGGACACCCTTTAAGTGGTTGGGATTCACCTCATGATTGAAAGTCTCGGGCGGCCGGCTCTCTGAGGATCCTGAGGAGTATTTTTGGGTTAGGTTCGATCCTCCAGCTTCAGTGGGCTCCGCCGTCCATCTGAATGAGTTCTAGTGAGGATCTGTAAATAATGAAGGGACAGAGGCGACTGTTTGGGCTTTTGGGAATGTATGAAAGGAAGAGGAGGGATGTGTAGCAGTGCAGGATTTTTTCAGACAAGACATTAAAACGGCCAGACAGTGCAAAGAGCACACAGGGATATTCAAAACAGAACACAGCACTAACGTAAATAATAACTGTAGTGAAGCTATTTAATGGTACCAAAGCATTTGAAATATTTATTTTAAATATATCATGCAATTAATGAAATAATTACTGTAGTTAATGAAACTACTGAACATTGAGTGGATAAGAAAGTGATGAACAGTAATTCAGTTTTACAGACTAAAATTATTTCAATATATGGATATATGTTAAACTGTTTTAAACCCATAAAAAACACACAAAAAACAAAATTCACTTTTAATTTTCCTAAAACTTAATATATAATTTAAGTATTTTTTTATTGTAATAATATTTATATTTTCAAATGCTGTATTTACTATACTAATTATCAGTGATGAAGGAGCTAAGCGTAAGTTTAAGTTTCAGATAGATACTTATTAGCACTGACACTAAAATTAATTGAACAGTGTACCTTCATAATCTTACCAATATTGATCCATTTTTCTTGTATTTGGATCTCACAGAACAGTGTTTTTTATCAAAACTCAATTTTCCCCATGATTAAAAAAATTCTCAGTTGTCCTCCAAAGCATTTGTGGAGTAATCCTTTACCAAGCGCGTTTGTCGAGGCCAGATACTCTCTATGTATTTTTTCAGTGGTCTCTCCTGCATCTATCTTCGCACTGCGCCAATATCTCCACAGATTAGAGCCTTTGTATAAACCTCAAAGTGTTCGCTTCACTGAGCAGCTGTCTCCATCGAGGCCAGGTAGATCCGATAGATTGGAAACCCTCTGAACCTCTTTCAAAGTGGCTTTCTCTCCCTGTGGGATTCTTACCTATGGCATCTTCCTGTGTCCTCCGAGCTGGAATGATGGATCACCTTAGACCCGCACACAAGGATGGCAGACAGGCAGGGATGGCTTGATGCTGGCGAATGGCTGCTTGTCCGTCAATTCTCCTCTGGCAGATCCAGTGCTTTGTCAGCCTCCTTTTATATTTTTTTAGCCAGGGGATCAAACCGTCGCTACAGGGGAAACACAGATGCATGGACCGCTTGCAGATGGTTGTGGATGTTGGGAAGGGTCAAGGTTAACTCATGAGGGAAATGTTTTCTCCTGGATCACAAAAAAAAAAACATTACTCTCGTTGTTATATTCCCAATTCACTTCTGGTAAAACCTTGGCAATCCTTGGTTATCATTATGTGAGCTTTTGTATGGAAATAGAATATTGATATTGTATTTATGCTATTGGTATAGTATTATTAGGGGGGTTTAATATTCAGAGCCGGCTCCAAACCACAACTAAAGCCTTGTTTACACTGCAAGCCGTGATTCCCGATTCCGGGATTGTTCATGCTTAAAGAAGTGTCCTTTTTGGGACATTCCCAGAATACATTGCCAGAATGTTGCTGAGTCGCTATTTAAAATAAATAACCTAAAGATAATCTGTACGGAATGTTCAGTCATGGTTATTTTTCATATAGCTGACTTCATAACTACCAGCCCTGACTGAATTAGTTCTGACGTGCAAGTGTTTAGTTTGCGCTACACAGAAATAGGTGGCACTGTGTAATTTAAAAGTTAAGTGGACATTTGCCTCTACTGGCTGACTGACTAACAAAACAAAAGTGAATAAAAATGATAACCCTGTGGGTTTATTCTTTCTTTCCCTTCTGACTCTCTAGCACATACTTATTTACAAGGAGAGATGTGCACCCACATAATGTAAAAATAAACAATAATTTCATTGCTGTCCTGTCTTCGGTTGTGATCAGGCTGTAAAGGAACGCTTCACTTTTTAAAAAAATAACTCCCAAGAGTTAAAGGTGCAGTGAAATTGCATAGTGCTTTAAAATCTTGCAACCATAAAGCGTTTCTTAGAGACGATTCAGAACTATTTTCAGGCTCTGCGTAATATACTTGCGCCTGTTGCTGCCATGGATATGAAGCAAAGTTCCTTGATTATTACGCCGGATTGAGAGTATAGTTTCTAGTCATATCTGCATGGAAAATTGCTATTTTTCATTTTCCGTTGTTTCTGTATACACAATGTAATTACAGAAGAGCCAAGATTTAAATAAGACAATTATCTAAACTCATGCTAATGATCTATGCTAAGCTAAGCTAAAAGTGCTCCTGCCAGACCTGAAGATTGGCTGAATGAATTGAAAATTGGTAAAACTGAACTTTTTTAACTCTAGAGGAGTTCCAAAAATAAGTGGAGTGCTCCTTCAACAGTTAGTGGAATCCTCAATAACAGTGTTGTTTTAGTGGTGCAGGATAAAAGTTGCTAGAGTGATTTGTTCTTTGAAGTCTGAGTCTGTGATGACTGTTATATAGCAGGATGCTTGGCAGAATCAGTATAAAGCAACTGACAAAATCATGTTTGATTAGGTCTCTTAATTGTTATCAATGCAATTAAGAGTCATCCTGATTATGAATACATTTGCCACAACTGAAGATGACTTTCAACAAGGAGTCACAAAGTATTTCTACAGGGTCTCTGCTGGCTTATTTCCACTGTTGTTGCTATTCTTTAGAGGATTAAGAAAATTATATGATCTCCTTATCCCCCCTGCATGTCCCTGTTTGCCCTGTGCCTCCGATAGCAGCGATTGATGAAGTATATGCGTTGCCTCGGATTATTTTTATTGCTGAATCACATTTCTTGGGTAATGAGATAACAGCACGACATCTGCAGCTATTTTGTCTTACTATGTAGTAAGATTGCTTTTGTTTGTTAGATAGATTCGTCATTTGCCATATGGCATGGTTAAAGTGTTTAATCTTTCTTGGCCTGCAGCCCTAACCTCGTCTGCAGCGACTGTATCAGCACTACACACCTCCATCTTGATATGAGTCAGTCAACCACCTCTGCGAACCAGAGATTCAAAATGATGGAGAGGTGGAGACAGCCAAATGAAAAGCTATGGATGGATAATGCAACAAAGAGCTGACACAGGAGAAAAGATGAATAAGTGCCTGCTGGTGAGGAATGGCACAGAGTACAAGACCAGACAGGTTTAATATTTTAGGCGTCGTTTGGATTTTCTAGTTACATACATTTTTATATTTGCACTTTGAACTTGACTGGCATGGAGTAACAGCAAACAAGGACGTAATATTGACTTCTTATTAGAGAAATATGGAAGAAGAAAATGGAGAAAGATCAACAGAGCAAAATGGTAATGCTCAATGTGACATCTTAAGGAATACAGTGTCATTTTCGTATTAATTTTGGTATTTTCATAACAATTTATTTATTTGCATCTATTACTATTTTGATTAGTGTTCTATTGCTAGATTTGCATTATTATTCTTTTATTTTAGTTTTTTTTAAGGCGTTTTAAGGCATTTTATTTTGGTATTGATTTTATTTTTTTGGTAAAAAATGTATCTGATAAGATTATATTATATATTATTTTATATATATATATATATATATATATATAATATTATATATTATATAATACATATTATATATTTTTTGGTTTATTTCAGTTTTAGTACTTTTAGTTCTTTATGTTGGCACCAGTAGCCTCATGGGCAGTGTGGCGACATGTAGCGGCATTGTACTTTACGTGTCCTGAGTACTGACTCATGGACCTTTCCAAATTTCACCCTCCATGTCTCTCTGAAACAACTTTTTTTTAAAAATAAAATAAATAAATAAATCCAAATAAATAAACATTTTAGTACTTTATTTTACACCTTTTTATTTTAATTAGTTTTACTGGTGCAATGGATCACAACACTCATGATTTCAATCATACATAAAGTGTTAAGTGTCAAATCATTTTTCAGACAGTGCTTTAACTTTCTTTTATATGCAAATGGATTAAATTCACTTGCAATTTTCTTGCTTATGAAAATTATTGTTGAACTTCTCAATAGAGTGCAACAGTTGGTTCTGTAAGTAAAAGCTACATTGTACATGGTGTTGTATTTAAAATTGCACAAATCAATGAGTTGCTGTTTGATGTTTACGAGCGTGCACTCCCATGAAGCACCATGCCCTGTACATGGTCTAGAAGGGTTGTCCTTATTATTTTAACGAGTTATGGATGTGTTGTGGGCATAACATTAATTAAATCAGAGTCTCATCTTCCATTCTCTTAAAGAGTGAATTGCTATTGTGCTATCGAAAATTTGCTATTTACAAGGCAGACTTTGTAAGCAGAAAAACGGAATTCTTCACTGGGGAGGAAACTGTTCAGCTTGTGTGCTTTACCCTTGTGCACAAGCTGATACGTTTACTCTACCACACCATCTACAGAACTAACCGGATTCAACCAAAGCACCCTAAGGTGAAGAAGGCGTGAGAGTAGGTAGATAATAATAATTCTTTACATTTTAATCCTTTCTTTTCATATTTAAAGTTATATGTGTGTTGCTGTGCATCCCTGTGTGTAATAAGCAGTGTGTACTTGCATTGTGGACCCGCCTTTAGGCGCATATCACTAACATGTCCTTTTAGATTAAAAAAAAAAAACTGCGCCATTGATGTTAGACAAGCTTTTAGTTGGTCATTGGCTTGACCTATTTCAATTGCCTCAAAATAGCAACGTGACAACAATGCGCCTTAGCACACATCCTTTTCAGACCATCATTCCCATGGTTGCACAAATGCGTGCAAATGCATTTGCTGTTTAAACAATGTGGTGCAGGACGTGAACATGATACCTGCACTGGGATGAAACTAGCGCAAAACACTTGTGTTGCACCTGGCACCGCACTGAAGCAGATGAATGATAGGGCGTTTCATTTTTATTGATTACATTAGTCACTATGTTTCTCTAAAACAATATAATTCCAGTTATACTAGTATACTTTTAGCTAAACTGTTAGCCAAGATTTATTCTTTTTTTTTTTTTTAGGGAAATGTGTTTAATTTATACCTTTTTATGTGCTGTATTTTATCCACCTTGTTAAGTTGGTTATGTAACTACCCTTTCCCTTGACACTCTTAATGGAGGAGGTGTAGACGGGGGAAGGAGTTGTGTGAACTCTGTTGCCTACTGTTAATTACTTAGATAGTTAGACTAGAGACCTCTCTTGTGTACTGACCCAATCTTTCTCAGTGCGTTTTTTTTTTTCTTTGCCAGCATCGTTCTACCCTAAAATTAGACAGGAAGATGCAGTGAAACAGTAATTTAAAAAGAGGTACAAAGAGGTTGACACGCAATTCAGAGCTTTTAATTGAAAGAAGCGAAGCAAGTGATACAAGCAAGGATTTGATCAGCGATGCTTTAGATGAAGTTTCATGTTCACAGATCAGCCTGAACAGAAGTTCCTGTCTGCTGTGAGAATGAGTCATTTAACATAGCCCTTTCAAAATCACTATTGAAAAAATAATCATTATACAACTGTTAGTTCCAGTTCTGGTATCTGATTGGTTGAATGATATATTAGTCCATTTTGTTTCACTCAGTCTGTGTATGAGGATTTTTCAGTTGCTTTCTTTACAGTATCACAGTTATGCAAGTTGGAGGTGACAAGCATTTATTCACAGACTCATTTAGAAATGTAGTTTCCTTCACAGTTAAGTGGGTACTTACTCTGAAGTGAAGTGAATAAGAATAAGAACTTATTAGTGACCAACTTTAAAAGTGTGTTCTGTATCATATGACTGTGGACAGAATGAATGAAATCACGACATACTACATTCATAATGTTTTTGTCATGTTGTTGTCACTTTCATCAAGTCATTGTATTTCACAGCTTTTCTCCCTGAGCATCATTGGGAAGTACCCTATGCATCAGATCTAACAGTTAAAGGAGAAGGTTATTTTTTGGCAAGTTTTGTTGTTGTTTTTTAATATTATGACATTTGGATGCAGGGACTTTATTAGTGAGTCACTGCATCTTTTACAAAAATGATTCTGCTGATACTTTGTTTGTTGCAAATATGATGGAAAGCACTTGGCCAGCCGGCTTACTTGAGTTTGGTTTAATCTTCTAGCAAAGCAAGAATGGCTTAGCATGTCATTGCATAGAAAAAATTTGCCAGCACACAGCTTAGAACTTGACACTGCGTTTGCATGCTTGTATTAGGTATGTTTCTAGGGTAAAATGAAGTAATAATCCTGAAGAAATTGTGGTTTAGTGTTTGGACACATTTTGGAGATCCTGAAACCGTTAGCTGTTCTAAAATAAAATTTAAATCTTATTGCTTTTATAAAATGGTTACCGCACAACATATACAGTATGTTAAAAGCTAAATATAGGTGTTAAACTGTTACTTTTTTAAATAAAATTATTAAATACCAACCTTTAATTCGAAAATGACATTACTGCCAATAAAAATACTGCTGGAACTGGTCTTTGCAGTGTGAACATTTAATTTCCTAAATGTGTTCATTTTTAAACTTGTAAGGTCCAGCCAGTTAGTCCAACGACGGTGTCTACTGGTGGATGAAGGTTTACTGCCTGTTCGGTCTTTCCAGTGTACAATGTTGATTTATTTTAAATTTAACTCATATCTGACTCCAATTTTAGTATGAAGTGGTTTAGAATATTAATATATTTATCTTTCTTTTTATCTGACTCCAATCATAAATAATATAAGATGCTTTTTACGGTTTGTTAATTTGGAAAGAATTTAGGGAAATGTTTGAACCTTTTGTCTTTACTCGTAACTATTACATTCCTTCATTCGGGTGCTCATGTCGCTCAGAGAAATCGCCTCGGCCGAAGGCGTCCCTCACGGTCACACTCTCGTCAGTCTTGAATATCAAACAGAGGTAATTGACTAATACTTTTAGATGGCCGCTCCCATGCTTGCTCATTCTAAAGTATTTTTTACTAGTCCCCATAGATGTACACCCTGAGTAAAATAATATCGTTTCCAATCAGAGTTCAAGGCCATTATTATAGACGTAACCGACTACTGTTTTCTATAATATTGGTTTAGCCAAGACGTTGGCTTCCCATCACACTTAATATAGAACAACATTACTTTCAAACAAAGGTCAGGCACCACATCTAGGTTAGTCGTGCAACACCTTGTTGCCCTAGCAGAAATAACTCCTTTTCCATCTAAGTACACATGAATCCATACCAAGTGTCAGTCGGATCCCTAAAATACAGTTAGTGTGCCAATGCTCTATCTCAACTGGACTTTAGTCCGTCTACTGACCTGACGCGGGAAGTGCGGAAACAAGGATACAGCGTAATCTACTAAAATGAATAATTACAGAGTAAGCAGAATATGTTCAAACATAACAATTTAATAGACAGGTAAATATGTATTATGCCAATTATTCAGTCAATTCATAAACAATCAATACAAGACATCAAATACTCAAAGATAGGTCTAAGATTAAAAGATGCATACCTGTTTTCATAAAGTACATAGCATAGGGCATGATAGCTCTATACTACGGGCTGTTCTGGTTACAGAATCGCGACGAACTTTTAGACACTTTTCCCTATATAGACAGACCAAGAATCTCCTTCAAAGAGGGGTGTGTGGAACAACAATAGGCATTTGCATTTAGTGGCATCTGAAGAGATCTGACGAGTTACTGCCTATAGGGAACAAATGGTAATTTTGGATGGAAGCCCCCTAGGTAAAGGCACACCCTTAGCAGTGGGTCAAAAGATACCCGAAGTTATATATCTATTATTTCGATTATATCTATTTGCGAGGGAATGAGACCATTGTACCAGTCGCACTGAGACATTTTAAATGTTATCAAACATGATAGATAAAGTCACTTGGACTGATATAAAACATTCATCTTTTGGGATGACCATTCTGTGTGAGTTGGATGAATAGGGGGGTGAGCGAACAGAAGGGATGCTTCAAATGTAAAATGATGCTTCAAATGTAAATGAGGGAAAGGGGATGAGTGAACTTTCTCGCATTGCCACCTGGTGGGGTGTGAAGCCAGCCAGCCCATGCTTGGTAGATTCAAAGACATCAAAGTATCTGTATATCTAAAAATCTTACAAACTCAAGGACCAGATTTACCAAACCAGGCAATTTTGCACAAGAGCGTTCCAAAACAGTGTTGGTATGGACATTTCTGAGGATGATTTACAGATAATGTGCAAATTAAAGAACAAAGACCTAATATCTAATTTACATATCAATCAGCACACAGTGCAAATTCTACCGTGGGTAAGGGTGGGCTAGACAAATATGTAGGGATGCTAAGAAAATAATTGATATTCACGATGTTAAAGTTAGCCTACTTTGTAAAAAAAATGTCATAAATGCAGCTATGGTACACATATTGAACAAATGTATAGTTTTATTTTATTTAGGCCTATTTACAAAATAGACAAGCTTAATAAAAGTGACCACAAGACACTAGCTATGTTTCCATCCAAAAATGCGAATTAACTTTATGCGCAAAACTGGAATATCGCATAAAAGATGCGCGAATAAAGCAGCGTTTCCATCCAACGAGTCAAAGAGAACAAAATCGTCACTTCCTGATTAAATGGCGCCAAATATCAACAGTAAAACCGGAATTTGCTGAGGTAGGAGAAGCTGCATGAATCTTTTCTTCATTTAATAAATGACTTGCGCCTCAGAAGGCAATGCTGACACGCAGTGAACGCGTGGTGGCGCTTGAAGGCGTGAGACGCGGAGCACAGACGCTCTTAACAATTCTGGAGGTCATTAATAATATAATAACACTAATACTGAAATGGTTAAGGCATTTTAGAATGACCAAAACAACATTTCAGATGTTTTACAATGTGGTCAGCCTGCTGGTTTGTCCATTTACAAACATTTTTATCATCACATGATCTCTTATAACCAAATCACATGACCTTTTTTTAATGCGCATACTGGAAATGGTTCGGTAAAAGTGTTTCCATCGTAGTTTATGCGCATCTTTTCTTATCGAATAAAAAGTTTATCCTACTCAGTTATGCGCATAAATTTTTATGCGCATTTTCAAAATTTATGCGCATCTTAGCGTTTCCATCAACCGATTTTTTTTATGCGCATATCCAAAATGCGCATAAAAATAGGTGGATGGAAACGTAGCTAATGACAAAAACCTTTTACATGCAAAGGTGAAAGACTTCAAAACTGGACAGAAGCCATGCACAGCTCGCACGCCTACTTACAGTAAGCCATATCTGACTGTATTTATGTGAGATTGTCCACAAGCTGTACATTTTGACAACCATTTGTGTTTTTGCCAGTTCAGGCACATGAACAAATAGCATGCTGTCTGAGGGAACAAGGATCATGCTAGTTTTACACTAGTTGTTTGTTTCACACTGTCTTTTAATTCCTGAAGCAAATTAAAAATTACATATCTGGCAAACAATATGTTCAGACTATGTGTTCTTCTGGCATTTCAAATAAATATATATGGAAAAAATATTTGCCCTTATACCCCCCTATATGTCTCTCCGCTGTCTCCCCGTGGCAACAACAACTGCAGCTATGTCAAGTGCAACATTTAAGACATGCTTTTTTTAGGTGTTAAATAATGGCATAAAATACCCATAATTTGAGGAGCGCAAACGTTAGTAGATCTTGTTGCGTAATTCATTTAAATACCCATAAAGTTTGCGTCAGGCCGAAACTCCTACAAATGCATATTCAGTTAGGTCAGGCTCAAAAAAAGCTGTGTCCACACCTTTTCAGCGCTATTCTTCATTGCATGTGTTTAGCAAATGCCGACAGTACTGTTTTAAGACCAAACGGCGCTGATGCAAGCTGTTAGTAAATCTGGTCCAATATATGATATTTCCTCACACAAATACATCTGCTTATATCTCAGTATTCTAAATGCACCAATATGGCAGATCCCGATAACTCTTCATATTTGGAAGCTGATTACCAATTTACAAGCTGATGAATACAATTATTGTTATACATTTTTTTCTGAGTGGTACGTAGACAGTTATTAAAAATTCATAGTTCTCATCATTAATGTTAATAGACATTTACTCATTGTCAGCTAACTATTTATTGAACTGGTATAGAAAAGCATTTATTTAAGTCATATTGCATAAATGTCAAATAGCCTAAACTACCAAATGTGGATGATTGATTTGGGTTTGAGGGCATTGAAATGTAATGATTGCTGTCCATCCCTCAGGTTGTCTTTCATCCAAGCTTTGACTGCATTGATCAAGGCATTAATACTGTAAACACACACCCTGCAGATATTATAAGGGCAGCCAGGGTTATTCCTCCGGCGTCTTTGTGCCAGTGCAGGTCCTAATTAACCATCCTGGCTTATTATGACTTATAATACTCTAGATTAGCTTAAATAGACCATAGGAGAATGGACATTTACAGCCTACGCTCGAGGTTGGCTAGATAAGCTATCAGGGGAGAAGCTTGATTTGCTGCATCATCTTGTACACAAAGCACCCAAGTGTCTGTTTCTGCAGAGTAATCTCGTCTTTTATAATGCTGCATAGGCAGTCCTAAATAAAAGCATATTAAGGCATCATCTGCCGCTTTTATTTATGATTTCCCATACCTGTTCTCCAGTGGAAACTCTGATGTTTCCTAATCCATTCTGCAGTCAGTGCGGTCAGTCATTTTATTGAGCGATATGAATTAATTTGTTCTTTTGGAGATGTCACAAATTGAACTCCTAAATCATCCCGCTACATTGATAAACAGTCGCAGTCTATGGTTTTTATCTCATAACATGCTGAATGACCAACGGCTTTTCATCAGTGGCCTTCTGTGATCCCATGTGTCCTTTACACACTAAATTCAGGCAATAAATATAGGCACTGTAGTCAATATAGTGTGTGAGGTCTGAACTTTGACCTCGGTCCCAGTGCAGCCATTTTTAATGCTTGGTCCTTTATTACAGCTCAATAATCATTGTTTTTTTTAACTGCCATATATTATATAATAATTTTAATTAACAATTATTTACTAACTTCAATATAATGTGTGGCTTGCTCACATATTTGGACTTTTAACATTAAAATATGATCATTATTGTTGGAAAATTATTTTAAAAAATTTATTTAAATTTCTGGATGAATCAACATTTTTTTTTATCAAATCTATGAACAAATAAATATGTATAATTATTTGTTCATATTATATATTATATATTGTTCATTGTATAATTATATATCAACTTGTCACCTCCTACTGGCATAACACTCTAGATAATACAGTGCTCATGCATGAAGTATGAAGTATATTGTTGATAGATACAAAAGGTGATTTTTACTTATCCCGGTAATATCCCAGTACTTTTTAAAAATAATTTTCATTTTTGCAATGCAGAAGACTAAAACAGGACAAAAATTGCATCTATTGCATTGATCTGATTGTGTCACGTTACTGGGAGGTATTGCAGACAGGACAAGATGGGTAGGATCCATGTGCATTTAATGGTGAGTTGTCATACAAAAACAGGACATCGTGCAAAACAAAGGAACAAAATAACAAAACAATAAACTAAGATCGGGAACTAAGACAAAACATGAGCAAATAACAAACTATACAATACCATACCATACAAAACCAACAAACGACTGAGAATAACAAACGACTGAGCAAAGACTAGACGGGTGCAGGGTGTATAAATAGTCCAAACAATGAGTAGTGATCGGATGCAGCTGTGTGTGTGATGAGTGGAAGTGGAAACCGGGTGTGTGTGGCGGAATGATGGGAATTGTAGTTTGTGATGATTTGTAGTTCATGATGAAATGTAGTTCACCAGCGATCTCTTAAGTCCTTGATCGCTGGTGAACATGACAGATTGATCTTTGCTTAATAAAGCAAATGACAACAACAATTAAAAGGTATTAAACAAGATTAATGATGTATGCTTAATTTTACGATTAGAGCATTTTAATTCTCTTTTTAAATAATCTTTTCAAATGGTCCTTTCATGCTTTTCTGTGCAAATATTAATTAAAATGATTAATTCTATTAACTAATCCGCATTTCTTGAAATTATACTACATTTGTAATCAAATGTGTAGAGCTTTTGCTCAGTAACATCATTTTGAATACCTCGTTTCTTTAATAAGTTCATAGTTATAAGAATCCATGATCCTTCAACATAAATATGTAATACATGCACATATGGCAGAACTCTATATATGATTCTAGACCGCTGCGTTTATGAGTCCACATATCAAAAAGAAGAGCAATGGCCTCCACGCGGTCCACAGTGCTTTGTCATTACGGTGCAGGCAGACGAACAGCTGCTGCGAGAGGCCTGTGTTTCACTGCTATGCTGGACTTACGGCACATAGCACACTTTCAATTATATGGGCCGTGGGCAGAGCGCCAGGCTGTGTAGAAATGGGTGCCTTCCAATTAAATGACAGACCTCGGCTGCAGAGTGAATGAGCCATGGCTGAATATGCAGACTCAATTGCATTTGAGAGAGGGATGTCAATTTACACAGATTCCCATTATTGATCGACTTCTATATTAGCGATCAATTAATCAAGCAATCGGTAACTTTAATAATGCAAGATGTGTCGATGTCAATGGCACAATGACAGGAGGCGCAAATGGCACTCAAAATGCAAGCATAATCATCCAAAGGGGAGTTTCCAAATATAAAAACAAGTGTTTGCAGTTTGTTATCAATTATAGCTTAAATTTAAAGTTAATGATGTCATTATTGTCATCAACAAAATGCTGGTTCGTTTAAATGCAGTGTGTGGATTTTATAGACGGTCCTATAATTACGGTTCATATATTTGCAATATTTACAGATGTGGCATAGGTTTTGTTACCTGATTTGTAGTCCATTCGATGTACGCATTTTAGCAATGCATGTGTTCTTTGGGGTCCAACCCATGATTGTTGTGCTATTACAACACAACACTCCACTGATTAAGCTACACTGTTCGAGAATTTTAGCATTGTATTTTAGGAAAGTGACAAATGACCCACAGTATAAGTTGGGGGACAAAGGAAAAACTTTGATCACACTTTAGTTTGGGGACCAACTCACACTAATACCTGACTATTAACTATGACTTTTGCGTTAACTAATTTGCTGCTTATTATTAGTTAGTAAGGTGCTTTTAAGTTTACTGTAGGTATTGGGTTGGACTGAGGTATAGTATCTGAAATCTGAAAATGGTTGTGGAGAATAAGGCATTACTCAACACTAATACACAGACCATATTGTAGTAATGTTCTGCTAATAAGCAAGTAGTTGATAGTGAGAAGTGGTCCACAAACTAAAGTGTTACCAATGTTTTCACTGCAAATAAAAGTCTGTAGGATTGTAAAAAAAAAACTGTAATTTACTGTGATTGAAATTGTAATAGAACTATTTAATGATTAAATGTGATTACTAATATACATGTCAGTAGCGCCGTCCTGGATGTGCATGGGCATTGGGGCATGTGTGCTCCATGTGAACAAATAGTTTTTGTAACTGTGTTATTTTCTTCCTAAATGTGCACAGAATATTTAGCATTTTAAGAAGATTTGGAGAATTTGAAATGGCCAGTGTGAATGTGCCTGATGTGTTAATATGTTTTTTGTTATCATTTACATACCTCTGAATATTCCATATTCATATGAGTTAAATGTAACAGTTGAATTTGATGCTATACTAACCTAGGGCTCCACAATATATTGAAAAATTATTGTTAGTCGTGGTTATAATATATGCAATACCCATATCATAAGTAAGTGCAATAAATTGAATTAATTTTATGTGTCAAGCATTTGTGCGCTGCATGCATAGGTTGTTTGTCCAAATCTGACCAATCAGATGGGGCCTTTACTATCTTTATCCCCACCTCTCCAGTAGGTGAACCTAGAGCTGAAAATGAACACTAATGCTGGGAAACGAGAGGAAAATGACAACAGCCAATAACAATCAGAATTTCTCCCAAGGTTTTCATTCGTTCGTGGTGTTTTGAAGTCTAAATGTTTGCACCTTGACATTTTTGTTTTTTTATTATTTAATTAGCTCAGAAAAATATCTGTTACCTGTTTTAATATGATCATAACATAAATTATTTTTTAAAATTGCTGATAACATAACAATTTGCAAGTTAGAAATATCATAAGAAATATTGTTATCGCAACACTCAACAACAATATCACATATCACATATTTTCCCAGTATAGTGCAGCTCTATACTAATCCATTTCAGATACTTAATTATCTGATAATGCTGTCCACAATGGCTGTGGTGAAACACAACACCACAAATCTTGACGTTAAACTGATGTCCTATTCAGTTTTCCAAACATACATGGTAAAATAATATCTGTTAATTAATAGTTTCCGTATTTTGTGATTCACAAGTGTTTTCCAGTTATTTGCAGTTCTGAATTGCATTATGGGACCTTGATCTCTGCTCTGTCGACTTTTGATGTTGAAAATTCAACTCTGCAGTTTAACAAAGTGACTTTTATTGATTTTTTTTGTAGTTTGAAATAATATAATGTATAAGAAATAATATAGAGAGAAATAAGTCTGTAAAATAACAAAAAATGTACTGGCAGTTTATTACATTCATTCCTTCATTCATTTTCTTTTCGGCTTAGTCCCTTTATTAATCTGGGGTCACCACAGCGGAATGAACCGCCAACTTATCCAGCATATGTTTTTACGCACCCTTCCAGCTGCAACCCATCACTGGGAAACATCCATACACACCCATTCACACACATATACTACGGACAATTTAGCTTACCCAATTCACCTGTACCGCATGTCTTTGGACTTTGGACTTTGGACACCCGGAGGAAACCCACACGAACATGGGGAGAACTGCAAACTCCACATAGAAATGCCAACTGACCCAGCCGGGGCTCAAACCAGTGACCTTCTTGCTGTGAGGCGATTGTGCTACCCACTGCGTCACTGTGCTGCCCCAGTTTATTTCAAGGTTTTTTAAATAAACTAATATATGCAACATAACCATAATATACAACACCAACTCAAACTATATATGACTTTAAACTATACAATTTTTAAATAAACCTCACTTTTTCAAGGTAAATTTTTTTTTGAAGAAAGATCAAGGTCCCATTGATGCTATTCAAAAGCAAAAATAGTGAAAAATAAAAAATAAAAACATCAATCACAAAATAGAGAAAAATACTTATTTACGGATATATTTTACAGTATACTGTAGTAACAGTTTTTAATAAACTCATTATTGCTTCATCTTACTGTTGTCTGCTGTACAGGTTTTGCAAATAACCTGCTTGCACATCAAGTCTATGCACATTAATGATGTCCATGCTTAATCAACCATTGATAAAGTGCAACAATTCTAAGAATTATTTACAGTTAATTCATTGGTGTCATGACCGATCGTGCAGCCAGCTTTATAGGTTTTTGTGTTTAAAGTCTACATGAACTAGAAGTTGTTGCAGACATTTATTTTGGTATGATAACGTATTTTCAACTGAAACGGAATATTGAGTCGAGGGCAGTAGAAGATGGTCAGAGTTTGCTTAAAAGTTCAATAGTGTCTGGCTGCAGACTTGCACAAGTGATGTCACTGTGAGGGGAAGGGTTAGGGGCGGGGTTAGGTGTAGACGTTGCAGAGAATGCCCAAAATGCTTGACTTTTAATATAGTGTTTTAAAGGTTTGGAAAGTGCTTAGATTTTGGATAATGTGCTTGAAACTGCTTGAAAATGTAATTGTGTTGCTTTTGTAATCATTTGTCTTGCTAAATAGGTAATAATATTTATCATTTTAAATGAAATAAAATACATCTTTTTGCTTTGGCATAAATTGTAAACTCTGGAGTCTGTGCATGTGCTTGTAGCGTGATCTGCCTGTCTTTTTTTTTTTTTTTTTTTTTTTTTTTTTTTTTTATCCGTGCCCTTTGAAATTGGAATTAAATAAATTTAAGATTAAACATAATACACTGTAAAAAATGCTGGTTTCCACAAAATCCCTTCATGTTGTCCCAACACAAATATATTAAGTTTAAACTTAATTGTGTTTACAAATTTAAGTGGATTGATCATAAATCGATTAAGTTGTTTCAACATCTCAAGTAGCAGCAGAAATAATTTTTTGAGTGTATATTTAAGATGCGAGTATATGATATTTAAGAGAGTAAATAACAGTAATTCAATTACTAGTTTAGGGCAAACATGCCATCAACATATTTTAGAATACAATGCTAAAATAATATATATATGTATGTATGTAATTTGCCACACTTGTAAAGTGCTGGAAATGTTCGAAAATGCACCTGCAAAGTGCTTGAAAAGTTCTTCGATTTGACTTTGGAAAAGGTGTAAGTACCCTAAAAAGAAACGTTTTTTCAGTGGATTAACTTGCATGGATCAATTGTTCAGTTTAGCAATTAACAATATGCGCTAACAAAAAAAAACATTGTAAATTTTGATTTAATGCAGAAATTATGTCTTTGTGTTGTAAGACCATCGGTGTAATAAATCAGTTTTTGAGCTATTGAAGCATATTTGTCAAATGTTTGAGGATTTAAAAGGCTCTATGATTCTCTGCTGAGGTCTGTTAGTCTGTCTTGCGAGAAACTTTTATGGAGTGCTTATTGATTAGTTTAACAGCACGTTCTTGCTCCTCGCATAAATGAAAGGAAAAATAGACAGGAGATCCAATCTAGTGGTTTTAATGATTTTTAAAAGTCGACTTGGCATGGGTTTACTTTACTGTTCACAAATGACTGTATTATGCCAGTTTGATTATCAAAGAACTTTGATAAAAATGCTTCTGTTTTGGGATACCGTGGCCATATTTGTTCATGAAAATAGAGTTCAAAATAACAACAAGTTTTATAACTTTATAAATGTCTTTTACTGTCACTTCTGATTAAAAAATAACACGTCCTTCCTGAATGTAAGTATTATTTATTTATTTTTGGATCATACAGACACAGAACTTTTCATTAGTATTTTATATCAATCTAAAATTATATAAAAAAATAAATGTTTTATTATGTAGATATTTTATGCTTGGTCAGAGAGTTCAGGACTATTTCTAGATAATAATAAAATAGAATACAACTTGAACTAACCAGATATAAATATGTAAAGGCTATTTCCCCATCATTTTATTAAAACTCGTTTCAGCTACTCTAACTGTGCTTAATTAAACATCTTTTTAAATATATATAAGCATGAGGGCAAGCAGTTGACATCCTTCAGTCTGAATGGACATAATGCTTCTGGTTACTCAGAGCACAGTGAGGTCATGATAGGCCTTCTTTCTATTTCAGTTCTCTGTTCTATTCTGCCCTCAGAAAAAAGCTGTCAATCAAAGTCTTCCCGACACACATTTGTACAAAAAGACTGGAGCTGTGGGACAAATGACCCTGACAGATCGCTGTAGGGTCGCAGTCCTTCTCCTCCTCATAAGCACTGACCCGCAAGTCACAGCAAGGAACATTCCCTTCAAATTTAAGGGAAGAAGAGATTGCTGTATGACAGGTCGCAGTGTTGGGTTTTTCTATGACACTAAAACACCCCCCCCAAAAAAATGTAAGTCAGTTTTTCTTTTAGAAAAGTAATTCTTGAAATGTCTTCCTTGAATGTAAAAGATGTTTTATGGCTTCAAATGATTGCAAGTTTTTTTTTAGTTTGGAAAATAACAGATTGTAATTTTTTTTTTCTTGTTTCAAATATCTATATATTATCTATCAAGTATTTATTTAGATGTTATAATTTGTAAATTGTACTGTATAATTACTGTTCTGTTTTTGGTTTGTTCTAGAGATAATGTTGTTTTATGTATTGTATATACAGTTAAAGTCATATTACCCCCCCAATTTCTATTTAACGGAGAGAAGATTTTTTTCAACACTTTTCTAAACATAATGGTTTGTTCTGTAGACAATCGAAAAATAATATTACTTAAGGGGGCTAATAATATTGACCTTAAAAATTTTTTTAAAACTTCTTTTATTCTAGCCGAACTGTGCTAAACTGTGAAAAAGTCCTTGCTCTGTTAAACATAATTTGGGCATTATTTAAAAAAAAATAAAAGAAATCACAGGAGGGCTAATAAATTTGACTTCAACTGTATATTTACAAAAAATATAAAAAATTAATTACATTTTTGATGATATATTCTTACAGATTTTTAATAATTCCCAACAAAATCACACCTTGCTTCTCTCAGTAATTGAAACACAGCCTTAGCTACGCAGATGCTCCTCGTTAGATGTGCATGTACGAGCTCATTTGGCAAAGATTCTGTGTGGAAATACATGGCAAGGAGAGTGATTTTTCTATATTAAGACGGTGTTATGTGTATGTGTGAGACGGAGCAGCTGAACGTGAATAATGATGTGAATCTGGGTTTGTGTGAGCTATGGGACTCATGCACACGGGGCAATTACAGGTACAAAAAGCGCTCCTTTTAGAGCCATAAAGAGGGTTTCCATGGTGATGGGGTCATCCTGTCAGGACCAAAGAACGTTAATAATATGAGTGGGTCACCTCTTGCCAGCCTGGGGCTAAAGTGCAGGTGTTAGGACAAGAGGATCCTTAGTAGAACTGAGAAATTGGAAAAAATGGAGAAACATGTTTTTGTTTGAAGGCGCTCTGTGCAGAATTCAGAAAACCATCTTATTAATGACACTGGTAGCTATGTAATGAACTTCAGCAACTTTTTAGTTTGGCATGGTAAACAAGACTCTTTAAATGAAGAAATCAAGGCTACATTTGAATCAGTAATACAAGAAATGTAACTAATTTATAGTTGTTATTAAAGCTGGTTACTGTACGCACACAGATTTTTCTAAACAATTGACATATGAGCAGTTTGCGCATGTGCTTTGAGTGGCTTTTGCATTATTTATTTGTCCAAGCCAACAGGCTGGTGTTCGTTTCACAGTCTAAAAGAAATAGAAACTAATGAACAACAACACAGCAATAACTTTTGACTTGATGTTGACACTTGTAAGAAGGGAATAATGGATATCAGCTACTGTTCTTGTGTTTTAATTGGTCATAACTTTTGTGAAATAGCAAAGATACTGCCATATAGCCAGTGTTTGAAAATTAGTGCGGTCTGGGGGTTGTTAAAAATTGTGCTTTAATTCATGGCTACAAATAAAATAAATAAATAGTTGTGTTTCATGCCGCAATATTTATATTATTCCAGTGACAGTTTTCATTAATGGGATTTGGTGTATGAATGATGAATGACATGTTATGCTGTACATGATTTATATAAATGTTTAATGAATGTTTATGAATTTTAATATGTAATAATAATTAATATTAATATGTAAATGGTCAGCTAGTAAACTGAAATAGCATAGGCTACATCCTGGCCAGTGTTTTGATTTCTGTTGTGCAAGAGTTATTATGCTGCTGTTTTAATAGTGTATGTCAGTATAAGTGCTGGCGATGCAGTGTTGCCATATATTGCTAGGAAAACAAACAAAAACTGCCAAACAAGTTCACATTATATATTTTGCAAATAGGATACGTAACAACAAACTTGATCACAATCTTTCCACATTATTAACTCCCAACTTACTTTATCAACACTCTCAGTATTACTTAAAAACAAGTCCAACAATACAATGCTTATAATGACTAGATCTGGCAACATGTGGAGGAGTGGAGGCTGCAGTCACACTGTCTAGAGTTCTTTCACTCAGCTGGTATCTGACAACTGCTGTGAGTCAGGGGCGTGAATTTATTCAGCAACATGATTTTAAATAAATTGTCATTCATGGAACCTCAAATTTTATTCGTACACATGAAAAATTTACGGAGGTCTGGACCTCGGTGATCTCATAGCTGGCTATGGGCCTGGACACTGCAAGCGACTGCATGATAGATGTGACTTAAAAGGCACAATGTCAGTCTTGACTAACTATTCTGTATAAATGTCATATTTATAGTGAAATGTGTTTTGTACGCCATCATTTTAAACATTCACATAACAGGACAGATCATACACTGTAGAAAATACAGGTTTTGACACAATTCCTTCTTGTTGTCCCAACACAAATCAATTAAGTAAATTGATTTTTCAAATTTAAGTTGATTGAACATGAAATAATTAAGTTATCCCTAAAAAAAATCTCAAGAATTGTGTTGATTCAGCTCATTATAAATAAGTAGTTTGAACAAGCAGCAAAAAATATGTGTTATGTTGTTTTTGTGAATTTATGTAAATTTGTTGTGTATTTACACATTTTTGTATTTACATACACTTCAAGCTTTTAATATATTGTTATAATAATTTGGAAATGAAAAAAAACAAAACAATAAAGCAGCTATTTAAACTGTTTAAAAAGTACCAGTTTGGTACTGGTTTATATCTGTTATATCTGGGTCTATATGTCCAGTGTAATCATACTTGTCAAAGGTTTAATAAACATAGACGAAAATCAATGTCATATTGGAATAAGATTGTGTAGATAGTGTTTTCACTCTTCCTTGTCTTCATTGAACACTATATGTTTTAAAGCCTGTCTCGAAACTAAGAGGAAGTGAAGATGAAGCCTCCTGTTTCTTCCATTTGAGAGCGGCAGGAGTCTCGCCATGCTTCATGTAATCAATGTTTATTTTTAGCCCAGCTCGCTCGGTTTTCCAAAGAGAAAAGGCCATTCGGATAAATGGGTTTTTTATCATTAGTCACAGACAAAGGATGGGCAACAGCAGGGCCAGTGTCTTTTGTGATGGGTCCGTCGCACAGTTAGGTTTGACATAGTGCTTTACTGGCTCAGTGGAGTTCCAGTAAAGGCTGACTTGCACTACTTGGTCTTTGTAAAGCCCTGGCGATGTGTGTTTATGAGCTTAGACCACGGTACAGTGAGAGATAAATTCCGGGCCCAAACGGTGTCGATAATGCTCGTTACAGTCCATAATGAGGTCACAGGCGCACTGTCTGGCCCTGATAAAGATTTATAGAGGCTGTGACTCATTGGAGTCCCATGCATTCGGGGGCCTTGTGTGCAGCACTGCCACCGCTGGTCACTGGAAGAGCACATCGAGACATGCTGAGCGTCCTGCTGCTCCATGACAATACAGTTTATATGTTCATATTGCTGACACTTTCCGTGAAAAGGGTACAAATTATTGTACTTTTACATTTATAGAAGCATTTGAGAACAAGTTGTTTATTTTTGAGTTGATTTGATTGTTTTGTAGGAATTACTGGGTATGTACAGTTGAAGTCAGAATTATTAGCCCTCCTGAATTATTAGCCCCTTATTTTTTCCACAATTTCTGTTTAACAGAAAGTAGTTTTTTTCAACACATTTCTAACAAAATAGTTTCAATAACTAATTTCTAATAACTGATTTTTTTTATCTTTGTAATGATGACAGTGCATAATATTTTACTAGAAATTTTGTCAAGACACTAGTATTCAGCTTAAAGTGCAATTTAAAGGCTTAACTAGGTTAATTAGACAAATTCTCTCTCTCTCTTGCTCTATTAAATATCCCTTGAAAAAGAAAAAATTACAGGATAGCTAAAAATTTAGACTTTAAAAAAAATATATGTGAACAGTATCTTATTTTAAACAGATCAGATGTCAATCTGAAAGTCAGAGGTTACCTTTTTGACTATATCAAAATATTTTGCCATGTTGAGCAGATATTAAAAAAAAATGGTGCATATATACATATCATTATTATTCAAGGGTTAGGGCTATGTTAGGGTTAACATCTAGCTGTAACATCTATATATGTTTTATTATAATAAAAGTTAAAATAAATGTAAAATGTATTGTTTAGATTTTAACAACATTAGACTAATTAGATTATATGGATATATATTATAACCTACTACAGTATATACCACATCATATAAATTTACCTTTTGTAATCTTCATTTAAAAATGTTGCCGTAATTGGCAAAAGAATCTTTGTAGTATTTGATGCATTGGAATTGTAAATCATCTCTCCAGTGGTAACACATCTCACAGATTTTAGTATCAAGGCTTCAGAAACTGCAAACATCATATAAAAGTAATAGAAAACAGCTTATGTAATATTTAGTTAGACCTCCTGTAGCTGATGATCAGATTTTCTCAAGGTTAAGCACCCCTATTGACTGCCCGTGGGATGGCAAAGCAAGAGGTTCAGGCCCTGTTTTGTACCCTTTTCCTGTAAAGTGTCTGCCACACTGTAGTGTAAGTGCTGGACCAAGAGTACAGTTTCCAGAGAAGTGTATTTGCTGGAGACAGCTGTCCTTGACCATGAAATCTTTTCAGCTAGTGCTCTGTTCAAACCTACATCAGGTTCAGTCCTCAGATGTGACACACACAAAAAGATGAATAGGAACAATGTGTCAGCATGAAGTCTCGCGTCAGCATCTGAACAGCTTCTCAGTGCGTCTGCCAGCCCAGAGTCTTTTTAGTTCATGTTCAACACTTTCGCCTTCTTCATCCTTGTTCATGCTTAATTTAAGATGACAACAACCCATTGTAAATTTACAACCCACTGTAAATGTAGCTAGTAGTCATTCACATTTCTCTTTGTCAGACATATGTTTTACTCTTGCTTTTGTTTTGCTCCTGTTGACTTACTTATTTTCGTTAATGTGGTTCTGATGATAATGTTGGGTTCTACTCTTTAAAATAGTAGTATCTGCATTAGGCATTTGGCGGTATCAGACTGTCAATAATGTTGTGATAATTGCTTGTGATTATTAATTTAGTACCAGGGCCAGTTTAATGCTGGGTTTCCATACTCATCTATATGAAAATGTCAATGAAATGGCTTTTTTTTTTTTTTTTTAATATCTAAATAAAAAAGCCATTTTATTTACATTTTCATATAGATGAGTGTGTACAATCTGAGTGTGTGCAACATAAAATTGGCAAAATTATGTAAAGCTGGTATGATTTTTCTTTTCAGACATTCTGCAGCATTTTGTACAACATACTCCAGTAATCTTTCTTTTATTTAAAACTTAGCAGTCTTTTTCTTATTTGACTTTGAAAACAAAAAAATGCTTAATTAAATACCATAATTTACTCAAAGTTTTTTTCTCTCTCTCTTACTGGTATAATCTTTTCAGTCTTATACTGTTACTTAATTGTTTGATGCCACCCACGCTGATGGAAGTACAACATAGATGAACATATAAAAATGTGTTGCATGCTTTCTTTTTAATAACAAAATATGGAAAAAGTACAGTACTGAGAAAACATAAGTTAAGAAAGCATCTAATCATAGCGACGTGGATATATTTGCACTAACTCTACAGTTCGACACTCAACTTAGACATATGTTCATAGAAATTGCAAGAGTTCATTCAAAGCAGGGTGAATCCGCTTTTAGCTACTACGCCCCCCACTGCTGGAATCAGCTTCCAGAAATGATCAGATGTTCTCCAACATTAGGCACATTCAAATTAAGACATAAAACACATCTGTTTAGCTGTGCCTTTACTGAATGAGCACTGTGCTACGTCCGACAAATCGCACTATTATGTCTTCATAATGTCTTTCATTCCTTTAAAACCTGTTTTAACACATTTTAATCTGTTTTTAATCATTTTTATGTTCTTGTTTATGTAAAGCACTTTGAATTACCATTGTGTATGAAATGTTCTATATAAACTTACCTTGCCTTACATTACCTTTATTTGTATTGCACTATAATAGAGTACTTTAATGGTGTAGTCACATCAGGAAAGTCTGTTCAGTCAATTTTCTTTGATCTGGACTAAACATGCTTTCACACTGCCCTTTTTTCAAGTTAACCAGTCATTGTTAAGCAACACGTGTTCTAAAGTCAACCATTAATTGGACAGAAACACTCCTATGGCATGGTGTCTGTCATACAACCATCAGCTGTGCTCTCCAAAGAACCACCCCTGATAAACCCTCGCTGTAGCTCTGAGCCTGTTAACTTATCACGTATTTTGCTCAAGTTCTTTAATTAAAATGTAGACATGCACAAATATAGATGAACATGGTCTTAAGATGTGTATTTACACATTTCAGTTATAATGGTTGCTTAGTTACCTCAGACAAATGCAGAACAGCCAAACACTAAAACACCTTTTTCTTTTAACCATAAATAAAACTTGAATCAGAGCTAAAGCTGGGGCATAGAGTGGTTTTTTTTGATAGTGGTGTTCCATTGGAGAGCGTGGCTGCTGCAACAGCAGATGCCACAGGTTCATTGCAAAATTTGTTGGATCAAGGTCAGATCATAATCACACCTTAAACAAACTTTACTAGAGTTCAATTGGAAGTTGGCTGAGACTCAGTCTGTCTCAGTCTGTTTTTTTTGTTTTTTTTTGGTGTACACCAGAGTGTGATTGCTGTTGCTGTGATTGCCCAATAGATCCCCATCAAAGGGTGAAAAAGACTTGACTTTGATTTAATGGAACCAAACAAGCCAGGTGTGAATACTGCCTAAAGCCAGCAGTTTTACAGTATTAAACATAGAAAAACAGTTTTGTTTTAGAATCATGACTTCAGTTTTCACTATAAAACAGCTCTCCAGTTTGTTTGTCACAGACCAGTTAAAAAAAACACACACACACACTTCTATAATTAAACTACAGTTTAATGAAAGTTACTCCCACAATTAGCGCAAATCATCATGGGACATTGGGAAAAAAGGTTGGTATTGGGGCCTCAAGTGTAAAACACAGCCATCTTTCCTTTCCTGATATTTTCAGTGGGATGTATCCATGTCTGTGCAAATGTTTTGTTTTATGTAGGAAATGCCCTGAGCTCTTCTTTTAGAAGTGATCAGCAATGTACACTGCCAAGAGAGTCTGCTCCGTCTCCCACCTTCTCCTGCCCATGCACTGCACACAGCACCAAGATCAGCAGGAGGAAACACACACGCAGTTATTCACCCATGGGGCAAACCTGTTGGCGCGAGGTAGAATCAATCATATTAATGCCGTATCCTCAGACTTGCTCACACACACACATAAGTGTACAACACAGCCTGTTATTTACACACATTGCACAATGCACACATATAAGCAAATGCTAACATACAGAAGACACTATGCTGGAAGTAAATAAGCCTATGAGAGTCTCTATTTTAAGATGGAAAATGAGAAACAAAATGTTTTCGGGGATGTTGCTCTCATTGGGTCATTGCAGTGGCCTAATTCAGTGTTCCAGACACACCTGATTTATTCCTGTTGCCCAGCTCCGAATGCCAGTAGCTCGGAGCCACAACATCGACTTTAGTTATGCTGCGGTGCCACAGACCAACAGAAATATCAGTGTTTTCTCCTGCAGAGCTGCTACATAATTAAATCCTGTGGAGATCATGTAGCTAATTAGACACACATGCAGTGTGTTTAACTGAATGATGAGAAGAACAATCAGGGTTAAAACCATGCATTTAGGAGGTTTTATTTCAGGATACGGACTGATAGAGTGGAATAATGCTCTATTATGTCACTAATGCTTTATTATGCTTAAATAGCATGGATATCAGGACTAGTGTGGTTTTTGAGCTAAAGCACAAAATGGTGAATAAATGTCAACTGTTATTGTCAACTCTATTACGCCCCAAGTCTAGGGGAAAACAACATGGGCATAATAAACGAAAACAAAAGTGTTGTGGGTGGTGGATTTCCCAAAACAAAGAGAACTTAATACAAAAGATCCCCTTCGGTCGACAACCAAACTCGGACACTGAGTTGAGAGTAATTGAATAGATTTATTATAGAAAATAATAGTTTTAAGTGAGCATCTGTTCAGGGTGGCCACAGGCCAAAATAACAAACAAAGGAATCTACAAAGTAAATAAGCTAAATTACCTATAGATATTTAAAAAAAAATACAGGAAGCTTACCTTTCTCCCTAAACATAAACAAAGTCAAAAGTAATCAAATAAAAAGGCAGGCCACCCCTATAAGCTCAAACTCTTAAAATTTTGAAAGCATACAACACATGAACAATTGGACAAGACGTAACGGTTGGTCGTCGGCCAAAGGGGTAGGGAAAATCCGGGAGCTCTCCACTCCCAGCAACCGTCGCACCACAAATAAGCTCCCTGAACCCTGCCGGAAGTTCCTCTTTATAGGCCTCCGCAACCAGCAGCCAATCAGAGCTTCGATCACATTAGAATGGGAGCCTATGGAATAACAGAAAACACAAGAAGGCGGGACAAAGAAAAAGACAAAAAAAAGTTAATAAATAAACTTTAATCATAACAACTCTCTTAACAATAATAGTGGTAATAAGTGGTTTATAAAGTTGAAAAATAAGTTAAACAACAATTAGTAGCAAACTTAGATACCCCAATCACATTTAGGCATTTTGCATTATTGTACTGTACTAAAGCATTTTTCTTTTTCAGGAACCATTACTCAAGTCTTCAGTGTCACATGATCCTATAGGGATTATTCTAATAGGATGATTTGTGCACAAGTAATTTTTGTTTTTATTAAAGTTCAAAATTCTGAATTTAAAATAAAAAACCTTTTTCTAATTATAAATGGCTTTAAATAAACTCTTTGCATTCATTTCTTTAAGTAATTTAGAATTTAGCAAAGTTTTAAACTGTATATATACTTGTATAACATTTTTATCATTTTATGCTAAACAAACACATCTAAATTACTAAGCTTAAATTAAATATATATATATATACAGTTAAAGTCAAAATAATTAGCCCTCTGGTGAAATTATAATTCTTAAAAAATTATTGGAAAACAGTGGTTTGTTCCGAAGCTCAGTTATATAATTGAAATAATAATATATAATTCAATTATATATAATTGAAAATATTGAAAATTCTTAGGGGGGCTAATAATACAGTATTGACTTAATATTGTTTTTAAAAACTGTAGAAAAAAAGCTTTTATTCCAGCTAAACTAAAAGAAATCAAACTTTCCTCAGAAGAAAAGACTTTTTAACTGCTTCGTTAAACACTTTAATATTTGAAAAATAACAATTTCACAATTCTACATTCTTTTTATAAATCCAAATATAGCTAATAAATAATGTACTTTTTGTAATTTGCTTGTAAAGATTTGACTGCACCTCTGTGCTTAAAATCAAAACTGAAAAAAAATCTCAAACCTGTTTCTCACCACACTGAGAAAATTTCAAACATGACAGCCATATCGTTCTTTTAATATTTTTGTTCCTTCACCACTTTTAGAGGACATAATGTTATGGAGTCAGTCATTGAGTCAGAAAGAGGAAATGTTGCAGATTAGAGCCTGTTAGGCTCTTTATCGGAGCACAGAGGGATTTTCTGCTTTAAGTATATTCAAAACATCCTCGACAATGCCTCTGTCTAATGTGGTAATCTGGCGAATGCAGGAGTGTATATTGTTCTACAAAGGCTCCTATGAATCAGGAAGAGAGCTATCGAGGGATGCGGCTCGGTCTCTCTCTCTCTAGTGTCTGTGTTATTGGCCGTGTTCAGTCAATAGCCTTCATTCAGTGTTCTCTCACTGACTGGGATCAAATGATGTGGGAGTCTGTTCAGTCAGTAGCACTAATGTCTCTGCTGTATCGGACTGGTGTCAGGCTCTTCTCACACTCCTTCAGTCACTGGACTCCGTCCAGTATGACTAACTGGTGACACTTTACAATTTGGGACATGTAGTTAATGTTAGTTAATGCATTTACTAACAGAAACAATCAATGAACAATACATTTACAGTATTTATTCATCTTTGTTAACATTAGTTAATGAAAATGCAGTTGTTCATTGTTAGTTCATGTTAACTCACAGTGCGTTATTCAGCAAACTAAGGTTTTCATATGCCCAGAACAGAAATTATTTTACATTTAAAGATGCCATAGAATGAAAATCTGAATATACCTTGGCATAGCTGAATAATAAGACTTCAGTACATAGAAATGACTTACTGTAAACCTCAAATTACTCCTCTACCACAAAGGATCATTGATATGCATACCCGAGGCAGTGTTTCATTGGCCACAAGTGAGATTACTACAATGATCCATTATTTCATTATTTATAGTTTATCTAACCTTGTATTAAACTTACTGAGTATGTGGGTCTCTTATTTGTTCACAGCACATATTAACACAAAAAAAAAGATTCAATGACACCCTGAAGGGGCATAAGGTCTGTTAAACTTTTATTAGTTTAAGGTGTATATTGTGACATCTTCCATGTTTGTAATGAGGCAATATACACACGTACTAGGAGTTGCAAAGACTGGTCGACTTTATTTGATTGATGTCGACTAGTCGCAAAATTAGGCAACTAGTCGACGTCACCTCGACTTTAATAACATCAAATTCAACATTCAGCCCCTGACATGTACACTGCTGAATATAAGTGTTTAATGCACATTTGTGCATTGTGTCATATCAGTCAGTCAGTCATTCATAGGGTTTAAAATAGACCTGCAAAACCATTTCTTGAGAATTTTTGCACTTACCTAAGCCAAATGCCTTCTGTGTAGATATCAGAGAACATATTGTATAAATGCTTTCTATGACAATTTTAAATATGGCTTCTTTTAGTATTTAGCTTTCCCTGTTTTGACGTTTTGACACTAAGACGTAGCATTATTCCAGCCTTTTCTTTTAATATGAAGCAAATTCAACCGTATTGATCAAATTTGAAGCCTAAGCACAGTGATCAATATCTGCAAAGCCCCAATTTTCTCCCAAACTAATTAGCTAGAGGAATTTGTTTAGGTTGGATTTGTGGCTCTGTTATTTATTTATTATTTTTAGTTTACTTTATTTACATACAAATATGTGCAGCATATGAAACTGGGCTGTTAAGCTGTATTCAGTTATTTTCAAAGTATGGCAGCAATTACATATATTTATCTGGCTGTCTGTTCATCTATGAATCTAACATTCTATCATTCTAACCAACGTTCTGTTTTTTCTGTCAATCTTTTTTTATTCTGAAGTTCTGACATATCTTAAGACATTCTATCTTATGTTTTCTCATTCTGTTTATTGATAAATCTATTGTTCTTTTATTATATCTATCATTCAAAAGTTCTGTGAAGAGTTATAACTATCTGTTCCATTTAACATTTTATCACTCCGTCATTGTATTGATCTGTCTGTTGTTTTATATAGGGTTCAATCATTCTATCTTATGTTCTATTGCTCTCATCATTCTAATGCTTTATTGTTCTGTCATTAAATCTGTCCTTGTTGCTCTATCGTTCAGTTGTTCATAGTTATATCCAGTAGTTCTATTGCACTACTGCATTAATGTTCTTGCTTTCCTTCTGTCAGTCTATCTCACCGTCCAACATTTTATCATTCTAATAATTTCTAATTATAGATAATTTTCTAAATAACTTTTAATCTATCATTCTATGATGTAATCTGTTGAACTGTTGTATCATTCCATCATTCTATTTAGTCAGTCTTAGTGCCTTGAGTGTGAGAAAGGTACATTACAAATAAAATGTATTATCATTATTATTATTATTATTATTATTATTATTATTGTGAGGCATATAAACCACAATTTTTACTGTGAATTCTAAATCTAAACCCTCAAAGTATCTCTCAACAAAGTCTTTTCTTGTTATAAAGACAGATACCACTGTTATGTGCATTTCTTTGTGTTCCAATTCTAGTGTCATGTTTGTTGCCTCAACTGAATTTCGCTTGTGAATGACACTCATATATCCTCTATCTGTAAGTGTTGGCACAGCGCAGTAACAGTCAACTCCTGCGAAATAATATCTGGATCAGTCATCTAATCCCCGGCACTTGATTGTGACGCTTCACACAGTTTACAATCTGAGCTGTATAAACTGAGGCAGGAGGTGCATCGCTACCCCTCTTCCTGCGCTAATTAGAACAGGCAGTGCTAATCAAGCTAAGTGCTAGCGACTGCGCTGAGTGCTTGTTTGGCTCTGTACATCAGTAAGTTGGGGTGGTGCGTGTCAATGGGGCCTTAATGATCCGCACAATGTGAGACGGGCCTGGATCTCTGTGTTTCCACTACCATTATAATGTTCTTTCTAAAAGTCAAAACAATAGAGGACCAATGAGGGCTTTAAAGGGGACATATTATGCCCCTTTTTGTAAGATATCAAATAAATCTCTGGTCTCCCCAGAATGTGTCAGTGAAGTTTCAGATCAAAACACCCCATCGATCATTTATTTTGGCCTGTCAAAAGTGTCACTATTTGAGTGTGAGCAAAAACACGCTGTTTTTGTGTGCGTCACTTTAAATGCAAATGAGTTGCTGCTTTCCAGAGGAAGGGAAAGCCTTCAGATGCTTTTCTAACATTCCAGAAACAACATAACAAGCGAACCTCACACTGCCAAAATGTCAGAAATTGCCAGTAGCACTTTAAATCCTGCTAATAAAAAACAGAATACAAGGTTACTGCATACATTTATGTAACCTTATTGTCAATGTTGTGGAGCACAGTTGATTTAACTCATTGACTAGCATGTTACGGCTCTGTTCTGTTGTGCTAGCCTTTGCAAATACACAAGACACAATCACTACTACTATCTCTTATCTTTACAGAAAATACAAAAACATCATAACCTGGTTGTACTAAATGGTTGTTTATGTTAGGAGCATTTTCTGGATTCATTTAATGACAATGTGAAAAGCCCCATTTACACTGCCAGCAACTTTTTATCGCTGCTTGTCACCAGTGGCTGATGGGTCACAAGTGGGTGTTCGCACTACTGGTTGCTACGGTTTGGTCACAAGTAAGCCTTCCCACTACTGGTTACCTACTTACGTTTGTGAATGAAGTTGACTCCCTTATGTATACAACAAATTAGTTATATTGCTGATAAATGCAAACATTTGGGCAGATATGCTGAATTAAGTGTTCAATGTGAACACAACGCTGAATGAATGGGATTGTGCTATTTTGTCACTGCATGTTGCAGAGTGGTGTAAAATGGTGTAAATGTAAGGCTTTAGTCAGAATGGTAACAATGGTAACTTTAGCCCTAGAAATTGTTAACAAAAAAATATGACAAACTTGTACTATATATATAAGGATAAAGTGTGAAGCTTGACTGGTCCTTCAGAAACAACAGTGAGTTGACACTTGTGGTTTAGCAGTCCGACACTAAATATATTTTGTTAAAAACATTTTACTGTTGAACTTTGGCAAAAATAGTAATAATAACACAATATCCCCAGTGTCATAAATCTATTGAAACTCCTTGTCTGGTGTTTTTGTTTTTCTGGCTCAGACATCAGACGTGAGTAAAGGGTAATGGTGGCACCATGGGTGGAAACATGCAGTTTAAGGGGCAGTGATATGTAATAAAAACTCCTTCCTACATCACTAAGGGAGCAAAATCTGAGCTGCTCATTTTTCACATACTTGCAGAAAATGGCTTACCAAAACAAAGTTACTTGGTTGTCCTTTTATAAGAGGGGCAATGGCGAGGATTGCCATAGGTTGTCATGTTTATCTAAACTTGAGAGGAAAAAAAAAGGAAAACAAGAGAGGGAGTGTGCTGAAAAAGAAAAAAAAAATGACAGAAAAAGGAAAATATAGAGAGCGGCAAGGCAAAGAAGAAGAAGAAGATGTCAGAGAAGGATGTGAAAAGAAATATATAGAGTCTCAGAAATGCTTTATATTGTAGAAGACTAGCAGACTGGACAGAAATAGGCCAGAAATTCATCCTGATAGCTGAGGAAAGCAAGCATGGCTCTACGCCAGTGTCAAAAAAATGCCACACGTCCCTTTGTTCTCCTTTCTGTGGCTTTGTAAATATTGCAGCCTTGTGCTGTTTGTGTTCCAGGCTAATTACCGTGACTGTAATTAGCAAGGATTGAAATAGAAAATCATGGATTTATTTGAATTAGTGACAGAAGCGCAAATGAATCTCGCATTGCTATTCACGATTAAAAACAAGCGAGAAAGAACCTGCTGGGTTTTTTTTTTATTTAATGGTGGAAATTATCCTTAAATTAAAACATTCATTTTTCTTATAATGAAGTCAGGTTTAGCATAAATGTTGGCTAAATTGAATCAAACTGTCTTCACAAAGAACATGCACGTTTTATAGCAAGTTTTTATAAGATTGAGTTTCCTTCCTGAACATGAGTTGTTTATGAAATATGTTTTCTGTTTTTATTTTCCTCCAAATTTCATTAGAATGTTTGTAGATTACTAGATGTTTCTCACTAGATTTCTAGATGTTTCTTAATTACATTTACATTTTTTTTCTGCTCTGTTTCAATGGTTACACTAAATTGTATTAATCACAAACTCTCAAACTATTACAATAATGAATAACTTTTACAAAAAATCATTTTACAATAGTGTTTTTTCAGAACTTTTTACAAACAACAGCAACAACAACAAAAATCTAGGATAATTAACTTTTTTTTTTTAAAGGATTTTCCCACAAATTTGTTTTATTTTCTGTTAGCATTAAAACGTGGATGAAAATTTATTGTTCCTTTTATAGTTTTTTTTATTATTATTATTGTTACATTGTACTCTACAGAAATAATTAGGCAATACTTGGCCTATGTTTCTGTGTGGTCATACTGTAATTAAAAACAAAAGTATCTAACAAAAAGTATTCATCGTCATATATTGAGACCGTAAATGCTGCTTCACTTTCTGAAACACTTGCTTCAGTATGTACCACTAATGACTGCATTGCTTGGTTTTGTCCACATTTTTCCATACTTCAGAAATCATAGGGCCCTACTTAAAATTTGACAATCTAATTTAAATCTTACTTTAAATCATTAGACATGCATCACTTAGATTGGCATATTTGGTTGCAATTTAATTTGTGTGTGTGTGTGTGTGCGTGTGTGTGTGTGTGTGTGTGTGTGTGTGTTTGTTTTCAGGATTCAGAATTAACCCAGTGTAACTTATTAGCTTATAAACCAACCTAAATTGCATCTTGCTGTGTTAATGGTCTCATATAGGCCAACAATAATATATTTATTTTTAGCTAGTTCAAAACTTGTCGCAACGCATCACATTTCAATCAATGTGATGATCAGTAGTTTTGATTTAAAAAATTGCCCACGTCGTTCTGATTCACTCGGGTCTCAGAAAGCAGGAAAGAAAAACGCCTGCATGTTTCACATTTGCTTCTATAAAATAACAAGCTCCTGACAGCATCAGACGGCAGCTGTGATTGACAGGCTGAGGAGAATGACAGCGGGTGACTCAGGGGAATGAGGGTAAGCGATTGGCCGGCGGAGGAGGACTCTGAATCACGATGGCTGCTATAATTTGTATCTCTGATCGCTGCCATGAAAAGCTGCCCGTGTATGAGGTTAAAAGAGTATCGCTCTAGATCTGAATTGTGCCACTGAAGTCTTAACCTTTTCATTTCTCCTCTGAAAAAAAAGCAGCGCCTTGTGTTGCAGTTTAAACTGCTGATATAACTGAATGCTTGAACTTCCATTTTGACTGGCTATTTCCGAACACTGTTGAAGGTTAATCTCTAAGGGATGAATCAATCTGTAAATGATATGCTTATTAATTCCAGTGCATAAACAGTTTTATGATTATCTGAGTAGCTTTATTTGAAGTATAGCTTGTGATGTTCATCCTACGGTGCATTGGTAAATTATTTGTAATCAAACCAAACAAGAACAAGAAGACAAGTCATTCCATTTATTGGGTTTTAAACCGCTGATGTAACTGAATAGTTGAACTTCCATTTTGACTGGCTGTTTGATTTCAGAACATTGTTGAATGTCAGTCTGTGAGGCATAAATAATATAGTAAATGATATATTAGGCGACGCGGTGGCGCAGTGGGTAGCACGTTCGCCTCACAGCAAGAAGGTCGCTGGTTCGAGCCTCGGCTGGGTCAGTT
>CAIGQV010018106.1:12785376-12802488 GCA_903798115.1 Danio jaintianensis | reverse complement strand
TGTGTGGTTTCTGTGGTTTATAAATATAATAGGACCAAGCATTACTATTCTTAGAGCAGTGATTTCCAACTAGGTGTACTTGAAAATTAATAATAATATAGATGAAAAAATATATAAATATTTATTATTTAAAACTGAATGACCATATAATTTAAAGGGATAGTTCACCCAAAAATGAAAATTTACTCACAATTTTCTCACCGTCAAGTGGTTCCAAACCTTTATGAGTTTCCTTTTTCTGTTGAACACAAAAGACAATATTTAAAAAATGTTGAAAATCAGTAACCATTGACATCCATCATAGAAAAAAAACAAATACTATAGAAGTCAATGGTTACCAGATTCCAACATTCAAAATAAAACAGAATCTCAAACAAGTCTGGATTAAGTGAAGGGTGAGTAAATGATAACAGACATTTTTTATTTTGGGGTGAACTTTCACTTGAATGCTTTCTTTTCATTCATTTCCTTTTATTTATTTATTTATTTATTTATCTATGGAAATCAAATAATAATGTACAGAATAAGTTTTTTATTATTTATGTCTGTTTTATTTAACTTATTTTAAACTTTAGTGATATTTTTTGTAATTATAAATCAATGCTTTTTTCAAAACATCGAAAAACAAATACTTATAATATGAGGATTTTAGACAGTGGGAAAATATTTTTATCTTGTATAGTTACAGCAAGACCTTGGCAAGACAACGCATAACTTGCACCCTTACGTGAGCAAAATAAACATCTTTAATAGTACAACAAAATGTGCATGCAAGGATAGGAATACCTAATATTTTTGATATGTGGACAAACAGCTTTAAATTACCTCTAAATTATGTGCAAAAAAAAGTTTTTTTTGTGAGGCTTGCATTTATGGCGTGTATCCACTGAAGAATTGACTACACATTGTGCTACAGAAATGCGAGCGATGTTCGAAAAAGCTTTGAGCGCTTCTACAACTGTAAAACACAATTCATTCATTCATTTTCCTTAGGCTTAGTCCCTTATTTATCAGGGGTCACCACCGCGGAATGAACCGCCAACTATTTCAGCATATGTTTTACGCAGCGGATGCCCTTCCAGCCGCAACCCAGTACTGGGAAACACCCATACACTCTTGCATTCACACACACACACAATTTTGTTTACCCAATTCACCTATAGCGAATGTTTTTGGACTGTGGGGGAAACCAGAGCACCCAGAGGAAACCCATGCAAACACTACACAGAAATGCCAACTGGCCCAGCTGGGACTCGAACCAGCAACCATCTTGCTGTGAGGCGACAGTGCTAACTACTGAGCCACTGTGCTGCTAAAACACAATTGTTGCAGTTTTAAATCATGTCTTTGTATGGACAGTCACCATAAACATGGAATACCTTATTTGCTTTAGTATTTTAAGAAAGTAAGAAAAAAGCTGAATGTTTTCTGTTATTGTTGGCCTATAAGTATGTCTGCTATAAGAGGGCAGAATATACAGTCTGTACAGTTTAAAAAAATCATTGTGCCAATGGAGAGCCCCTTTATATCACATGTTCAAGCATGTGTGTGTGTGCAGGCTGTGTTCTCAGTAGGATTGATGCTCCCCATGGTCAGATCCAGGTGTCTCTCCTCTCCCTTCCCCCAGTCTGAAGCAGATGTAGCCTGTGCAGCTTTTAGCACATCCATGATCAAAGAGCCTATACTTACAGCACAATAAGATCCCACTAATAATCCACAATTACACTCGCACACATGCTAGTGTCAATCAGAATCATACTAAAATAACCAACTACCACAAAACACTTCAGATGCGGTGCGTTTAGCGATATGTAATTATGATACCATCGATTAAACGAGCGTCTTGTTTACAATGACAGCAAAAAAAGCAGTAAGAGTACAATGCGTGTTGTTCGTTTTGACATGTCTTTTTTTGGAAGAGAAATAGAAAATGAAAATCATCAAAGCCAGGAGGTTTTTCCATTAGCGTAACACAGTTAAAGCTTCAAAGTCGGACTTGCTGCAAGAAAGAAATATGAAAAGGGGAAAACTGACAATAACTGCAGGACTGTCAGACATGAGAGACATTGTTAGAGACAGGCCTGCTTAACTACTCTGTTCAGATGGAGGCAGTGGATCAGACATTTTTTCCTCAGCAGTCACTGAAGTTTCTCAGAATTGCAGAAACACAGGGAGAAGCAGCGTGGAGCTCATTATCATACAGCACAGAAAGTGTGTATTGGAAACCGTTGGCACTCACTGCTGCGGCTCCGACTCAATAATGAGCAAGTCCGCAGAACTGATCCAATTTTCCATTTGCTTTTGCTGTTTTTTTTTGTTTTTTTTTGAAAAGCGCATTTAGAAAGCAAGCACCCCGTAGCTTTTCCAATGTTAAATCAAAGGGGTAATGTATTTCTATATGATGAATATATGACATTATACCACTTGAAAAAGATTAGTTTCTCTTGTTTTACTGCATTTATGTTTGAATCTTTGTGTTTGAATGAAATGTCAGTATCTGTTTTATCCCATTAAGAATATTTCTTCCCAATTTCAAATAAAACTTGTGATTTCAAACATTTTCTTTCTTTCAGAAAATGACACTTGGTCAAATTTACAAATGTTTTAAATTGTTATGATTGTAAAACAGGGTTATTCAAAGAAATATTGATTTCTTAACTTCTGAAGCAAACACACTATTGTGTTGTCTTAAAATTAATGCATAAAGAATTTAAGTTTTTTTGACCACTTATTTATGCTTAAATTTAGAAGAAATGTCATTAGTAGTTTGCAGTTTACATAAACAGAAAACTAAAAATTGTAAATTCTGAGTAAATAAGACTTTCCAAATTGTAAATTTTTCCAAAGCTGCATAGGATATCGACCAGCAACAACATTTAGAGATTAGCTATATTTTATAGTCTTTAAAAACGACAAAATGACACTTTATATACTCAATATTGATCTAATAATCTCAAACATAGAAGATTTCACATCACAAATTTTTGTACCAGCTGAGAAACTGCCATTGACATGCAGAAGGAGATTAACAAATCACTTTAGTTATCATAGCCCTACTTGTGTTAAACAATAGCTTTTGTATTTTGTGTTTTTTAAATTACCCGTTGTTGTGTAACATTCCGTTCTACGGTGCAGAAATGAGCTGACCTGGTAATCGAATTCATGTAGAAAATAAATGCGCTTGTTCAGGTGGTGGACGGGTCTCCCAGGCTGTTTCATTAATGTTTCAAACACCTACGGAAAAGCCCTAAACCGGATCACTAACGTAAGCTGGGTCCTAATGCTCTAAAGCGAAGTAAATGTTCAGCACTCCCTCGGGATTTATGTAATTAATGTTTTAAGCATCTAACTCTCTTTCTCTTTGTTGTTTTGCTTTGCAGTCTGTTCGCAGTACTCACGGGGTGTCTTCGCCATTTTCGGCTTGTACGACAAGAGGTCGGTTCACACGCTAACATCGTTCTGTGGTGCGCTGCACATCTCCCTCATCACGCCCAGTTTCCCCACTGAGGGCGAGAGCCAGTTCGTCTTACAGCTGCGGCCCTCCATACGAGGGGCCCTGCTCAGCCTGCTGGACCACTATGACTGGAATCGCTTCGTCTTTCTCTACGACACTGACAGGGGTAAGACAATTAAACGCCCACTCATACTAATGCACAATTCACTATTCTGCTGGGTAGATCAGAGAAATGCCAGTGGGAATGATTAACAGGTATGCATACTAACTTTGAATATTAAAGTCATAGTTCACCCAAAAATGAAAATTTCCTGTTAATGTACTCACCCTCAAATCATCCAACCGGTAGATGCCTTTCTTTCTTCAGTAGAACATTAAAGAAGATTTTTAGCTGAATCTGTGGTCCTTGGTTATTCATATAATGGCAGATAATGATTTGTAAATGGAACTTTAGAGTGAAAACACTCAATGTCCATATATATTGGCATTTTTTTACTGTGTTTCAGAAAATGTTTCTCTCACTATACAGCCTAAAACTCATGATACATGACCATTCATGCTCATTCATGTGCACAGTTTGCCTGCATTAGTTCTTGCCATCTACCGGTTGTGTAATGGTCATATGAGAGTGGCTTGAGGGAACGATACCCAATAGTTCAGAAGACCAGTCAGAGAGTAGTTTTGGATAGTCATGACTCCGTTTTCAAAAGTTTGCGTTTTAGTCAGTCTTTACTGAAAAGGAACAAAATCTTTTACAAACCAAAACGAGTTCTTAATTTTCACAGGTCGAAGTAGTAGTAGTCGTTATAGTGTTGATGTGAGGCATAACCGTAACACAACCTATACATTTTAAAACAAAAACACACTAAAATTGCATATAAAGTAGATTGCCCTTTTAATTTAGGAGCAGAGTTAGTCTAATTTGTGAATGAGTCATTTAAAACTTGAGAAATTAACTGTTTAAAGGGATAATTAAAAGGATAGTTCACCCCCCCCAAAATTTAATTCTGCCATCGTTTACTCACCATTGACTTGTTCTAAGCCACATTTCTTGTTCTTTTAATTTCTGAGGTTGTAGGCGAAACGTAAATTTGTTCCCAGAATGGATCTGTGCCCGGTCTCCTGACTTTTATGAGTGTCTGCTCCAAAAAGTCTGAAAGTAAGATCACTCTGTGACATCTTATCTACCAAAATGCTTAACAGGCTCCTCTTGCTCTATCCCTTCCTTCCTAATTTAAATATTCTTCCCTTTTAATCCTTACATTTATTTGCCCTTTCCAAGGCATTAGATAAGCTAAGAATGCATGAATAATGTTTTATGTACCTTTAAAGTTATCTTGTTTAATATCGTTGCGTTCCTGAGGTAATTTTACAGCTCATGATCTAAGACATATGATGATAACTTGTATAGGTTGCATTTTTTTTATACCGTCAGTTAAATGTGTATCTGCCTATCCTGGGGACAGCATTGAAAATCATTCTTCAATAGATCTTCTTTTGTGTTCAACAGAACAAAAAAAAAACCTCAAATTGGTTTGGAACAAATCAGGGGTGAGTAAATGATGACAGAATATAAAATTTGGGGTGAACTATCCCTTTAATTACTCTCATGATGTTACAAACCTACGACTTTTGTTCATCTTTGGAACACAAATACAAGTATTTTTAATGAAATCTGAAAGGTTTTGCTTGACAGTAATAGTTTTACTTTCTAGCAGTCTGCTAAAATTTACTAATGGCTCATAAAGATTTAAGCACAAGAGAAGTGATAAAACAAAGATCAATATCAGCATTTCCAAGATGGCAAAAGAATGTGAGATCCTGCATGCGTTTTATTAGACAACCGAGCAACTCTGTTTCATTACCTTGATACAATATTTTAATTTCAATCTAGCTTACTGCTATAACTATTGCCTCAATAAACTACTGCTTAACTATTGCCTCATGCCAGACACCTAGACAGTATTGTTATGACATAACGTTCAGTGCAGTAAAATTTATTTTTGTGATAACTTCATACATGTAAAACTGTTACCATTATTTAACTTGACAGATAAAATGACCTGCGTATGAGTAGCAATTTATCAGTTAACATTATGTTTCTTCCAGTTATTTAATTACAGTGAATTGAAATAATGTGAATTTAAATCAGATGATGGGCCTGTTCTTCGTTACTGCATCATCAAGCTGTGTCTTTGTTATTGATTGAAATTTAAAAACGTCTGCCAGTGAATCTTAAACTCTCAGAAATAAAGGTACGAAAGCTCTCACAAGAGTCCATATATGCATGAAGGCTACATATTAGTACCTAAAAAATACAACAGTTTACTTCTTGAAATTCTTAGGTGCTTATATGTATATTTAAGGAACCGTTATGGACCGCTTAGTTACAATGCACATTTTAAAAGTGACAGCTCTCGTACCTTTATATACATACTGTGACCTCATTATAGGATTTTAATTTTAGAGTGAACTTTTCTTGCAGATTTTCATAGAATAACAAATAGTATTTGACCTCACACAAAGCTGGCATATGACTTCATACAACTTGGAATACAATACATGAGTCATGTGAATCATTTTGATACCTTTTACAGTGCTTTTTCCACCAAAGAATTAATGCAAGGCTTTGAAGAATGTGTGGATGAGTGCTTTGAGGAGCTTATATTACCTAAGTCAATATAACCACTTCTCAAATGTTTATCTCATGGAGTCAGGTGACCAGAAATGATGAGCCACTCTGATTTTATTTCCTGGAAATATTTTGAAAACGAGGCTTAATTTCTGAAGGTTTTTAATCTCCCAGTTACACCAAATACTCTGTTTTTGGCCTGAACACCACTATTTCTTTCTTACCTGTGTTTCTCTCTTTAATTTCTCTCTTGCTTCTTTATCTTGTACCGCTGTGTTGGACTTTGACAATCCCAGAAGTTGCACCAAAACTTATTTTGAAAGATGAGCACAATATCTTTATGCTGACTTAAGACTTAATTCTTGAGGGCTCCCTGCAGAATATTCTATAAATAACGTAAGTCATCTGTGCTGTCTTGTTCAGGTTTAAGATGTGCTGTTCTCTGTCAGATTGCCGATGTTCCTGATGTGCAGATTTCTATGAGTTTCTGTCATCTGTCATTCTCTCACATCTGCCGAAGACATGTGTTCTTTGTCCATAACCCATATGGTCACTTATTTGCAAAATTTCCATATGGTGGGCTATATCAAATATTTTTGAAATGTTAGCAAATCAGAGTATGAATTCTTTTGAAAGACTTGAAAGACTTTTGAAAAAAGTTTTCTATAAAGTAATAAGCCATGAGATTGGCACGCCGTGCTGTCGAATCCACAGGTGGAGGAGGGCCAACAGCAGACTGAACTTTGTAGTGATAATTGGATTTATCACAAATATTAACATCAATATTTTGGGATTGATATTGATATTTTAGCCTCACACGAGGGCACCAATTAATGTAGTGATAAATGGATTTATCACAAATATTAACATCAATATTTTGGTATTGATATTAATATTGGTATTTTAGCCTCTCGTAGGGCACAAAATAATGTAGAAATAACAGATAAATAACTCCTTTTAAACGGGGCACCAGACAGCTTTAACTCAAAATAATTAACAATAAAATATTGTATGTAAAGGTGTTTATTATCTGGCCAAATCTGAAGCATTTTTACTGTATTATCAACACAAGGAAGACACAATTGTAATAAATGTGTATTTATTAACAAAAGAGTAAACAAGGGTAACTAAAATTACTAAATGTACAATAAATGAAGTGCATAGGCATGAGTCATGAAGGTGATTAAGTTGAGGATTGTAATTACTAACTCTGTTATCTTTTCTAAAGACAAGCTAGAGTCCGATAAGGTAAACCTTATTCTAAAATAACAAAGAACTGAGGAAGTTTTTGTTATTAATGAATATCAGTTATAAACATCTAATTAATTTGAATATTTTATACTGAAAAACACTATGCCAAGGTCTCTGTTAGAGGGTTGGAAAGTGATATATTTACGTTTCTGCGGTCGATGCAGTGGTTGGAAGAAGCTGGATCTTCTTGCAGGTCTTGAGGCATGGAATAAGCTCTCTTGAGCTTTGAGAAGAAGAAATCTGGAGATTCTGGAGCACGCAGACTGGAGATTTCTGGAGGTGGTGGTTCTGATGTCAGGGACACGCCAACGTCTTTATCCTTGAAGGTAGAGTTCCTGGAAATCTGGGACATGCAGATTTCTGAAGGTGGTAGTCTTGAAGCGATGGTTTCAGACGCCTTGGAAAAAGCACTGTGAATTCAATCACCATCAAAATCCTTGCTGGAACACGCAGCAACGTTCTGAAGTCTATGAGCAATTCGAATGACCTGGAATGTGCAGAAAATCCTTTTGTTGTGCTTGCAGACATTCAGTGGTGTAATGCTTGCATTGAAAACCACACCACTACTACCTTGTGTATGACCACCACACACTTCTGTATAACACCACTTCTCTTCCTTCTTAATACCAACAGCACCTTTCTCTTTGAGAAAATGTTTTTATCTTTTCTCTGGAAGGCGGGATTGAAAAGATGTCACCTTTCAAATCCAGCATTGTGATTGGATGATCCTGTGAGTTGGTCACTGGAAGGTGTCATCCATAGTGTGACCGGCATTTGCATAGTCATAGTCCACAGTTAAACTGTTATTATATTTAAGAGTCTTCAATATTTTCCTATGCATAATTCACTTTCCAAACCACATCTAATTTACCCAAGGCATTGTTTTCAATATATAGAGTCTAAACATCACTATGTAATGTTGATCTTTACCTAAGCATTCATATATAAACATTAATAAGCAAAGTTTCATGCAGTGGAGTATTTCAAGCAGTGCATATTAAATATATACATGATAATTTGAATCTGAAGGTATATGAAGTGAAATATTCCATTTTGTGTCCCTTTAGTGAGATGCAAGATTGTGATCCATGCGTCTCTCTGTGTCTGAGACGGTGTAGAATGTTGATTAGATCAAGAAGCCATTTTACAAGTTCTGGGCTCTTAACACCTTTGTCCTTCAGAAGAAGAAAGGACAGATGGTTCTCCAACATTGCGATTGATTAGCTTAACAAAAGGGCCAGAGTTAAGTGTTAACTCTGCAGCATTTGTTTATATTGAAAATTAATTTCCACAAGTTAATTTCCACAAGTTCCTGACTTTACCGCTGATCACTACAACTTTGTGTCCATCTGCACGAATTACATTATGTATTTTCCTAATTTTCTGTAAAAACAGATTTGAGTCATTTGGAATGATAGGTAATTATATTATTATTAATAATAAATAACAATAATAATAATAATAATAATAATAATAATAATAATAGTAGTAGTAGTTATTATTATTGTTGTTATTGTTATTATTAGTTTTTGTAGTAGTAGTATGAACAAATGTTGGTCTTGTTGTTATTCTCATTTATGAATAAATACATTTCTAAATTAATAATAACTGGAATAAAAATTGTAGTCTGTTTAGGGTTGTCATGCAATGTATTAATATGAAGTGTTTATGATATATAATATGCCTTTATGATGTCTAAAAAAGTTTGAGTACAGCCTTGACAGCCTTGCTTGTCTTAAATACCAGCAACAGGGAAAAAATATATATATTATTATTATTATTATTATTATAATAATAATAATAATTATTATTATTATTATTATTATTATTGTTGTTGTTGTTGTTACTATTATTATTATTATTATTATTATTGTTATTGTTGTTATTGTTGTTGTTGTTATTATTGTTATTAATGGCAATAATAAATTAATTAATTTATTAGATATACAATTTTATGCCACCAAAATAACAATAACTGCAATATAATCATAGTTTTTTTTATTGATTCTTACCACTGTTTTAAAGGGCACATATGATGAAAATAATATTTTTTAAGCTGTTTGGACAGAACTGTGTGTATGTATAGTGTGTCCACAGTCATATTGGGGTGATATAAAGACAATAAGTCTCTTATTTTTAATTTCCTGACGTTAAAATAGCATCCAAATCCCTCCCATTTTGAGGCCGACCGCAACTTGACGTAGGAGTGCAGTTTCCCCGCCCACCGAATTGATTGACAGCTGCGTATTAACATGTCTCTGTAGTAACGCGTATAATCATATCAACAAGACAATACGTGCGCAAAGCAACCGGGAATAAAAGATCTGTTCAGTTCGCTAGGATCATCAATCATCATCAAATGTGATCAAGAGTGAGTTTTACAAGTTTAACACATTTTTAAAACAGTGCATGTTTGTAATGAATTACAGCGATTTATTTCAGCTTTACTTTATCACCACAGCCGCGTGTCAGTGCAATTATAAAAGTAGACGCTTCAATCCCAGGTTGTGGACGTTAAATCAGGTTGTGTGTGCGCGTGTGTGTGTGTGTGTGTGTGTGTGTGTGTGTGCGTGAACTTTGTAACGACATTGTGTGTGACTCATCGTTGCAACTCCACAACAAATACATTAAATAATCATTGGGAAAGTTCTTACTGTAATATTTCTCACAAACGTTACGTGAAATCTGCTTCCTTCATGTCTGTCGGGGAGGATTAGCATTAAAAGCACAGTCCACCAAAACAGCTACAAGATGCTCAGAGCTAAAAATTACACACTTCTGAAAGGTATAATAAATAATCTGATGGGTGTTCTGAGCTGAAACTTTACAGACACATTCTGGAGACACAAAAGACTTATATTAAATCTGGAAAAAGGGGTAAACTAAGTGCCCTTTAATATAAAATGTATTATATTAAGTATAAAGTTTGTTAATAATAATAATAATAATAATAATAATAATAATAACTATTATTATTATTATTATCATCGTTATCATTTAGTAATGTGGTTTTGTCACATGCATTTATGCATTTAATATAATTTGATAATTTTAATATTTTTAATATATTTATTTATGCTTATAAAAGCATACGTTTGAATGAGGTACAGACAGTGATGACAGGTAGATTAAGAAGTGAAGTGCTAAGGTCAGTTTATAATTATGTTTATTATGCTGTGTTTTTTGGGGTGAATTTTTTCATAACACCACTTATTTTGTGAAGTTTGTTATCATCACTGTTCTGATCAGAATGTCGGAAAAGTGGGCATTTTCAACAGCGTCTTCAGATGGTTTTGTTTTGCTTTGATGGAGTTAAAAGCATCACAGCTTCTCACAAATGCACCCTGCAATTCACCATTACACGCAACAAAATGAAAGTACATTATACATGCTTTTGTAAGCTCACTGTACATTACACAAACACACAAACACCCTGTGATTGCTGTCATTTAATCCACATAAATGCACAGCCAATTGCATTTGTTTGCTGCTTCAAAAATACAGCCTTGGGAAAAAATTAAGAGACCACTTTATACATTTTACAAATATGGTTAAACTCATATATTGAATGAATAGCTTTTGTGTCAGAGACTCACATTATACAGTATGATGAGCATTTCTGCCACTCAGAAACTCTTCCAAAGCAAAAACAAATGCACGCGATCTCACAGTTTACCGCATCTGTCATAGCAATGCATGCTGTCACGAATGGTTAAAACGAAGCAGCTTCTAATAAGATAAGCACACACAAAGCCTCATGAATAGTTATGAGACCAACATCTCACAAAATACTCCCGTCTTATTTCACGTCCCTTCCTATGATGTCAGTTTTAAACATTTAAAACTCATTTTAAAACAAAAAAGCTCAAATTGAACCAGTTTTCTCCTACAATTTATATTAACAGATGTCATACAGAAGACGCTACACCAAGAAATGTAGAGGGTTCCCACGGGTCATGGAATTTCTGGAATACCATGGAATTTTGAAAGGTTTATTCCAGAGATTGAAAGTCGTGGAATATCAGTGATTTTTGTTTGTTGCTTAAAATCTTTGTTTACATATATCAAAATATAATTTTTCTATAAATTAGCTATAAAAATAGGCTTTGTTATAACGTGCCTATTGTTATGGTTAGTGTATTTTGTAGCTCCATTTTATTCCTATCATACTCATCAACTGGAAGTCACTGAAGACATCAGACTGTACCTGTTAACTAAAGCTAACAAGCTTTAAAATGACCACTTCAAAGGCTGGGTTTAAAAAGAAAAAAAAGAAAAACGCTAAAAGCTAAATAAACTTCTATAGAGCTAGCGAAAAAGATATTGGGAGCACTTTGCCACACAAACAGTAAAAACCTTGAACAAATCGATCTGAAATTGAAAAATTATTCATTGTCGTTCTATTAAAGCTCTATTAAAGGCTATTTAAGTCATGCAAAATGATATTCAAGCTAAAACCATTTTAATATTGTTATTATTTTAACATATTATTTTATTGTTATATTGTAAGTAATATACTGTATAAGCACAACAGCGACAGGGAAAATCTGGGAAAACAGAAGGAATTTGATAAGTGGCTTAAAGTGGGAACCCTGAATGTACAGTGGCTTAGGGATTGTTTTCATGACAACATTTTCAGCCAAAAATGGAAAACTTTTTAAGCATTTTGCCTGTCCGTTTACACAACACCAACAATTTTGGAACTGTAATTGCACAAATCTAAAAAAAAAAAAGGACGTTTTTGAAAACGCTGCTATTGTCATGTCTGTGTAAAAAAACGAGAGTCACCCAAAAACGAGAGTCTTTGAAAACAATAATATTTGTACGTAGTATGTGTTTAGGGAGGTGTAAATGAAAGACAAGCACGAACAAACACACAACAATAGCGGAGTATGTGGTAGTGTTGTTTTTGTGCTCAAGTGTTTGCTAACGCTTCATCAGCAAACTGTGGATTTACTTCACATTGCAACCAACAATGGAGATGGATGATCCACACATGGCAAATTATACATACCATTGTCTATGAAAGATATACACTAGCACCAAGCCACCAACAGCATGTCCCTCTTTACTAACAAAGTGACTGTGCCAAATACCTGCCTGGCATATGTAATACAGAATCAGTTGCCATGCAAACGTTTCTGTTTTTGAATATAGAGTTTCTGTTTTTGGCTACATCGTTGTCATGTAAATGGAGCCTTAGTGTTTTGTGACCTTTTAACATAATAATTATAATTATAATAAAAAAATAATAATCTGTCCCTCTCTTCCTTCTGAAACGATAGCTACAAATATCAGAAATAACGTTAAGCTCTTTCAGATAATATGTCCTCCTGGCTGAAAAGCACAGATTTTGTCCTGATGGTCCTTGTTTAGACTATTGGCTGAGTTGCTTTAGACTCAGTCTGCTGTGAGAGCTTCAGAACAGATCTGAGCGGGACGCAGACATGATGAATGGTTTAGTGTAAGAGGTTGGCACTTCACCGCGTTTTCATGGTCTGTTCTCCATCCCTTCTCTCTCTGTCTCTCTCTTCTGTCTGTATCTAACACACACACACATGCATACATACACACACGCACATATTCAGGGCTGTTTCCCCCTGCTGGGCTGGATGGAGATGATGAAGGGGGAAGGGAGGATGCTGGCAGCGCTAATGCTTATTCGGGTTTTTGTTGGTTCTGCACAAACGCACACATAAACACACACACACACACACACATATATTCGCAAATGCTAGTGACACCCAAAGCTACAGATTTATCAGCTATTAATCAGAGCTCGATTCTCCATTGGGAGGCTTGAATTATTAGCGTCAGAGATTTGAAATGGATGGCAGATGAGTTTTGGCTGTGAGTTAGTGGTCGATACTGCAGGTGTCTGCAGATATCGAGGGTGGAGAACGGGTTTGGTGCATGCGCTTTGGAAGGTTCGCTGGTGAATGTGTGTGTAATCAGCCTACTTGACTGATTGCTGTTTGTTTAACGCGCTGGTGTGTTAAAATGTCCACTTCAGATATAATATATGGTGCTTTGATATGTTAATTCATGGCTATTTATGTTACATGTATCCAGGGAGCACGAGGGCATTGGTAAACACTGTGGTCGATCAAACTGCATTTAATGAATAATGTTGCTGTAGCTCAGCTGCTTTTGAACATGATGCTAGAAAAGCCAAGCTTGTGGATTTTATTCACTGATGCTGATAAAACATTTACCATTTAATGCTAGCGGTCTGATGGTTGCATGAATGATTTAAATATTACAAGATACACATAGGTTAATGAGTCCCTGTAATATTTGGATCAATGACTCATTTATTCTCTTTTTACATTTTTGTGATATTTTTTTTGTGGGGTCCCAAAAAATTCAGATTTAAATGGACAGTTTTTTTTTTTTATCTTTGTGTTTTACAGAAAAAAGAAAAACTCTTTTAAAGGATGCCTATTAATCGATTTTAAAGGTTTCATATTTAGTCTACTACATCAGGTGTCAAAAAACACAGTTATTAATCATAAAATGCATTTAACATTACCTTATTATTTACAAAGAGTCTCAGCGTTTGTACATCAGGTTTGAAAATGAACATGCTTGTGGTATAAATCACACCAAGACTAACAAAAATACGCCCCAAATTCAAGAGGACAAAACAAATGCCCCTGTGCAAATTCCCGATTGAAGTTAAATGTCAAAGTAAATGGAAAGTGACAGTTTGCAGGCTTACACTTAGATCTGTGCATGTTTCATCATATTTCTTTTAGCTGTGAGAATAAAAGCAATCACACTCATTCTCTTGAGTTTATGAACACTATGGTCAGTCAGATATGTTTAGATTTGTCACAGCTAAAAACACTGGAGTTTACACACACATTCAGAGATTTCATTCTCTTTGTACTGTATGAGATTCAATTGGCAGATTCAGTGATTATAATGATACAGGTTGAAAACACAAACTGGCTGAAGGCTGGTATTATGAAAATGTGTTATGGATCTACAGTAGGTAGATCAGTTACAGAAGTAAAATGTCATTTTTCTTTATTTCTTTATTATGCACACTATAACAGATCCATATTTTAGCATAAATACATCCCCGTTTGGCTATTTAGTGTATGAACTGATAGCGAACAGACACAGCACCCGATTGAGCAACAGGGTTGCCAGATCAAGCACAGGTTAATCCATTAAATAGTGGAGCAGAGAGAGCTGCGTTGCCAAATTCTGATTGTGACCATAAGGGTCCGTTTTACAGAGACATCTGCTCATCTTGGAGTCAAGTGGGCCTCAGAGGCTCCAAGTGCCTATTTCAAACAGCTAGATTAACATATCCAACACCAGCCCTGCCTGATTAGTACAAGCAGCACTGAGGCCAATAGCAGGAATCACAAGAGCTGTAATAGAGCCTCAATCACACCTTGGAGAAGGTGACAAAAAACAGCTCTTTCTCTTTTTATCACTGCACGATGACGCCTTCTATTTTAGGGATGCAACTGAAAATTAGTGGGTGTTTTTGCTTTTTTCCGGATACTGTTAAGGCTTCTGGGAATGTACGCTTTCATGGGGATTGAGGCCTAAAATGAAAGGACGGGAGGTTGGTATCAGTGATAGCTCACAGGCCTGCCGCTGCAGATGAGACAGTAGCGCACTGGCGCAGGAATGACTCACTGACAGTGCCACAAATCACATTCTTTCTGAATAACAGAGAGACACGGCTCAATGGTTCAAGCCTTCGGTGGTTTGATACGCACGCTGATCAGATGCCTTTTTCTTGTCTTAGGGTATTCGATATTGCAGGCCATCATGGAAAAGGCAGGCCAGAATGGTTGGCAGGTCAGCGCCATATGTGTGGAGAACTTTAATGATGCCAGTTACCGGCAGCTTCTGGAAGACCTGGACCGAAGGCAGGAAAAGACGTTTGTCATAGACCTGGAGGCAGAGAGACTGAACAACATGCTGGAACAGGTGGGATAAGCTTTTTTTTTCTGCCTTATGCGTGGATTTTGGAGAAAAAAATACAATTGTGATATTTGAAAATCATTTTCATCCAAATAAAAGAAAGAAAAATGCATAGTACTATCATATATAGTATACATGATACTATATTATAATGTGTATATAATATATTATTTAATTATTGTTATAATATAATAGTTTGAAAGACGTTGGGAACCAGCCATTTTTCAAAATATATTATATTGTGTTAAGCAAAAGCAAAAAATGTTTACAGGTTTGGAGCAACTTGTTCGAATTTTCGTTTTTGAGTAAACTGTCCCTTTAAACATTAACATAATGGCATATAAAATTTTCAGTCATAGAGAATTGTGGGAAAAAAATCAAAGATGAAGTATCGTTACACCCGGTTGCAAATGTTTTTAAAGGTCTGCACACTGTACCAAACGCAGTGCATCATGCTTAACTAAAAAGAAATATTCACAAGCACAAGGTCCTGAGGGAACAAAGAACAGATTTCCTGAAATGACACATTAGACAGGCATATTTCTTTAAATATGCAAACTGATCCCTTGATATTTCTTTTTACAACATTTTATAGCTGTCAAAGCAGTTTTAAGATGTATTCTAGCCACTGTTTGCTTTAATATTCCTCAATTTACAGAGCAGGATGGGAAAAGACAGCTTGTTTGAATAGAAATAATTAATAACAGCAGAATTCTGCTTTCCCTACGGCTTACAGCTCTGCTGTAGATTCATGTGCTGGGTGAATGCCGACAACTGTATTTGCTTTTAGGATTTACCCTCACTGCAATGTCTGGTTTATCTCTGCAGATTGTGAGTGTCGGCAAGCATGTCAAAGGCTACCATTACATCATGGCAAATTTGGTGAGCTAAATTGTATTCCTTTATCGCCTTATTCTCCCTGTCAGCTTGTCCTCCTTTCATATGCTGTTTTATCTCTTCCTTTCGACACATTCCTCTCCACTGGTCTCTCCATCTCTTTAGTTGTCTTGTCCTCTCTGTCTCCTGCCCTCCCTCGTTCTTTTTCTTTCTTAATCCTCGCTTTTCTTTAAGCAAGATACGTCAATTTGAGAGACTAATTCGTATTCCAGTGTGAGCGCTGGTGACAGTGTTTTAATGATGCTGGGAGCTGCAGAGCGTGCTCTCTCTCCCTGCTCTCTGGCTGTGCACAGAATTGGCTCACAGAGGCAAGCTGGATATGAATGTTTGTGGAATTTCTCTTATCATAGCGCTGCATTGCCGACGACGTTTTAATAATCTCTCTCCCTCTCGCTGTATTTCTTACTCGTTCCCCTTCTTTGCTCTGGCAGGGTTTTAAGGACATCAATCTGGAGCGTTTCATGCATGGGGGAGCCAATGTGACAGGCTTTCAGCTGGTGGACTTCAGCAATCCCATGGTTATTAAACTCATGCAGCGCTGGAACAAGCTGGACCAGCGCGAGTACCCCGGCTCTGATGCACCTCCCAAGGTATTGTCGCATGGCCTGGTCCAGCGCACAACCGCTTTGAAGCCTGATATATTAGCATAAATGCATAAACGTCCTACTTGAGTCCCTCCAGCCACATTGAGAAAACTTGCAAATTACAGCAAGACTGATGATCACACTCACTGGCTTTATAAGTGTTTTTAAACTATGCAGGAAGGAAGGAAGGAAGGAAGGAAGGAAGGAAGGAAGGAAGGAAGGAAGGAAGGAAGGAAGGAAGGAAGGAAGGAAGAAAGAAAGAAAGAAAGAAAGAAAGAAAGAAAGAAAGAAAGAAAGAAAAAAAGAAAGAAAGAAAGAAAGAAAGAAAGAAAGAAAGAAAGAAA
>CAIGQV010018106.1:12769045-12785276 GCA_903798115.1 Danio jaintianensis | reverse complement strand
AAGAAAGAAAGAAAGAAAGAAAGAAAGAAAGAAAGAAAGAAAGAAAGCATGGATGGATGAAATGACAAATAATGAGTAGAAGGAAGAAAGGATGGATACAATCCAGTAGAATCAATGACATGAAGGATTGATGTGTGGTTGGGTTAGTCAATGGATAGAAAAAAGGAGGAAATGAGTAGAAGATGAGTGGATGAAATGAATGAAAGAGAAAAATAGGTGAATAAGTGGAAGAAGGGATAATATATATATATATATATATATATATATATAGGTTGATGGGTGAGGGTTTGGATTGAAGGAAAAAAAAAGAAAAAGACAAAGGATGGATGAGGTAAAGATAAAGAAATGTAGACAAACTGAGGATGGGTGGAAGGAAGGGCTGGTTGAAGGACAGATGAAGACCGAAATAAGGGGTGGATGGATGGATGGATGGATGGATGGAGCATAAGGGTAAAGGAAAAGGAATGGATGAAATTATATAAGAAGGAAAGTATTGATGGAAGGACAAAGAATGGACACAGTAGGGTCAATGAATTGAATGGATTGATGAGTGGTTTGTTTGTCAATGGATGGAAAGAAAAGGGGGAAAGCAGTAGAGGATGAGTGGATGAAGGGAATGAAAGAAAAAAAGTGTGTGAATAAGTGGAAGAAAGGAAAGAAATTTGCATAAGGAATTATAAAGAGACAATGCAACAAGACAAATAGAAGGAAGAAAGGGATAAATGAATTGATAGCTGGGAGTTTGGATGGAAGGAAAGAAATTAATATAGACAAAGAATTGGTAAGTTGATGGAAGAAAAAAGAGGGATAGATGGATTGAAGGAAGTAAAGATTGAGGGATGAGTTAAAAGTAAAGAGATGGAGGATGGATGGATGGAAGGAAGGTCATGTTGAAGGACAGATGAAGACAAATTAAGGATGGATGTATGGATGGATGGATGAATAATATAAGAAAGGCAATATAATATAAGGTAAAATAATATAAGGAAGGACAGGTATAACAATGAAGGCAAAATAAAGGAAGCATAGATAAAGCATGGATGTACAGTCGTGGCCAAAAGTTTTGAGAATTACATAAATATTGGAAATTGGAAAAGTTGCTGCTTAAGTTTTTATAATAGCAATTTGCATATACTCCAGAATGTTATGAAGAGTGATCAGATGAATTGCAGAGGTCCTAAAAAAGAAGGGCCAACACTGCAAATACTGACTCATGCATAAATGTCATGTAATTGTCGATAAAAGCCTTTGAAACGTATGAAGTGCTTGTAATTATATTTCAGTAAATCACAGAAACAACTGAAACAAAGATCTAAAAGCAGTTTAGCAGCAAACTTTGTTAAAACTAATATTTGTGTCATTCTCAAAACTTTTGGCCACGACTGTATGTTTGAATAGAAGTAAAGATAGATTGATGAGGGAAAGGTAGATATAATTTAAAAGGAAAGTGTAACCGTACATACAGTCTATGATCATGCATTATGCAGTGCTCACAAGAAACAGCAATAATACGTTTTATCCCAGAACTGTAATATATGTCAAAGACAGAACCTCAAGAAACTGTGCCAATGTATTCAAGTAAGATGTGTTCTTACACAGAAAACACTGCGTAACAAAGCGCATCGCCTCGACCCGTGCTGTGAATTATACACCTACATTACCATAAGCTGTTTCATTCATCCTCGTCTCACCAGCCGAATCCTGCTCTTGATTTGATATGCCTGTTCGTGTCTGTGTCGTGAAAGCGAGGGTTTTGTTGATCCATTTTCACTGGGACTGACTTTCCCCTTGGGGCCCGATGAGGATGACATTCTTTGGAGGGCGGTTGCATTGATCCCCGCCTGGTGATGTGGTGCAGTAACGGAAATCCCTTTGGCGAGGCCTGAGGGGACATCGCTTTAACAGGCGGCTGCTCCTCACTGCACACCAGCGGCCGGAGCAGGACACCTACCGACTAGCAAAGGAGGGGTGTAAATGAGATGCTGTGGTCCAGCCATGTCAACACATGCACAGATCCACATATATATACTCTCTCACAGACCACCTGAGGTATTTCCGTTTGGCTGCTCCTTCTCTTTCATCCCCAAATACTTTAAGCTACTCCCGTAAGCCCTTCTCAGATGGCCTCACGACTGATGCCCCAAAACCTCATAAAATCTCCAAGCTGTTAGCCTTTCCTGCTGAGGCTATTGTAAGTGTCCCGAAGGCATGGTCTAGCGAGGACACACCTTCTCCAGGGATCAATCCGTGTGTTTTAGAGCTTTAGCCGGAGTGATTAAACTGCAACTGTTGTAGTGCTGCCTTTCTGTCCTGTGGGAGTCGGTGACCTAATGCCATCTTTGATAATTGATGTTGGACTGTAAAACTGGTGACTAAATATGAACATGTCTTAAAATGATAGTGCACTCAAATATGAAAATTCTGTAATTGTTTACTTGCCTTGGAGAGAGACATTTATTCTTTGTGCAATCATTTTCATTATGTGTCTCTTCATTAAAAAAATGACCGAAAACGTTTGATCACTTAAAAAAAAGGTTCAATTGAATGATTCATTCATAAAAGGAGTGTAGACCGGTGTTGTGTTTTTACTCACATAAGGGCTTTTTATGGTGCTTTTATGAGAGCTCGGGGGTCAGAAATCAATTCTGCTAATCAGCTAGCACATATTAAACTGATAAAAAAGTAACAGTAAAAGACATTTATGATGTTAACAAAAAAATCTAATTTAAAGTAAATGCTGTTCTTTTGAACTTTCTATTCATTAAAGTCCTGAAAATGGTTCTACAAAATATTAAGTACAAATGTTTTAATATTGATAGGAAAAAGTCTAAGATAATACGTTTGTATAGTAATACACTTGTATAGTTGGTTGTATGTGTTGATTCTGTAAGCGTTTCATCAGTCAAAACATATATGTCTCTATTTTATTCAACTACAGTAGCTATGTTTCCATTCAAATATGCTAATTAAATTTATGTGCAAAACTGGAATATCACATAAAAGATGTGCGAATAAAGCAACGTTTTCATCCAATTAGTCAAAGAGAACAAAATCGTCACTTATTGATTAACTGGCGGTAAATATCAAAAGTAAAAATGCAATTTACTGCGGTAGGAGAAGCTGCATGAATCTTTTCTTTATTTAATAAATTACTTACCTCAGAAGGCAATGCTGACACGCAGTGAACGCATGGTGGCGTTTGAGGGCGTGAGACGCAGAGCACAGACGCTCTTGACAATTCTGGAGAAAATTAATAATATAATAACACTAATACTGAAATAGTTGAGGCGTTTTAGAATGACCAAAACAACATTTCAGATGTTTTACAATGTGGTCAGCCTGCTGGTTTGTCCATTCACACAAATTTTTATCATCACATGATCTCTTCTAACAAAATCACATAACTTTTTTTTTTAATGCACATACTTGAATTTGTTCGGTAAAAGTGTTTCCATCATAGTTTATTTTTTCTTATCAAATAAAACGTTTATCCTACTCAGTTATGTGCGTATGTTTTTTATGTGCATTTTTTAAATTTAATTCGTTTCCATCAACCATGGAAATGAAAATTTGACTCCTGAAAATTTGACTCCTACGAGTTTCTCTTGTAGACTTTCTGCTTAAAGACGCCCTCTAGTGTCAAGTATGAATGAGACAAATGTTTAGGGCTCCATAGTGGCGCTGACATTTGATTATTTATCATATTATCATATGTATTCAGTTCAATATAAGATAACATAACCATTACCAATCCCTGTTTATTTTGACACCCCTAATTAACGTGATAACAAAATTTAATTTAGAAAAAAATCACTATTATCATTAGTACCGGTATATTGCATCACCTCTATTCCTGTTATCTGTCTCCTGTTATCTCTCTCTCTCTCTCCATTTCCATCCCGATCTGTCACTCCATCTCGTTCACACTGTATGGCATTATAGCCCAGGGCTCTTTCTGCGTGTTTTGTGTTGTGTTTGTAACGGTACAGAGAGTCCCATCTCATACACCAGAGATCTGCTGATGGAATACCAAAATCCATCTCCCGGCACCACCAGAGCGTCTCCTTTCAGCAGGACAGCCTGAACACACACAGGGGTATTTTTGCTCTGTCAGTGTGCATATATGTACGAAAAGCCCAGGTGACCTTGTCTGACTCACTTCCACGACACAAACCAACGTCACAATCTCTAAAATAGCAATAGCAAGAGACACAACAGCAGAGCAAAAAAAGCAAGGGCATGAAATGTCAGGCCTCTAAAGGACACACATGGTTTTTTCTTTTCTTTTTTTTGTAAAAATACCATGCATTGCCTGCAGTGATTCATTGTGTGGTGTTTTATCTCAGTAAGGCAGAGAGAGAAAGCCACTTATTGGTGCAATAAGGGCAGCGTCCGATAGCAGCTGACCATCCCATTCGTCCTCCCCATTCCCTTTACCCATTGAGCCTCACAGCGACTGTGTCACAGCGCACTGATTTCACATGCTCCTCCTGCTCCTAATATGTGCAATGACAAGCATGTGTGAGTCGCGGCTCTGCTTTATGTCACATGCTGTTTTCAGTTGGCCCCTTGCTCTCCTTTTTTTTTTTTTTTTAATCTTTCTCCATTTGATGCAGCTGCAAAACACAGACTGCTGTCCCCTATGATTTCACTTGGTTGTCCTCTGTTTGTGAGGATGCATAACCCCATTTTGGTTATTCAACCTTCGCAAATGGCTTTCATTGGTGTAAAACTAATGTAATTAGGTTGATTGAATAAACAGTGTTTTGTTACAGTGAATAATTATTAAAGTGAATATGATAAGCGTTCGTATATGATAATGCACAGGAATGCTTGATTTTGATTGGTCAGTTGCAACATTCATCTGTTTATTTCTTGTCTCATGATCACTGTGTATAAAAAAAAAAAAATTGTATTTCAAATAATGTATATAATAATAATGTAATAATGCAAATAAAAGTATAAACGGCCAAATGGAATTTTTGTTTATTTTACATTATTCAAAACTTCTTATTGACATTTTACCTTTATTCTACACTAGTCAAGTCAAGTCGAGCTTTATTGTCATTCCGCTACATGTGTGGACACAGAGGAAAGAAATGTTGTTTCTCGCAGGACAACGGTGCTACATAAATTAATCATAAATACAAACACAACACTGGACATAAGAGCTTTAAGAAACCTATGCATAACTAACATATACTATAAGATATTTAAGATACTTACTTAACTATACACATAAGACAGGCTATACAAGTACTTTTACATGAGACTGAACAATGTTGTGCAGGACTACTGTGCATTTTCTCCTAAAACTCAAGTACAAAAGTCTTTTGAATCCTAGTTGTGTGTAGCCACACCCTGAGAAATATGATGTGGGCTCTGATTGGTCAGGACATTTTAGGCTTTGTGATGTCATACACACAGGAAGAAGCTTGTTGTAAAACTGTAATATTGTGAAATAACTAGTGCTTCGCAAAAATTAATCGCGAAAGTTAGTTTTGACAATTTAAATCTGTGTACTACGTATATTTATTATGTATATATCAATAACTAATTTGAGAAAATGTTTATTTATATTTAGATATCAAATATATGTGTATATGATACAAATTATAAATAAATTTAAATATCTATGTAACAAAATAGTTTTGTATAGCTTTGTTTCTATATATATGAGTGTGTATCACATACGCTTAACAAATATTTATAATACACACACATATATTATGTCAAAACAAACTTTTATTTAAGATGCGATTAATCGAAATTAATCTTTGCCCAGCACTAGAAATAACTGTTATATATAGCTCGCAAACAAATTTGAGAATTGGAAGAATTGTTCATTGTTACAAATTTAGCAGTGATCTCTTAAATTTTGTCCAGGGCTGTATGCATAAATGTGTGCGTAAATGTTATATAATACAGTAAATGGTAACGTTTTTAAACAACATTTTGTAACACTAGTTAAAGCATTTGATATATATAAAAAATTATAATTCGTTCATTTCAGTTCATGTTAATTTTGTTATTCATAAACATTTTCCCTTTCAGATTATATATTAACATGTTTTATGATGAAACATGATAGTTTATGCATGTTGTAAATTTACACAGACCACATTAATGCTGTAAAATTCAGTGTCATTTCACCAAATATTAACAAACTGAACCTTCAAATGCTCATTAAATCATAGCTGTATAATGTACAGTGTATGCTGACTCTTCTATGACCCTGTCTTTGTACAGTACACTTCAGCTCTGACGTATGACGGGGTCATGGTGATGGCAGAGGCCTTCAGGAACCTCCGCAGGCAGAAGGTGGACATCTCTCGCCGGGGCATCGCTGGAGACTGCCTGGCCAACCCTGCTGCCCCTTGGAACCAGGGCATCGACATGGAGCGCACGCTCAAACAGGTCACATTCACGCACGTACAGTACACACGCAGGAAAACATGTTTCAATGGCAGCTGAAATAAACCTCAAATGGAAAATGGAACAGAATAGTAATCGACAAGCTGAAAAATGTGAAATGCCTAAATTTGAATTGATGGAAGGTGGAAAATGACTGAGGAAATGGAAAGGTGTAATAAAGAACACTATAAGGGTGAAAAAAGTGAGAACCACTTTTCAGAGTATCAGAAGACGAGATGGATAGAGACACAGTGAGAACAAGACTGATTTCTCCCACTTTCTTTTTAAACCAACTGATCCTTTAAAAAAAAAATCAAAACAAGGTTGGAAATTGATAGGAGCTTCAGACAAAAAAGGCCTACAAATTAAAAATCATATTTAAGCTTAATCTATTAAAGGTATCGCAATTAATCAGACATTTGATTAACAAAATATTTTTGTGTGTGGCACTGATCATTATAACCAATCACACACATTTTTGGTGAGCTTGTGCCCAAGCAGAAGTGTTTAGATTAGTCACAATCCCTGGGTCAGAAATGAATGGGTTCTGCTGATTCACAAACAACAAACTATGAGAGTCATACTAGCAAAGGTAATATTAATTATTCAACTAAACTATTATTTTATTGCGTAATTATACTGCATTTGGTTAAATCAGTGACATTATTAATAGGATTTTTTACAATGTGGGAAAAACTGTTATTTACAAGATTTCTCCTTTTCCAAGGCCAATTCTCAATGCAGCAATAGCAACATTTTTCACAATCACAACAAAAAAATTAAACGCTGCCTTAAACTTAAATGCTGCCTTAGAAAAGCAGATAAAATGATCAAGCTTTGCATTATTTGTATGATATGCGGTTTCACCAAGCACATTTTTTATACAGCATGTATTCTATCAATCAACAATAATGATCAATATTACAATATCAACAGCAATATTTAAAAAAATAAGATTTTTGTCTTGATAAATCAGCATTACATTGTAAAGAAGAACCCATTTTTATATGTAATTTACAAACAGCTTTTTAATGTACAATTTTATTGGTTACAATTTAAAGTATTCATACTGCAATACATTTAAGTATTTCACATATAAAAAAAAAAACAAGACAGATATAATCAATAATAATTAATTATTAAAAACTGCTCTTACAATTGTAAAAAGAATGCCAAGGGACAAATTTTGAAATTCAATGCAAAAGACCCTGCTCCTCTTCACAGAACTAATATAAAAACAAAACAAAACTTATCTTGAATAATTCGCTTTCAAAGTCACGCACTGTTTACAGTACTTTGTAAATATTGTCACGGTAATCTGAAAAAAAGCACTTATTTATTCATCAAGAATCAGGACGTTCATGTCAAACACGCAAAAATAACTGAGCCACCAGTGTTTTATCAGCAGGAAATTACTTCATTGCTTTTAATTACACACAGATAGATAAGAAGTAAATTTGAATTAGTCTCTCCCTTGTTTTACATGCTCTGTTGCTGCATCTGGCAGAATTTATCAGCCTTTTTGTTTATGTGTAATTAGTCCTAACGTGAACTCAACCATTTATAGTATGACATCGCTCATGACTGTGCTTTGATTTTCAACTTTTGAGGGCTTTTTTTGGGCTGTTTTCGATGTGCCACAGTTTGAGAAACACTGGTGTGGGGGGGATATTTCCGGAGGAAAGTGATGTTAAAGTTCAAGAAAGCAAGTGGATGTGTAAATGAAGTGCTTTGTCGTGGTTGGATAAGCTGTAATGACATTGTTTATCACTGTAATCCAGGTGCGCCTCCAAGGATTAACAGGAAATGTCCAATTCGACCACTACGGGCGCAGAGTCAACTACACTATGGATGTTTTTGAATTAAAAAGTAACGGCCCCAGAAGGGTGAGTTGTCTTTCATTTATAAAGTAGAGAAGAATTGACTCCAGGGCCATTTTGATATTGTGTATCTGTCATACGCAAGAAAGTGTGAATATGAATGTGAATATGGTAAAAAAAAAAAAAAAACACCTCCCCATGTTTAATATATTAAATATGAAAGAATTTTAATTTCAAGATGACATGAATTTCTAGTGCAAGAATCTAAACCTTGGACGAAGTCTGGTTCAAAAATCTTGTTTCTATTTATTTTTTATTTTTTATGTTTTATTTATTTTCCTATTTATTTATTTTTTTAAAGTGTTAGAGGTTTTTACAGAGGGTATTTTGGGAATAAATTTTTATCCCTCCATCATTCAGAAAATAATACAATTACAGTTGTAAATAATACAAAAATAATACACTTTTTTTGTAGAGTGAAATGTATAAAATTCAGCAATGTGTATACTGTGTATATAAACAATTACTTCTGTAAAATAATTCAAAATAGAGAAATAAATAAAAATGTGCAGTTTGGTGCTGTTCAAGTGAAGATTTATAGCCTAATGCAGGAGAAAAAAAAAAAACATTTTGAAAAAGAAAAACACCATTTAAAATATGTTCTCTAATGTATTATAATTAAAATCTACAGACACAAATGGATAAAATGCGACAAAAAAGTGTATTTGGATGTTTTCTTTAAAAAAAAAAATCAAATACTTTATGAAAAGATCTCAAAACTGACATCCATGATAAAACAATTTTGTCACTGTGCCTTACCTTAAAAAGTCCCTGTCAAGGTCTTTCCTGTTTGTGTTTTAATTCAGAGAAAGTGTAATCATGGTTTGCTTTCTGTCTGTCTCTCTACATCTGTCGAGCTTCATTTCAGTGTAATTCATTGTGTTTTGCGATGTGCTTAATGCTCTGTGCTTCACTTGATGCAGCTGTTTCTGCGAGATCAATCCCAGGAGACCCTGATGAGTCTTTATTATTTTATAGTCAGCGTTTTCTTTTGGAACAACGGCACATCTTTTACAGTACTTCACCTCATGCTAATTTCATGCATATATGCGTCTCTTAACTTGGTGAAAATCGTGTTTTACAGCCATTTTAGATTACTTATAAGCCTATATGCATCATTAAGGCTCTTGTAAATCATGGATGGTGATTTTCATAGAAATGGACATTATTCTGCTCTGGATCTCCCACACAGTGTTTCCTGTCACAGTGCTTTGTTTTCTGCCCACGTCTGCATGACGGAGCGAGTGGGTTTTTTTGACCGTCTTGGCCCTGTGGGAATGATGTGTGGAAATGAAATGAATTAGTCTGATTGTATTATATTTAGTTTAATAACTGTCTCTTTGTGAGTGACATAAAAAGGTGCTAGGCTATCATAGTTGACTGAAAACTAAAATCATCAAACTAAAGTCATTTTTGTTCCTTTGAAATGAAATAAAAGTTAACTAAAAAGATTACTACATATATTTTTAAAAAAAAATTGAATTATTTTATGTGAATGTGTATAATTTTCATTTATTTAACACTAAAACTAAAATAAAAATATAAACTAAATAGACCTATTAAGAAAAATATTACAAAAAATGGAAATGGCAAATATGAAATAAAACAATAATGAATGATAATTTCAAATTATTAATAAAAACTATAATAGTAATAATCTTTTTAAGTTGATACAAAATATATAAACATATAAAAGAATCAATGACAAAAAACAACATTAAAACTAAAAAACAAAGAAAAGCCCAAATAGTTAATAAATTCTTCAACATTAACACTGAAAATAAAGAAGTCATACAGATTTCATATTTCATAAATGTTTTTAGGTAAAAGTCATTATGACTTTTTGACTTTTAATTTATTATTTAATTTTGTTTAAAAAAATAATTATTATTATTCTGAACATGGTAATTTTTCCTCAAATCTTAAAAAAAGTAGATGACAACAATAATAATGATAATAAAGATACATTCATAAATAAAAACCTACTAACTGCATTCATTAAAATGTTATTTTGCTAATATGCTGTAAATAGATTGAATTCAAATTCACTTGTTACTGAAATGCGTAAAATGTAATAGAGAACAGCTTGGAAATAATACAGCAAGGTCAGCCTTGAATGGTCTGGTGGTTTTAGCATCAGATCTCTGTATGTACCATAAAGTATGCTGTCACACACCTTCTTCTGGAGTTATGAGGAACCTCTGCTTTATGGAATGTTGAGCAGGGCACTGGGGGAAAGACTGATGGGCACAGGAACGAGCCGCCAGGGGTTGGCACTCATTTATCAGGCGGTCGTGAGCCCCGCTTGAGGCTCTTCTTTCTGCCGTTCAGCTGGGTCCTGTAAGGACACGGGCACACACAGGCCGCCTGACTGTTATTCACCCCACAGCCAAAACATGCATGCAGAGACACCGAAACAACAACATTCATCTTTAGTGTCTTCATGAACACTTTACAAACAATACATTTATATTGAAGATACTCTGAGTTTGGGGTCTGTAAGATTTTAAATGTTCTCTTCTGCACACCATTGCTGGGCTTCTTTCTTTTTTTTTCCAAATTTTTTATTTTTTTTTGATAGAATGTTAAAAAACATTCATTTGATTATTTTTATCCACAACTATGGACAAAATTAAAAGACCACTTTGGAAATTCTTAGTTTCTTTGAGTTTACACTTTATTTTTTTTTTATTTTGTAAATTACTGATGACATTTTTCATTATAAAATAAAACTTAAGGTTAAAAATGTGCCATGTTTTTAGATATAGATTTTTAGACAGCACAATACACATGTTAACAAGTTAAGAAACCAGTATTTGGTGGAAAACCACTAATTTACAATCACAACAAAACATCTGTTATTCTGAGCAATTGTCGTGTTCTTGGGTGGAAAAAAAAATTATATTTATATTTTATATTTGGAATAAATGTTACCAGACATTTATAGAATAAAAACTCTCAAACCCTTAGATAATAATTCCAGTATATCCTGAGAAGCTGAAACTTTTCATATGGTCTTTTTTTTTATATAAATATATTTCTGTACTGTAAATGTGTTTTGAGGAACTTAATCTATCCAAGCTGAATAAAATGAATCCTTTATTTTTCCTAATTTTTGGGGTTTTTTGCTTTTCTTTTAACCTTACTAATCCCAAACTTTTGAACAATACTATACTTTCTCTAAAACTCTTCAAATATTTACTTTAAAATGACATTTTGTTTTAAATCCACTTGGCTTACTTTCTTCAGCAGAAACAAATAACAAGAAACAAATATATTTTAAATGTATTTTTTCAAGCTGTTATTTTCAGACCCGATTGACTTTTATTCTGCAGACCAGCTGTCATATAAAGGATTAATAGTTTAGCCCAACTTAGTCATCACATTATTTCCACACATTTACATACACTTACCCATATGGAAATGCTTGCATGTGTTCAGTAGCTCTCAGTTGGGTCTGGAGTCTCATTCTCATGCTTGTCCCATCTCCAGATCGGATACTGGAACGATGCTGATAAACTGGTTCTGACCCAGGATCACACCTTGCTTCCCAATGAAACGTCTGGCATGGAGAACCGAACCGTGATTGTGACGACTATCATAGTGAGTAGCAGCCTTTCCTGAGACATTTTTTTTTTACAATAAAACAACCTGTGGTGTTTGTCCTTCATCTGAAAGCTTCCATTTGCCAAGAGCTCCTCTCATACACATGACGGGGGGAAAAGATATGCACATTTCGCAGTGAATTTCTTCATAACAGCACACACACACAAAGATACAGATCTGCAAATGCTGCAGAAAAAATCTCAAAAGCTGATCCGTGCTGTTCATCAAGGCACTTTTTTTTTCTTTTTTCTTTTTTTCTCTCTGTACGACCTGTCAATCATACTGCTGTCCATTCAGATAAACGTTATGCTCTTTTATGTGTGTTAAATAGCATCTCTCAACAGTGCTGTGTCAATGTGTGCTGCCATGGCATTGTGAATACGCCGTGTGCATCATCTGCCTTCCTCACGTGTACTGTCCCAAAAAAAAGTGACCCGTCTTGGACTCGTCTCTATGTTGTTTTGCTCATTAAACACTGCATGACTGGAAAACATTCTGTATTAGGAGAGAGTATCTTCCATGTATATGCAGGGGACATTGAGAAACATATTTGCTAAATGCTAAGGTTTTGGAGTGTCGCAGCTGAAGCCAAATCCTCCTCTTTTCAGCCGCTGGTGAGGAACCCCTTATTAAGAAACTGAGCAGCCGATGGAAGAGCTCACTGAAGCGCGGACAGACAGAGAGACAAATCAGAACTGAGGGCAAAAACATGGAAACCGCTACCTGAGTCTAAATGAATGCCACAATGAGAAATGGAGCCGTCGCAGAGACAAAGACAAGCTCTAATAAGCAGCTCGATCATGAGTGGAGAAGACCTGTAGTGATGCGGGATTGGAAAACTGGATGGATTCGTGGATGTCTTTTCTTTAGCATTTATGTCACATGTGCTGAAATAGAAGAGCAAGGTTTTTATAGCATGCTGGATTTGAATATGACATGTTGTATATGAAATCATCATTGCTGGTTTTTGCATTCATTACGATGTCTCCGTTAAGATATCGTGGACATTCCTTGGAATTCAATTTTTCTAGTATGCACTCTTAAAAATAAGGTTCTTTATTGGCACCAATAGTCCCATTTAGAAAGGGATAGTTCATCCAAAAATTACAAATTACAAATTTTTTACTCACCTTCAAGTGGTTACAAACCTGTATGAGTTTCTTTTTTCTGTTGAACACTTAAGAAGATATTTAGAATAAAGCTGGAAACCTGTAACCATTGACTTTCATAGTAGAAAAAAACAAATAGATGGAAATCTGTAACCAATTACTTCCATGATGTCTTAAAACTATCTTCTTCTGAGTTCAACAGAAGAGAGAAAGTGAAACAAGTTTGAAACAAAAGGTGTGTATGACAAAATGACAGAATTTTCAATTTTGGGTGAACTATCCCTTTGACACCCATTTGTTTTATAGTGGAAATATGTTCTTTAGACTATTAAAATGTTTATACTAAGAAAAAAAGATGGTACTTTTATGAACTTATCAATGAATGGTTCAACAAAAAAAGCATCTCTGGTCATTTCTATGAAATATTTAAATAAAAATATTTATGTTTAAGAGTGTACTTTAAAGGGTCCATTAAAATTGATTCTCGTGTTCTTCCAAACCTGTATGACTTTCTTCTGTGGAACACAAAAGATGTTTTTAAGAATGTCCGCAACGCTCAATTTCTATATTTATTGCTAAAAAAAAAAAACACCATGAAAAATGTAGAAAAGCAGACTTGCACGGTGTACTTCAAATGTTATAATGTCAGAGAAATAAATTTAGCTTGGTCAGTATTCATTTTCATCGTGTGGAATAAAGGAAGTTGGACATACTTTGGAAGTAGATAGGGAACAAAGATTATCAAAGCACCGTGAACATTCAATAAAAGCAGCCCAAAATAATTATAATGGCAAATAGAGCCATAGAATGACATTTTACTTGGTCTCTATTAACAACCATTGTGTGGTAAAGAAAAGGCAAGCATATAATGAAGGTGAATGTGCATCAGCGAAAAAAAAACACTTTGAAAGTATCATAAAAGAAGACTAAAAAATATATGTTTTCTGTATTTCAACTTTTGTAATGCCACAGAATAAAATTTAACTTGGTCTCCACTCTCAACTTACTTTCAATGTGCATAAATACAATGAAAGTGAATGATGACCAGAGAAAGTCCTAAAAAGGTGTAATAAAAAAACATAATAAGACAAGTGTCATGCAAAGCCTTATTATGAAAATAAAGTTTTAAAATTCACTTTCAATGTGCAAAAAAGAGCAACTTGAACATTATGGCAAACTATCTCCTTTTGTATTCTATTTAAGGAAAGTAAGTCATGGGTTTTGAATCTCATACAACATATAGTTTCCATTTTAAGATGAATAATCGCTTTAGGTTTCTAAGTAGTGAGTGATAAAGAATTGATGTGGTCTTTGTAAGAACATGATTTTGCATGACTGCCTCATGACGCAAGAATAGAGATCACCCGTGCTTGAGGCGTTACCTGCTACAAACACTACATCCTTTCATTTCCATTTTTTACCTGTAGAAAAACACTGCCCAGGAACATCGCGCTGCCCTGAGCTTGTGAAAAAAAATTGGAGGAGAAGGCTGCATTCTCATACATCAAACAAATTTGAGATGAAACGGATCTTCCGTTGACATTCAGTGCGGAGAGCTCTATTTGCTGTGTGTGAAATATTTAATTCTCCCTACTGGGCTTTCTGCCTTTCATCATTTTAGCCTAGCCATATGGCTTAGGAAATATTTGTAAAAGGAAAGCAGGTTTTCAGGATTTTTATGTGAATGCTCTGCCGGCTGCTTGCAAGTAAACATTTTTATTTGCTGCTGTACGGCACCTGTATTGTGTTAGATATTGTTTGTTGTGACAGTACATCATGCTGATGACTAAAATGACCGTTTGTGTTTGTGGTGTGTGTAATTTTTCTCGAGCTACTTTTTGCTTCTGAACTGTAGCCCCTTATGTGCTTCGGCCGTGGTGTGCTGTTTGGTAAAGGCTTGCAAAGCAATTGAAATAAATTGTGGTTATGAATTTTATGGGTCAGTTATCATTGCTTTGAAACATGTACAATACAGAATGCAGAATGCAGAATTACTTTTTTTTTTACTTGTTTCTAGTCCAAATATCTAAAAATTCTTAAATCAGGAAGCATTTTCTAGACAAGCAAAAATAGTGTCTTGTTTTAAGGAATAATATGTCAAAATTAGGTGAGTTTTTCCTTAAAACAAGCTAAATAGTCTGCCAATGGGGTAAGCAAAATAATCATGTCAAAACAAAAAACAAGATTATTTGGCAGATTATTTAGCTTGTTTTACGGGAAAAACTTAATTTTGACATACTATTTCTAAAAATGAGACAGTTTTTTTTGCTTGTGTAGAAAATTCTTCTTGATTTAAGAATTTTTAGATATTTGGACTAGAAACAAGACAAAAGTTGTTTTGCAAGTAAGAAATGCATTTCTTGCAGTGAAAGCATTCAGAATCTTTGGTTTAACTGAGGAGCCATGGTTTCTATATGGCTAGCGTTTGATCAGCACTTGCAAACCTAATGACTGTAATTATCTTTATATGCTTTATGTGATATTTCAATACTTGTATGAACCCTTTGTTATGGTTCCATACATCCTTTGTAATACTTTAAAAGTGGTTGATGTTGACTTACATTAAAGAAAAAAAACGATATCTTCATTGTTTCTTTATGGCTAGCATTTTATTAGCACATGAGAATATAATAACTGTAATTATCTTCAATTAGATCTAAAAAGCAGCTTTATTCTTCCTTAACTTCACAATAAATGATATTTGAAATGTATAGGAGGTTTACAAGCACTTTAAACATTTTGCTTGTTTTGTTTAGAAGTGTGACATGTTGCCCATTGAAAGTGCTTTGTTTTGTTCATTCAGGAAGGGCCTTATGTAATGCTGAAGAAAAACTGGGAAATGTACGAGGGGAATGAGCAATTTGAGGGATACTGTGTGGATCTGGCATCTGAAATCGCTAAACACATCGGTTTCAAGTATAAGATCTCCATCGTGCCTGATGGAAAGTACGGAGCTCGAGACCCAGAGACTAAGATCTGGAACGGGATGGTCGGGGAGCTGGTGTACGGGGTAAAGCATTTTCCTTTTCTGCAATTGTCTGACATTAGCATGAGATTTATGAATGATATTTGTTTGTTTGATGGACATGCTTGATATTGGCTGTGTTTTGCCATTCATTTCCAGTTTTAATGCTTTCCTAAAATCTCCCATAATTTAAAATGTTTGGGGTCAGTGTGATTGATTGATTGATTGATTGATTGATTGATTGATTGATTGATTGA
>CAIGQV010018106.1:12750139-12769035 GCA_903798115.1 Danio jaintianensis | reverse complement strand
TGATTGATTGATTGATTGATTGATTGATTGATTGATTGATTGATTGATTGATTGATTGATTGATTGATTGATAAAGATGTTTATATGGTAATTCAGCAATAACACTTTAATGTGAACAAAACTAATAATGATTCATAACAACAGATACACTGTTTCAATTAAATGATATATTAAATGATTGAAGTATAGAACTTTCACAATGAAAATCCCCCCAAAAATCATTTTAATATAAGAAATGTTTCTTGAGCAGCAAATCATAATATTAGAATGATTTCTGGAGGGTCATGTGACACTGAACACTGAAAATTCAGCTTTGCATCACAGGAATACATTGCTTTAAAATACAGTATAGAAACAAATCAAGAGATTACTCGAAAAATCTTTCTGGATACCTCTGAATTTACTGGATTTATTAGATATAGGGTTGAGTAAAATATTAGCAGTTGTTGTTTTATCTGCAAAGGTCTGATGGCATTTCTTCCAAATGTAATTACATAATTATAAGAAACTGAGAAAGTTGTATCTTAATTTTTAATAAAAAATGTGTAAGACTATATTAAGATACAAACCTAGTTATTTTTTGACTCAGTAAATTCCTAGTTTGCTCCTTATTAATTTTAAATGTAGTAGTTAATAACTAAAGCAATTAAATAAAGTAGGATTAGAGATGTAGAATTAAATCATACAGAAAATGTACTTTACAAGTACTAATAAACCGCCATTATCTTAATATTAGGCAGGGAATAAGCCACTAGTTAAAGGGGATAGTTAACCCAAAAATGAAAATTACCTCATCGTTTACTTTCCCTCGTGTGGTTTTAAACATTTACAAGTTTCTTTCTTCTGTTGAACACAAAAGAAGATATATTGAAGAATGCTGGTTGCTGGCACCCATTGACTTCCATAGTAGGAAATAAACAATTACTATGGAAGTCAATAGGTCCCAGCATGTATGTATGTTGTATATTTGAGATTAAAAAGGTCAGCTTTCACTGAAAACTTTAAGTTGTGTATGGTGGAGAAAAATAAAGAAAAAATAAAGACAAGAACCTTTAAGAGACTTCAGAGGTTTATTAATGACCGCTGCTTACAGCCAGTGTCATTTTGTAGATTTTGCTGAGCACTAGAAAACACACAACCCAAAGTTTTGCTTTCCTCTTGAAAGTGTCGACCAGTTATGAGAAACTTTAATTTCTTTTTTGGATTAGTCGTGCGCAGCCCTGCTGAGGCCTAAAGTGTCACTAAGTCACCAACAATAATCTAGTTTTTGGATTTACCATGCAGCAAAACGTGCAGCCTGACTTTAGACTCTACGGTCTGCTTTGTGCTGTAAGCATCTTTTTTTTTTTTTGCATTGATTAGTTTATCCCTCTCCACCAAACACAACCTCAGTATTAAGCCTCTTGGATTAACTCCTTGGATTTTTTGGCATTAATATGCAAAGCCTTGTTCAATTAGAGAAGTTGTACAATATGATGTGAGGAGAAGTGGGAATCAGCAGATTGTGCTTTATTATTTTTCTCTTTTTATTCTCCTCTGAGTACGGCATTAAAATAACTGAAAATGTAAAGATAGGAAATGCCAGCAAATGTTTACTGTATAAACTCAGCTATGTCATTATGTCTGTTTTGCTTGTAAACAAATTTGCACAGCAAACTCTTGAGTGATTAAAGATCAAGATTGATACGAAGCACACTGCTCTGTTCATCTTTTTTTTCTAGAAAGCAGAAATTGCTGTGTTAACAATTAGGTCACACTGTACAATAAGGTTTCTTAAGTTACTTTGAGTTAATTTATTTACTAACATGAACTAATAATGAACAATACTTGTACAGCATTTATTGACCATAGTCAAATCCAAATTCATGATTATTAAGTAAGAGAAAAAGTACATCCAGACAGTTGTTATTGCAGATTATTAAACTACTGTCTGGAATACTTGATTCTGATTGGTCAGTCATGACATTCCAAGTTATGTTATTCCCAGATAACAACTGCTGAAACTAATAGCACAGGCTCATCCAGGTACTTCGAATAATCTTGACTGTACATACTAGTCTGTCATGCCACTGTTTTTGACTGTTTGGCATCATCTTGTGACTGAATAATATGTAAGTTTGTGTATGCTCCGTTTTCATTTCTGTTCGCTTTGTGTTTATTTAAAGAACTATTACAAATCTGAACAATGTTTTGTGTTTAATTTTTACATTTTATCAAGTAGCCATGTAGTAAGTGGGATAAAGTAAATCCAGGTGGTTGTTATCGCAGAATAACTAAACACTCTACACTTTTATTTCTAGAAAGCGGAAATCGCTGTGGCCCCATTGACTATCACTTTGGTCCGGGAGGAGGTCATTGACTTCTCGAAACCCTTCATGAGCTTGGGCATCTCCATCATGATCAAGAAGCCTCAAAAGTCCAAGCCGGGTGTCTTCTCCTTCCTGGACCCACTGGCCTACGAGATCTGGATGTGCATCGTGTTCGCCTATATCGGCGTGAGCGTGGTGCTCTTCCTGGTCAGCCGCTTCAGCCCGTACGAGTGGCACACCGAGGAGCCCGAGGAGGGCACTGACGGTCTGCCCAGCGACCAGCCCCCCAATGAGTTCGGGATCTTCAACAGTCTCTGGTTCTCACTCGGTGCCTTCATGCAGCAGGGATGCGACATCTCACCCAGGTAAGCCGACTCTTCTTGCTAGGAAAAACATTGAAATTAAAACCATTTCTCATATATGGTAATGTCTGATAGCTGAAGTAGTCATTGCTGTAGTTTCCATAGTGATTTGATGAAGTGTTTTGCCTGAGTCTGAATTAAAAAGCAGCCAAGTGGGAGAATTTGCATTAAAACTCACTGTTTTTTCATTATGTCTGCTTTGAATCTTTGAGGGAGGGGAACAATCAGTCACAGTCATCACTAAGAACATTTACATGCACAGTTATAAACATTAAATATATATATATATATTTTTATTATTAATAATTTAAATAGTCTTTCCTACAATATAATCTGTATATATTGTATAAATATTTGTGCTTTTTGTATACATGTATATATTATAATTATTATTAAAAAATACATTTTTATTAACAACTGAGTTATTGAGTTTTACAGAATTACAAAAACTTAGCCCACCCCAATATCATCCCAGCCTAGTACACTTCAAAAATAGTCATGGTATTAATCAAAGCATAATAGCATACTATAGTAATACTGTACTATTTTAAAAGTATAATAGAAACACAAAGTTGACACAGAAACAAAAGCAGTATACCGTATTCTTATCTTAGCATGGGACCTGTGTATCTGTGTGAGGTTAAATCTATATCTAATGTTATTTAGAGAAGCAAAAATGCGTTTCCACAAAAATATGAGGGAGCACAACTGTCTTCAACATTAAATTGATTATCAAAAATGTGTCTTGAGCAGCAATTCAGCATATTAAAATGATATATGAGGGATCATTTGACAGGAATTAATTACAAGAATAAATCAGTTCATTATATAAAACACATATAAATTAAATGTATGTTTAATAATACATTTATGTATAAAAATTACAGCTAAAAATGTAAGGCAATTTTACATTCTTCTTCTTCTTCTTTTTTTATCAAATAAAGTACTTTGCTGAGCATGCAGGGTTTTGTTTTTTTAAATGCAGGTTTTTTTTTAAATACCAAAAATAAAAATCCTAGACTTTTGAATAGTAGCATACACACTATATTTGATGGATTGAATATATATATAGAATGTAAGTTCTGTCTTTCGGACTGTGCACACAATGCAGAGGATAATTGCGTATGGTTAATGGAGCCATATGTAAGAATGTTTATCTTTCATTATAGACATACTAATTTCTGTATGTGTACATGATATGATGATTGCTTTTTCAAAAAAGACAGTACAATCCAGGTAAAGTGACCTTCAGATCAGGTCTAAAAATAATGTGTATGTGTTTATGTCCTCAAAGACAGCAGAGACCGAAATCATAAGGACAAATCATTGTTGTAGTCAAACAACTAAATTTAATGGAGTGCATGTAAGTGTACTTACTGATTATGATCATATTCCATTTACATGTACAGTAGCAAGCGTCAGTTTGAACGGGACATTTCACCCAAAAATTAATAATGTCATTCTATCCCCTTTAAAAAGAGATTTCAAAGAAAAGTACTTATAAGAAGGTCCAACACACTTAAAAATAAAGGTTCTTTATTTGCATCAGTGTTTCCATGAAAAGCCATTTATAATGTGGCACCTTTCAATTCCCCATAAGGCTCATTAAATGTAGTAAAAAGTTCTTTAGATCATTCAAATTGATTCTAAAGAAAATCTCTCTCTCTCTCTCTCTCTCTCTCTCTCTCTCTCTCTCTATATATATATATATATATATATATATATATATATTTATTATTATTATTATTATTATTATTATTATTATTATTAGTTTTTTTTTTTTAAGAACTCTTAACTAAAAGTTTCTTTTGATCCAAAAATGTCTCTTCTATGGCATTGCTGCAAAAACAATGTTTTGAAACATTTATTTTGAAGTGTAAACTCTGTTTCGAACCCCACCGATGTTCAAAATATTTTCAGAATCTAAATTTTTGGGCAAATTATCCCTTGAACTTGTTTTACTCTGTATTTACTAAAAACATTCCCCCTGTCTCACCTGTTCCACGGTAAGTAACTGAAATGTCACCCCACTTTGCACCCTGATGGATTTGGCCGTCATTGAAGTCAGTGTGGGGTCCTGGGTTCCTGTGGACCAGTCCGATCAGTCATTCCTTCATTTCTCTGTGCCTCTAATGTCCACACATGTCCGTCCTGCTGGCTAAATGTGAAATCTCACAGGAAATGTGGCAGTCATTCATCAGTTTGTTTTTGTGATTTGTCCTTCGCCCCCGGGATTAACATCAGGCTCTTGCTCACTCACCTCCTCTTTTCTCTGTGTAATACGCACCTGCATGACCACGATAGAGCTCTTTAAGAAGTGTTATCAAAAGAAGAGAAGGAAAAAAAAACTGGCTTTATTTTTCAGCCCCCACCAGATAAGAAATCACTCATGACAGGCCAAGAGGAAGAGAAGAGCGGTAAAAAGCACAGCTCTTGGAGGAAAACAGCAGGTACTTAGAGGGCCGTCAAAACCATAGCGTCTATCGCTTCTGCTCTATAGGCTGTGAATTGCAGCGCTGTAGAGGACCTATGGTTTCCATTTAGGTCTTATAAGAATCATGCACTTCATCATTTTTTTTTTTGCATATAACTAATAAAGATTCATGAGTTGGATTGGAGCCAATGGTAAACGCTGGGAGCAAAAAAAGCACTTCCATTCATTTTCTTTTGTCCATGCCATTAATTCTCTTTAGTCAGCATGTGCCTTTAGCTCAGTGTTCTTGATTTAGACGAGATGACGCAGTTGCTCAGCAGCGTTACTCGGGTGTTGGTACTTGTCCTTTCCTCCTCCTCACTGTCTGATAGCCTACTGGTTATTCAAATGTGCAGATTTGCTTTCTTTTTCATGTGCACTTGATAGTTTTATGCATACACATGAAGTGCGCTGTCTTTTTCGATACTTCTATCTCATAGGGCCATTCTGCCCTTTTTTCCCTTTATTTATTTTATTTTATTTTTATTTTTTAGAGATATTTTTAACATTCCCTTTTCTTATAGCATAGTGGACCCAAAACCATTTGTCAGAGGATAGGTGAAAGTGCATGACACTTTTAAGGCAGTTTGTGTTTTTTTTAAATGCAGGTTTTTTTTAAATACCAAAAATAAAAATCCTAGACTTTTGAATAGTAGCATACACACTATATCTGATGGATTAAATGTATATTGAATGTAAGTTCTGTCTTTCGGACTGTGCACACAATGCAGAGGATAATTGTATATAGTTAATGGAGCCATATGTAAGAATGTTTATCTTTCAATTGCTTTTCTATTTCCTTTTTAGAATTCTGTATATACTGTAGCCCCTTTAACACATACATGCTATATTTCAGTCGAATCTTTTTTTATAAAAACCTTTTATAAATTTAAGTTTATAAAAAAATATTTTTCCAAATGTAGTTTTGTATTTAATTTTTCAATTTTTGCACTCCAGTTTGTGTTTGAGAGAGAAAAAAAAATGTTGCAATTTGTATTTAGTGCATTTTAACCATAAGAAATCAAAAACCGAATATGCATGTTTATAATAGTTTTTTGTGAAATTTGTGAAAACTTTGTAGTTAATTTCACTCTATTAAATCTTTATATAAGAAAATCAGGTCATTTTACAGTAAGGTATCAATACTTAATGTTAAATTTTTTTAATAATATGAACTAATAATGAACAATATGAATACAGCATTTATTAATAATTTACTAATGCATTTTTAAAATCCAAATGCATGCTTGTTAAGTAAGAGATTATTACAATGCTACTTGCCCACAAAACATTAAAATTAGACACAAAACATTGGGTCTCATTCACTAAACTAACTTTACTAACTAAAATTTACTAACTTTACCAACTAATTTTACTTTTCGTCTAATTCACAACATGTGCATACGCACATACGTTTGTTCTTAAACTTGTTCTTCTGTTAGTGTACTTAGTGAGCTCTACAGAATACATGATCCATAATACACGCCTAAATAACCAAACTAAAATAACAAAAAGTAAAGAAAAATAACTTTAACGTATGACCTGTAAGTTAAATATGTCAACTGTGGGGAAAAAGCACCGCACATATTAAAATCTTTGACATCACATGCTGCAGCACCAAGACCGTTGATACAGTGGTTGCCTAGCAACATAAAGGCGCAGCAATCTAAAGTCCACAAAAAGGCAGTGTAGTACACATGTTTTCAGAACTGAAAAGTGCATCGGGTGTGATTGTCCGTTAAAGTGAGTGAACAGCTATTCGTCACTCTTAGCCAACATATCTGTGTGCTCTCTAAAGACGTGCTCTCTCCTTAGTATCATATCAATTAAATAGTATCATATTTATGTAATTGGACCTCTAATTATACTGTATTATACATTTTTAATGTCTAGTTACATTTCACCCAACTTGTAAATAACATATCTAATTTCTTAGATATGTTACACTAAGATATGTTACAAAAGTTCTTTATACATGCTTGGAAGGCCCTAGCCATACATGATTATTGTGTACGTGTGGTATAAGTTCTTCTTGATTTTTTTTCGTACATTTAAAATTAATTTTTAAAATGAAAGATTTTGATGATTAACGATTTATACATGAAAATGTCTGTACACACATTTCACGCACATAATTTGTTTGTACAAATGTTTAGAGAATGAAACTTATTGTTCTGAGACATAATAGTTTAATAATTCTTTATAATAGTTTATAAAGAATTATTAATAGTTTAATAAAACAGCTGAATGGAGCTTACACTAACCTACGTATTATTCAGTCACACAATGGTGCCAAACAGTCAAAAAAAACAGCATGATTCGCTGATGGTCAAGATGAAGTACCTGGATGAGCCTGTGTTATTACTTTAGCGGTTATCTGGGAATAACATACCTTGGAATGCCGTGACTTACCAGCTGTGTAATAACATGAGTTATTGCACTGTGAGTTAACATGAACTATCAACAACTTTATTTTCATTAACGTTAACAAAGATTATTCAATTCTGTAATAAATGTATTGTTTATTGTTTTGTTCATGTTAGTAAATGCATTGACTAGCATTAGTGTTGCCAAAAATCATTTATTAGTAAATATATTAAATCATTATCGTGATCATTGTCTTTGTAATATCACACGTAATACTTTATATAATAAGATAACCTCAAACTTATAGCAGACAAAATATATATAGCTATTGTAGCTCTTAATAATTATTATTTTTTATTATTGTTATTGAACAATAATATTCCTGATATACCACACAATTTTAAACCCAAGAATTTTTAATACAAGCTTAGAGTTGTTGTCTGACAAACCAATTGTTGATTTTTTTTTCCACACAGTATTTTTAAACCTAATACCTCAGTGGGTCATCACATTTGACTCGAAAACTTTCAAACTTTCAATCATTGTGATGCTGTTGGTGCAAAAATTACACAGTTTGAGCTTGAATCAATTGAAATATTGATTAATAATCACTACATTGCAGAATGAGTCATTGATTTTGTAATTTTAGTTTATTTTATTCTTTTCTTTTTAAAACACATAATTAAGTCAGTTTCATTCAGCACCTCTGAATTACGAGTTTCCACAGCGAGTAAAGTTCTCTGTAAGTAAGATGATTGATGAAGATGATGTGCGAATGATGGGCTATGAAAATGCTGAGGGCGTCTTGTGTGATGGAGCCAGACAGGGTCATAACTCTTGCCTGTTTTCGCTGTCGTGTTTTTGGCTGAGGCGGGCTGGCAGGCAGGTGTCATTATTCGACAGGTAGAACCAGCATCTGCGGCGTGTGCTATTGTGGTGATTTTGTAGTTGTAATGCATGTGCGCAGCGGACCCTATCAGACATGAGAAGATAAAAAAAAAAAACTCATTTTCACATGCAGGCCTGGTGAACGAAGCCTCTAGAAATTGCATCACGGGATGAACGGGGAATTAAGATATGCTAATGATAGTCATAGGTTCGGTAAGATTGCGTCTCCAATCAAAAATGGAGCTGCAGCCCTTCTGTACAAATCCTTTTCTTGAAGTGTCAAGTCCTTGAAGTGCTTCGGTTGCACTGACTGGGTAATATTTATTCAAGCGTGTGTGAAGCTGACGAATGTTTTTTAAGAACGCTTGTGTTCGCAGATGTAGCATATATTTTGCTGTGGGGATGTATGGAAAATGTGGGGTTGCTGTTGGTCAAAAAACCTGTAATTTTCTTTGATAGCTTTTTATCTCTTGTTGGTTTTTTTTTTCTTGTGTGTCAAAGAACAATTTTTCTTTTTTTTTTTTTTTTTTTTTTTTTTTTTGCAATCTTTGTCTCACTCTACCCCCTCCTCTCTCTCTTGCTTTCTTCTTCTGGCCCTACTTTTGTGTTTTATGGTCGATCTTGCTCCAATAATTGCCTCTATTCACTGGCTTCTTTTATTCCTCGGATGGTTTGGAAATGATTGTAGGGCTGTAGGAGAGAGAGATCATGGAAGTGATGTAAGGATATGATTGACTCACCAGGCCAGTGCTGTAACAGTGACGGAAATGAGAGAGAGGAGATTACGCTGCAGCAGAGGAAGCTTTGCCCCAGGTTTTCTCCATGCCAAAATGATCATTTCAGCCCACAAATCATTTATCTACATAAGACACTCTGGGATAAAAGTTGATACCCTTGAACTGTAATTTCCTTTTTAGATTTATGGCCGTACACAGATGAAACGCATCCCTAAAATAGCGAGCGTTTTGTGCTGCAGAACAAGTAAAGTGTGTGACTTTTTTTCGAGTGAAGTAGCGTTATAATATCTAAACTTTTTGAATGAGCTAAATAGGTTTTTATTTATTTATTTGATTTATTTAAAAGGGATATTTTATACAAAATTGACTTGCAGTGTATGTGTAAAACCATGTGTAAAAATCCACCGGTTCCTTTTTTTTTTATATTCCCGTAACTCATATACAGTGTATCAAAAAGACCCATTTCCATATTATCATTTTGGAACAGGTGGAACAATTTGACAAAGCATCTTTTTGCAAATAAAAACCAGTTGAAAGTTTTATTCTGGCAAAGAAATTCTGAGAAACAGGCTGTATAGGATTCGCCCTCTTCTGTAAAGGGGGTAGGGAGCAGTTTGGTCATTTAAGGTGAGGCAAGTTTATTTATATAGCACATTTCATGCACAATGGTAATTCACAGTGCTTTACATAAACAAGAATAAAAGAAACAAGAAAATAAAAACAAAGAATAGAAATGATTGAAAACAAATAAAAAAAGATTAAAATATGAGGTTTTAAAGGAATGAAAAGAAAAGAAAGACATAATAGTGCAATCTGTCGGACAGAGCACAGTGCTCATTCATTAAAGACACAGCTAAACAGATGTGTTAAGTCTTGATTTGAATGTGCCTAATGTTGGAGCACATCTGATCATTTCTGGAAGCAGATTCCAGCAGCGGGGGCGTAGTTGCTGAAGGCGGATTCACCCTGCTTTGACTGAACTCTTAGAATTTCTAATTAACTTGATCCTAATGATCTGAGTGATCTGTTAGGTTTGTATTCAGTGAGCGTATCTGTAATGTATTGAGGTCCTAGGCCATTTTGTGATTTATAGACCAGTAATAATAGTGTAAAATCTATTCTGAATGTGACTGGGAGCCACTGTAAGGACCCAAGGACAGGTGTGATGTGCTCTGATTTTCTGGTTCTGGTCAGAATCCTGGCAGCAGCGTTCTGGATGAGCTGCAACTGTCTGACTGTCTTTTTGGGAAGACCGGTGAGGAGTCCATTACAGTAATACACTCTGCTGATGATAAAAGCATGAACAAGTTCTCACTGGAAACAAAGCATCTAATTCATGCAATGTTTTTGAGATGATAATATGCTGATTTAGTTTCTACTTCGACATGACTACTGAGACTTAGATCTGATTCCAGAATTACACCAAGATTCTTGACTTTATTTTTTGTAGTTTGACCCCTAGAGCCAAGTTACGCATTCACATTGAGAACCTCATCTCTGTTCCCAATTGCAATGACTCCAGTTTTCTCTTTGTTTAACTGAAGAAAATTTAAGAGACACATGAAAACAACGTTTTTGCGTTCTTAAGCGATTTTGCGTCCTTAGGTTCTCGTGTAACATCATCAACAGCCAAAGTTTAGTTCCAAAACTGGAAGACTGAAAGAATGGAAGATGCTTGAAAGAACCCGCATGTGTACTCAATATCAAGGATGCTTCTATAGCAAACTTGAGCGCAGTACTCGCTCTAGAAATCCCAGAAGTCATTGCGGCTAAATAAAGGAGATGCAAGCACAGCATTTGATATACCTATTTATTGTTATTGAGTTTCACATGAAAATCTTATTAAAAGCATAAACACTTTAAGGGAGTTTATTTATTAAAATTCATATTAAAATTGGTTTTATTTGTATTATGCAAAGTATCTTTGTAAGACACGTTTGTGCACATTATATATATGGAAAAGGAATATAACAATAAAACGTTGTATGAATGCTGTGACGTTAAACGATTTTCTGGTAAAATGCTCAAAAGTTATGTGACCATCAGGAAGAACACAGCATCTGTGTTCTCGCAGTCTCCTGATTTTGTTCTTCCAAGGTAACTTGCCATGAGAATACGAGTCTGTTCTCTGCGTTCTTGGAATTGAGAAACAGCCATGAAAACAACTATTTTTACTTCTTCCACTAAACAAATACTATAGAGCACAGGTGTCAAACTCATTCCTGGAGGGAAGCAGCAGCTCTGCACAGTTAAGTTCCAACTCTAATTAGACACACCTGATCAAACTAATTGAGGTCCATTGTCAGCTCTGAAATTTGGACTTTACTAGATCTATGTTAAGCTGCTTTGACACAATATACATTGTGAAAAGCGCTTTATAAATAAACTTGACTTGACTTGACCATAGGCTTGTTTGAAAACTATAGGTAAGTTTGTTGAAGCAGGGCTGGAACTAAACTCTGCAGGGCTGTGGCCCTCCAGGAACGGAGTTTGACACCCCTGCTATAGAGCATTGTATAATAAAGGATGTGTGGGATATTATGAGCTGGAACTTCATAGATGCATTCTCGGTACACCTGAGACATATTAGTTCTTGTGAAAATGAATATAATAGGACCCCATTTAATAGCAAGTGTTAAAAAAAACTCTCTATTCTCAATATTGTAAGCATGACACACTTTGTAGATGTTAGGCGTGATGGCTATTGTTCTAGTTTAGAGAGAGAGTGTGTCATGCTTGTCATTGATGCCTTGATTTATTTAAAAAGCTATTAGTGCAATAGTCAAACTTATTATTTGTAGTGGGCAGAAATACCATCATTTGGCTGTTGTCTCGAGCAGCGGTGGATTTCTTTGCCCTTGAACTCACAGGTGCAGCAGCCCCATAATCCACTGCTGTCATGGCAGTCAGAGTGAGGCTTGTTATTTTCACTTTTTGTTGTGCGTGAGAATAAAAAGGACAGCTGTTGAGACTATTTTTGTCAAAAAATATTTAATCATTGGCAGAGAATTATTGACTTGTCCTGTGGTTTTGATTCTTTTGTAAATAGTGCAGCCTTTCAGACTGGGAGTCAGAGGACCACGGAGAGCTCTAAAAGAGTGCTGGGAGGTCCATAGAACTATTGATGATAAAGGAAATGATTTTCCAAAAACATATTTATTATGTTTAGTATCATTATTGAGGTAGGATTAATCCATGAAAATTGATATTAAATACTTTAGAAACAGGTAATGTTCTGGCAAAAAATAACTGTATAGACAGTTCCCTCATCTTTAAAACACAGCTGTGCATAGTTAATAAATGTAGGTAAAACCCCTGTAAAAGTCATCATCTTTTTGACACAGTACACCAGGCTGTACAGTACATTTGTTGACTTTTTCTACAGCTTACTGTATTATACAACATATATGTTTATTTTATCATACTATATATTTTTTTTTTGTTTAGTAAATATCTATAAATTTACATTCTATTACATTTATATTCATTTAGCCAATCCTTCTCAATAATAATGTTATATTATAATAATACTAATACAATTTCAAGCATCATAAGAAAAAATAACAGCTAGAATAAGGAAATTACTACCATTTGATATATTTTTTATAAAAAAAAATTCAATTGAAAAAGACAGCATTAAATTGATCAAAAGTAAATACCAGAATATATAAAGTGTTCCAGAATCTTGTTAATCAAAGGATCCTGACAAAAATGGTACAATAACTCTTATATAATAATTATTGATCATTTTAGAATGATTTTAAAGTATCAAAACATTTGAAATTGCATTAATATTTCACAGTTCTGCATCTTAAAATATCTCTCTGATATAGCCTGTATGCCTATAAACAACTCTTCTAGTAGTTATATAGTAGCTCAATTACTTAAGTTTTAAGCAACACGTTAACATCCCATAAGGCTGCTTATGTTTGATGTTATGTTCAAGCCACACTGAGACATCCAGGTGTTTGAAGACGCCACATGCTGCATCAGAAAACGCCAAGAGATGGCAATTGCTGCCAAAATAGGAATGAATGTATTTTTAATGGGCTAATGTAAGAGCTTGCTTTTTTTATTTTTCCAATTTGCCAGCAAAAGCGGAGATCGGTAATGTGGAGTATGATTGTGAACGACTTTAGTCTCATGCATGGCGAAATTGATTTGCAGGTATTAAATCTTAATCAGAGCAGTAGAGAGGAAGCCATGAATAAATAAAGCGCTGGAGGCTCACTGTGGCTGCGGGCAGTGACCTTTCCATTTATCCACGGCATGTCAAGGTCTCTCCGTTTCTTTCTCTTCCACAAATCTACCAAATTTTCAAAATGCCATTTAAATGCAGCAAACATCCTCTCGCTCAGGAACACACTTGCTGATGGAGAATCTGCATAGTGACTATTTCAATGACAGTCAAGCATCCCTTTTCACAGCTCTAATGGCAGCTCTTTGATAATGAGCCGCTTTGAGAGATAGTTTGCTTATTTTGCGCTTGTGTGTGCAAGTGTGAAATCCACAGAGACGGCTTGATTCTTATCATTGAGCTGTGATCAGATGGTCTGTTTTACACCAAATGACATGATGAGGACCAGAGAGAATTCCTGTTTGTTCATGGATCATATGTGTTTATGAATGATACTGTATGCCAAACGGCAGGGCGGCGGAGCGGCCCGAGGGGTGACTCACTGGTTTCGTGTCCACTCAATTTAGGCTCTTATTAATTTGGCTTTGTCTCATGAAGTCAAATCGATTAGCTGCGGTTAGCACATCTAATTCGCAGTCGTAGCCAGGCTTGAATGGTGTGTCTGCATGCAGGTTAGCGTTTAGTTACTCAGATTTAAATCTCAGAAGGGTGACTGCTCACCTTGAGTCTATTCGTATTGCATCCAATGTGCCTTAAAGGAATAGTTCAGCCAAAAAAAGAAAATTACCCCACAATTTACTCACCCTTGAGCTATCCTCTGTGTTTATGACTTTTTTCTGTCAGACAAACACAGTCGAAGTACATTTTATCCTGGTACTGGATGATATTGTTAGATAGTGGCTTTTATTTTGAAGCTTCCAAAAGCGCATTAACCTGTCATCAAACTAACCTATACATTGCAGGGCATTAATGCATGTCTTATAAAGCAGGTCTATGTGTTTTTTGTAACTAACTTATTTCAAATTTTTTAATTATAATCTCATAATGTAAGAAGCATTCGTAGTGGAATAGACGCGTCTCATGGGAACCACCTACCACACAGTTTCTTTACCACAGAAGATGATGACAAACAAGAAAACTAGTTGGCTTAGCGTAGCTGTATAAAGTTGTACAGTATATTATTGTTACAGTGCCGCATACATGTGTCTATTTGTCTTACATCACGCGTCATACATTGTAATCATCATTCATTCCTGCTGAAAAAACAGCATATGCTGGTAAGGTATGTTTTGATGCTGGTCTCAAGCAACCAGCAAGACCAGCATTGAGACCAGCATCAGAACATACCTTACCAGCATATGCTGTTTTTTTCAACAGGGATGCATAACGTGCATTCTTCCACTGCCAGAAGTCAGTGATTGGAGTTTAAATTGAAACATTTTTAATATTTATGTTACAAAAACAGATCGATCCACTTCATAAGACATGTGTAAACCCCCTGGTGGCATATGAGTTTTTGGATTTGTGCGCTTTTGGAAACTTTAAAATAAAAGCCACTATCCAACACCATTACATCGCTTGAAAGAACAAGGATCAAATTTAAATTTAATTCAATCATCTGACAAGAAAAAATACACAGAGGATGGCTTGAGGGTGAGCAAATAATGTGGTAATTTTCATTTTTAGATAAACTATTTCTTTAATAACATGGTTGTTTACTTGGCTGCACAAAAAGAAGCACAGACCTTCATAAATTCTCAATGCAGTCCTGTCAAATGATTTGCATAACTAGGGTGAGGTGTAAATGTAAACAGCGTTGGGTTTTAGCACTTCACTCTCATCGTGGTTGACATTCCCGATGGCCCACTCTAAATAGCCAATAAGTGTTGATGGCAAGCCAGTTGGATGGAGATCTCCCTCTGTGTGGAGGAGACCCTCACCTACACAGTCAATTAAAAGATCACTGCACTGAAACACAGCTTCCACAGGTTGCTTTTCATACTATAAGACACTGAAGATTTTTCCCATTCATTTTTCACATAAGGATTTTATTAAAGTCTTTACTAAAGAAATGTAAGCTATGAACTAAATGAAGCAGCTACTGTATGAAGAGAATCACAGATTACATACTTTGAAGCAAAGAGGTATATGAAAATCAGAGACAATAACAAAGGTACGATACTGTGAATGGCTTTAAAGGGATAGTTTAAATTAAATTTCACCCAAAAATTTAAATTACTTCACCATTTACTCTCCCTCGTGTGGTTTTATGAGTTTCCTCTTCTGTTGAACACAAAAGAAGATATTTTGAAGAATGCTGGTTGATGGTACTCACTGACATCCATAGTCAATGGGTGTCGACAAACAGCATTCTTCAAAATAACTTCTTATGTGTTCAACAGAAGAAAGAAACTCACAAATAGGTTTTAAACAAGTGAAAGGTGAATAAATGATGAAATAATATTTTATTATACTTTTTAATAGGGGGTATAAATATTTGAAATAAATTAGTGGACTATCCTTTTAATTCGGGAAAGAACTTCCGTCCCATGAAGCATTGTGAATGACACTTGAATTAAAAACAAATGACAAATATAAAACTATTAATTTTAATTATGACGCTTGTACACTGAAAAAAATGTTTGCGAACAATTTATATGTGTTGAATTTAAACAAACAAATTAAATTTAGTAACGTTCAACTTTATTTGTTTAAATTCAACACAAATTAATTGTTTACAACCACTTAACTTAAAAAAAAAATTGTAAATCCAAGGAATCATCTTTGAATATTTTTTTTCAGTGTACCTTTAGAAACAATGTATTGCAAGTTTATTGAAAATAAATACATACAGTATGTGACCATAGCGAGATTAATTGTCATCTGTTGTGCTTCTTGGAGGTGGGTGGAGCTAAACATATTTTACAACTTGATTGGTGGAACTTACTGTAAAGTATAATGGGAAATGCGCAAATTACAAGTGTTTTATAATAAACAAGTGTTTTAATTTGAATCAACACAAACAGATTAGGTTCAACAAAAGCATATACAACTGACAAACTTTTGTTAAACAACAGAGTACATGCTGAACATCACAAAAGTATTGTGAAAAGTGCTATAGAAATAAATTGAATTGAATTGAAGGAAAAAATAACTTCTTTCAGGTCTGAAAAGTCATAGTAGATACCCTTGTTTAAATTAACAATGATTTCTAACAAAACATTTTTGTCCTTTTTCCTCCAATTCTCCTCAATTCCCTTTACCCTTCTTTTTCCTCCCTCAACGATATCCTCTCACATTCATTGCTCTGTCATTCTCCACTTCTTCAAACCCTCCTGCACGGTCATTTTCCTCTCGGCTCTGCAGGTCTCTATCTGGCCGTATCGTGGGTGGAGTGTGGTGGTTCTTCACCCTCATCATCATCTCCTCCTACACTGCAAACCTGGCAGCCTTCCTAACTGTGGAGAGGATGGTGTCGCCCATCGAGAGCGCCGAGGATCTGGCCAAGCAGACAGACATCGCATACGGCACTCTTGACTCAGGCTCCACCAAAGAGTTCTTCAGGGTGAGTGGACAAACGACATGGCCGCTGGTTTTTTGTTAAGAGGACGAGAGGAAATCACTTCAAAATGAGAAGTGCTGCATTAGGAGAAAAGAATCAGTGAAAATTCATTGACTAAAAGGCCAATTTAGGAGAATTTAGCTTTGAATATTAAGTACACCAGGGGTTTGCCATCTTTTTGAGGTTGTAAAGTTACTGTGATCACTACAATCCATGTTGCTAAATAAATGAAATGCTAAATAAATAAGGATCTCATATGATTACAAAACTGGCAAATTATGAATAACAACATTTCATTAGCATTTACTGTAAATTCACTTGTGTTTAAGTGCTGTTGTAGCCTACATTTGACAATCTGCAATGTAGTACATTATTATGCATTAGTCCTTATACAACCTTAAATCATTAAGTAAACCCAACCAAAAAAATTGTAAGCATCTTTAAATTAAATACATGTTAACTGAAATAAAATCAATTTAAAAAAAAAGAAGAACAGAAACCAAGTAAAATGTGTTTGAGCAAAACATTATTGCAAGTCTTAAAATAAAAATGTTGTCATTTTTGCATTAATATGTTTTCAGACATGTTTATGTTTATTTTAGATAACACAATACAAATGTTTTAACTTCAGAAGAGGTAAGAAATCAATATTTGGTGAAAAAACCATGATTCACTCCAAATTTTCATTTTTGGGTGAACTCTCCCTTTAAGTATCACATGATGATTATCAATTATTATTATCATTAACAATTTTAAATAGTTCGATTCCTTGATCAATTTAAAGTTTAATAAAGAGGTATATTTTTTTAAACAGAAACATTTTGTAACATTACAAATGTCACTTTTGATCAGTTTATTGTGCCTTTTGCTGAATAAAAGTATTAAAACAATCCTATTAACCCCAAACATTTTGAAAAATGCATACGTTAATTTACATATTAATAATGAATAAATATTAATTACTTAAGTTGCCACAAGGTCAAGCACCTCTGATCTGCAATTCAAGAACTAACAGTTGTGCCCTCTGCCTGCTTCACTGGCACTGTACACCTTTACCCCACCTTTCAGAGGTCGAAGATTGCCGTATATGAGAAGATGTGGAGCTACATGAAGTCGGCAGAGCCCACGGTGTTCACCAAAACCACAGCAGAGGGAGTCGCACGGGTCAGAAAATCCAAAGGGAAATACGCCTTCCTCCTGGAGTCCACCATGAACGAATACACAGAGCAGCGCAAACCCTGCGACACCATGAAAGTCGGAGGAAACCTGGACTCCAAAGGCTACGGGGTGGCGACGCCAAAGGGCTCACAGTTAAGGTGGGTGGAGTAGTATAACAATATGCCACGTGTTGTTATGGTATTCCACCTTCCCTGGCGTGCCTATTTCTATTCTTCTCTTCTTTTTTTCTTTTTTCTTCTTTTTTTGCTTTTGTGTGCAGTTAAAGGTCTTGTGTTATACATCGCGCTATGTTTTCTTTTTCTTCTCATTTTGGTTTTAATGTAGCCTCAAGCAGGTAATGTCTAATCTGATGCATGCATGATGATGCCACTGAATTTGTTTGGAAAAAGATGTAATGTTTGGATTGTTTAATAATGAACTTGAACGGACAAGCTCTGAATATTCTGCCTGGTCTGATGCTAGCAAAGTATTTTTTCCCCACATAGACTGGGATAATAGTAAGAATAATAATGAGTAATAAATGATGCATCATGTAAAGGAAAGGCTGAAAGGGATGGCAAGCTGTTTTGACTTTTGTTTATTTGCAGGGTATCAATTCTCATTGTCAACACTTTAATTTTGACTAGTTTCAGAGGTGATTCTTGATATGGGGAATTTCTATTATTAACAATGGCAGTTAGCATTTACTTGAAAGTGTTCATAAGACATTTTATGAATATGATGGAGATTTTATGCACACATATGACAACTGTCATTAAGTGTCATTCACTCCATTTTGCATTTTAAATGCAAAGATGACATTGTTTGTGATTTGTTATTTTTTATTTTTATATATAAACAGAAACAAATAAAAATAAAAGTGTTGACAATGAGAATTGATA
>CAIGQV010018106.1:12734144-12749739 GCA_903798115.1 Danio jaintianensis | reverse complement strand
TTTATGACAACTTGACATTACCAAGACAAAATAACTTGTCATAAATCTGTCATAAACATGATTGTCATGAGGCCATTATGATTGTGTCATGAATATTTTTCTGATCACTTTTTTTCAATGGAACTAAATTAATTCCTGATATAAAAAATTGCAGAAAAAAGTAGAAATCTTTTTTTATTAATTAAGAATTAGCATTTCAACTAGTAAAATATGAAAGGTTGATATCGAGAACTCATATCCTGTGAATGAACAAAAATGGAAAAATCTTGCCTCAGAGAGAAGTCTGTTACAGATGTCAGTAGCTCCAAGATCAGCTGTTTTGTAATGGAGTTATTGTGGTCTGTGTGGCTCTTCTCCTGAGCATCCAGTGGATTAGCGGTTTTTCTCCTAGTGTTGTGATGTCGGACCGGCGCAGTACATTCACTGGGCTTCACATCAACAGCACACAGTGCATTTAATGCTCTTCTTTCTCTTCCCCTCCTCAGCTCAGACGTGTCTCACTACATTCTTTCCCTGTCCCGTTCTTTGTTCCTGTGGGCTGTGTGTTTATCAGTGTTGCATTCAGGATAAACTGCATTCAGGATAAACCTCTCTTGAATCATTCCCATCGTATATGCTTTGACCCTTAACTTAACTGAATTATTCATTAGCGAGATTATACTTATGCAGTGGTGTCCAAAGGTCTTTGGCCACATTAAAAATGCATGTGTTTATATTGGTTTGCTTGTTTTTATTATTATTGTTATTTAAAAAAGATTTTGTAATTATTTTATATTAATATTTAATATTTCTTCTCTATTTGTTTAAAGTATTAATATGAATAAACAGTTAAATGTATGTGTTCATTTAAATTTGACTTTGAAGTACACATTTATTTATTTGGTTAATGAATCTGAAAATAAAATTAAATAAAAATATCTAGAAAGTTTTATTTGTTTATTTATTAAATATTTAAAATATTCAAATTAAGAAGAAAATGAAAAGATTATTAGATAATTAAATAATTAAGAAGAAAATTAAAAAATAAAATCAAAAGATCAATTAAGTAATATTTTTGATTTTGCAAAAAAAAATGGTCCACTTATTAGATGCATAACATGTTCTTTGTAATATTTTCAAATCATGTCAAATCCAAAAAAAATCACTGCAAATAATAATATTCTGTGATTAATATCACATAACAGAATATTATAATTTGTAATGAAAAAGTGCTTAATTAGAAAATGCTAAATACTGGGATTTTTCATGTGGTCTTTTACTTTTTGAACCCCACTGTGTGTGACATCATACACTTATATTAGCAGAGCATTACCTTCGGAACTGTTACTATCCTGAGAACTGCAAGGAAAGATGGTGTTTAGGAGCATAATTGTTTTACCAGCTCTCGCATTGCTTAAACCAAAGGTGGGAATACAAGGCTTTGGGGAACAAGATCAAACTCATTCAGCACTTTCAGAGGCTTAAACCCACAGTGCTCATTTAAACTGTCTGTAAACAGCATATAGGTAAAGTAACAGGCATTCAATATCATGAGGTCCCTCTGCACATCTCACAGCAATATTGAGCACATAATAAAGCGGACAAATGAGGATGGCAAATAAGGCTAGCTAATAGGGTTGGGGAGGGGGTTTAAAAGCGGAGAGCAGATATTGATTTCTCCATTCCCCCATCTGGAGGTGTGCAGTACGGGTAGACAAATAAGGCTGGTGTGAATTAACGTGAAAACAGAAAAAGAGAGGTTTGTCCTCCGTGGTTTGGTGTTTTCGTGTTTTCTAAGGGGAAGTTGGGTGGGAACGGGTGACTAATCTATAGAGCTTTCCACCCCTTTCTTTCTTGATTTAACCTGATTGGATTCTGCTCAACTATGACAAACTGCTGCTACTGACAAACTATGTTTTATCGTTTCAAGAAGTGCAGTTAACCTGGCAGTTTTAAAACTGAATGAACAAGGCCTGTTGGACAAATTGAAAAACAAGTGGTGGTACGACAAAGGAGAGTGTGGCAGCGGAGGAGGTGGTGAGAAGGTTAGCCACTATGTCAACCAACGCGGGTAAACAGTTTCCTCTGTAACGGTAGCATCTGCCGGGGCGCAATCGCATACCTGACCTTCATACTGACCCTATTTAGCCTGAAGAGAAAGAGGAACGCAATTACTGTCAGAGCACAAGTATTCGCCCTGGATACCGGGCACAGATTCCTTCCTTCATCTTCTGTCATTTATCAGGGAACTTTTCCTCTTTTAAAGTAGTTGCATCTTTTTACCTCTAGTTAATGATTTTCTCCTCCTGAGGTGCATTAGCTCAATTTTTTTACCAGATTTTCATTGTTTTGTGAAAAGTGCTGTAGTGTCACATCATAATTATGTATTAAAGGCATAAGTGAAATTCTAAATCTGTAACAGTTTAGAGGAACACCGAAAGTTTGGTGCCTACGGTATATATGCCAATAATTGTGGTTTAACAGTAATTGCCTCCAGCGTTGGTACAAAAACAGGCCGTGGCAGTATGCGTCCGTTACCTAAAGCGATGGAACAAGGTCCCGTTCATATGTCTGTGGCTCCAGTGCCAGGCCCCTAAATGGAGCACAGAGACATGTACTACAACGGGATCCTTGGCTCGGTCACTTTGCCAGTGCAACTGCTCTGTCAGCTGTTATCAGTGAATAACATAAAATAACATGTCCTATGATGTTATTTATGTTATTTGTGTTACATTCCTCTGCGCGGTTGAAGAACCCCCGTAAACCTTGCCGTTTTGAAACTGAGTGAATCAGGCATCTTAGACAAGCTGAAAAACAAATGGTGGTACGATAAGGGCGAGTGTGGACCCAAGGACTCGGGAAGTAAGGTCAGTCTCCATAAGTCTGGGACCATCACTGTTGTCTAATGCTCAGTGAGACAGAGAGTCACCAGTATCTAGCGCATGCTCATCTGTAGGGAGATTTCAGACGTGCACCAAGCAAGATAGTTCCAGCATGCCCTGCTTCTCCACACTAAATGTCTTATTAGAGATCTCTGTTTTTAATAACATACCTACTGTAGTACCTGAGAGGATTGGAAGTGACTGGGCTTTTGGAGGTATCCCAACTTTATTTAGCCGAGCGTGCCATTGATGTCTTTTTGCATGACAAGCCAAGCATTTTGTGGAGGCAGAAATGCACCACACATGGCGATAAGCTAAAACACAGCAAGAATTAAAATCAAAGAACTCGCATATGGAGCTAGTGATCCATTTGAGAGCACAGCCAAAAGAAAAAGTAATACATTTTCTATAATTACATACTAATTAGAACCCTGTCAAAGCACTGATGCCTGTCTGTCAAAGTTGCCACAAAAACATCAGCTTTTCAGTTTAGGAGTTTGATTGGAGGAAGGATATGAGTTGATTCGTCTGTAAATGTGAGTGAATGTGTTTGGTAGCGAGTAGATATATAGACTAGTCAATGAGTGCAAGTGTGTATGCGTGTGTGCGTGTGCACGTGTGTGTGTGTGTGTGTGCGTGTGTGTGTGCGTGTGTGTGTGTGCATGCGTGCGCGTGTGTGTGTGTCTGTGTGTATGTACATGTTCATCGCTCCCGCCCCGTTAACTTCCTGTCTTCCTGTTTCTTTCCTTCCTCTCACATCCAGGACAAGAGCTCACAGGCCCTCAGCCTCAGTAATGTGGCTGGGGTCTTCTACATTCTGGTCGGGGGCCTGGGCCTGGCCATGCTGGTGGCTCTCATCGAGTTCTGCTACAAGTCCCGAAACGAGGCCAAGAGAATGAAGGTGGAACAGTCTGAACGTCGCCCCTCTTCCTCTCCTCTCCCCAGTCCCCTTCCCCTCCCCAGCCCCCATCCCTCACCAGGGCCCAGTCCCACCCACAGCACTCAGAGTTTAGCCACATATAGAGAGGGTTACAACGTCTACGCCACAGAAGGAGTAGAGATGTAGGAGGTCAGATGTACGTAGGTGGCCGGCAGTCGTAAGTGGAGCTCCTCTGTTTTCGCTGCCGTAGCTTGCCGTGTGTGAGCCCGTGGTAAAGCTTCTTGTGTTTGTGATGTCCTTGTTCTGTCTCCACCACGTGTACTCTGAATCAGAGACGTGCGTTCACATTATTGCGCATGCCGAAGACTGAGGTACCTGGACTGCCACATTTGTAATCACACACCAGTGCGGTAGCCTCTCTTACCAAGTGAAGAAAAATAGTTAAGCTTAAGACAATCCTTTGGTCTATGGCACAGTCTTGAAAAACCTTTGGTTGTTGATTTTAAATAATCTTTGGCTCCAAATGACTATGCCAGATGCATTCGAGATGCTTCATTACTTTGTTTGCGGATTTTTGCGCATGCTGAAAACTGAGATACCCAAACTGCACATTTGAAATCACTCGCCAGTGTGGTAACCTCTTTTGAGTCAACAAGAATGGTTAAGCAAAGAATTTATCATTCATTATATATGGAGTAAATATTTTTTGGCTCCAGAGGATTATCCCAGGTGCATTGAGACCGAGGTACCTAGTGTGTATGCAGTAAACTCTTTTGACGAGTCAGCAAGAATAGTTTAGCTAAACTAAAACTTATTTGATTTGAGCCTTGAATCCCACCCAGTTGTCAAATTCAGGTAATTTTTGGCTGCAAAGGACTGTGCCAGATGCATTCAAGATGTTTCATCATTATGCATTCATATAATTGCGCATGCTAAAGTTTGAGAAATCCCAACTGCACGTTTGTAATCTCTCGTTTGTAATCTCTACTCCAAAAAGTATTTTAAGTACACAAGAGAGGTTAAAGCTTAAGACGATCTTTTCAAGTAGTATTGAAAACTTTCTAGTAATTTTGGGCTCCAGAGGACTATGCTAGATGAATTGAGAGGTTAAGATTCCTGGACTACATATGTTTGTAATCACTCAGCAATGTGGAATCTCTCTTATTGAGTCAACAAGACTATTTAATCAAATCTTAAGACAATCCTTTGTTCCTAAGCATAGTCTTTAAATCCCCCCCCACCAGTTGTCAATTTCTAGCTCCAAAAAATATGGCAGATACATTCGAGATGCTTCTGCGCTATGCATTTGTATATTTGCGCATGCTGAAGATCGAATACCTAAATTGCATATTTAAACACCAGAGCAGTAACCTCTCTTACAGAGTAAAGAAGCATAGGTAAGCAAAGTTTAAGACAATTATTTCAACCATAGGCGTAGTCTTGAAAATACATTGTTGTATCCAAGATGATTGATTGTTGTGAGTTTGCATATTTGCTATTAATGAAGACCAAGGTATATGAACTGCACAATTTTTTAATCAAAACTTTTATCAAGTTAAGATGATCCTGTGATCCCAGTGCATAGTCTTGAAAGCCACCTAGTTGTCAGGCTCCAAAGGAGTGTGCCAGATGCTTCTTCGCTATGCATTTGCATATTTGAGCATGCCGAAACCCGAGGTATCTGGATTGCACGTATATATTCACACACCGGTGCGTTAACCTCTCTCAAGTAAAGAATAGTTAATCAAAACTGAAGATAATCCCTAGGCATAGTCTTTAAAACCCCCAAGTTGTGAATTCAAATTCATTTTTGGCTCCAAAAGACTAAACCAGATGCATTCAAGACGCTTCATCGCTGAACTGTGTCATAATCTGGTGTTTTGTATGTGCTTGCTGATAATGTGCACTCATTCAAATAATAATGCTCTGGCTTTTTGCATACGCACCTCTGACTTGCGTTCTCCTTGTCCCCACTTCTGTTTTCTCTCTGGACATAGCTCACCTTCACCGAAGCCATGCGGAACAAGGCGCGCCTGTCCATTACGGGGAGCGTGGGTGAGAACGGACGCGTCCTGACTCCTGATTGCCCAAAGGCTGTTCATTCCGGCCCCTCGCTGCGGCAGAGCTCCGGACTGGCTCTGGTGTCATCTGACTTACCGTGAAAACCAAAAACATTAAAGTGCCTTAAACTCCGCAAAACAGACATCAGAACACTGACCCTACAGCAATGATGCCATCAAGCTGAGCAATCATGCTGACAAGGTAGATTTCAAAAGGAACCAAGACCCCTAGTGGCTTCACACTCTGGGGTGCCACTGCAAGATATTACACTGTAAGGACGATATGGTTATCGCACAGACTTCTGTTTCCATCATGTACATTCAAAGAAATTGTGCTGCCTTTGAGGGTGAAACGGGTGCCACAAACAGCAAATTCAACTGAATCTTGTTAAATGTTGGGCGGAAAAAAAGATCTGAAAGATCTGCTTGTTCTAACACTCTGCCATAACCCTCGTCAAACTGAAACGCCACAACTCCACATCTTAGCATAAATGTAAAATGGGCATTTGTTTGCCCGAGAGGGTATTATTGACACGAGTATAGTATTAATGAATACTTATTAAATAAACTGTGAAGAAGAGTTCATATATATATATATATATATATATATATGAACTATATATATATATGTATAAATATATATTCTATAAAATCATACCTAAAATGAATTATTTACATTGTTTTGTAAATAGAAGACTGTACAACTCGCTTGCTTTTTAATGAATTTGTAAATAGCCGATTCTGTAGTTGACAAAGTGTAATTCACTTTTTAAACCATCTTTAGACAACAGATTCATCGCAATAATGGTTAGAACATGATTTAAAAAAAAAAGATTTGATATATGTAGATGTACATGAACTTCTATGGATTTAATAACATGGGCATGTTATCAGTGCCAGTGACCTATGCGCCCATGTTTCTCGGGAATGTGGCACACACTCTCAGTGCATCTCAGCCGCTGCTCTTTCCCAAGCCATGCCCTGCATAATCACTGTGCAGTCGTAGACCATGGTACCCTTTAGACTGTTTTATTTTTTTCACAGAAGTATATTTTATTTTTGATTCATGTGATTACTGGAGAGAAAAAAAAGATTGAAATTTTGAGAAGTATTTAAATGTTTGTCCATTCATTTTAGAGCAGACGTCTTTATAAATGATATACAGAAACTCAACTGGACGAGAAACTAATTGAACTCAATTGCGCAAACATGTATAGAAATAGAATAGGAAGTGTTCTAAACACTGACTGCCTCTGAAGACACTGTTTGTATCATTAGAGCCATTGTCAGAGTTCAGCTTTGGCCTTTTTTTATGAACAAAAAAAAACCACTGTGTAACCTCATTCAGGCCTTCAGCATGTTCTCCAGAAACTGTAGCAACGGACATCTGGATGAAAAAAAAAACAGGATGTGGACAGTTTCAAGGCTTCAGGACATCGGTAATAGAAAGCAAATCAATCTTTCTCTGCCTACTTCTGTTCAACTTGCATTTTATCTAAAAGTGCAATTTATGGTCCCTCTTGTTCTGACGACCCCTCGTCTCGATAAATGACTCAAGCACACGATATGTTTGTCGCGCATTGTATTTTTTCCTCTCTTTCCTCTCTGCCGTCTATTCTCATTATGTCTCAGAAACACACACACACAATGATCCTGATGCATATTGAATATCGGTGTGTTTGGACAGTGGCTTAGGTTTTTTGCCCCCATGGTCTCTAATGCTGTGATGAACGTGGTGTCCTTACTAGGTTAATATGTTAAAATTGTAAATATTTATTTTGATCATTTTTTAGTAAAATATTAATGGACATGAAATTGCTCTTAAGTGTCTTTATTTGGGTGAGGTAATGGTATGCAAACTTCCAGAATCAGCCATTTGCTCAGCTAGATTGTCTGTAAAGTATTTACTAAAAACCATTAGATACATGTAATGTGAATAAAATTAAGCTCCACTTACATCCTTAAGCTGCGGTCACACTTCACTTTTTGCCCCATAAACTTCCATTCATACGCATGAGAATGTGGCAGACCGGAAACACAAGCTCGTGCGACAAGTTTCGCAGTTCGCTGAGTTGCAAAGTTCAAGCTTGGTGAACTCTGACCTGCGAAATCGCATCACGTGACTGTGTGAGACCAATCAAAAATCAAAACATGACCTCTCTGGACAGAAATTTAAAATATGGAGAATCGCTCGTTTTTTTATGTCTAATCATCTCATTTAATCCCGCCCCTTTTGGCAGCACCAAGCACCATTGCATGCTCAAACTCTAGTGTGACCGCGGCATTAGACCATATGAGCATACAGTATACTACTGTATATATACAGTATAGACTATTTTATACTTACCAATATACTAGAGTAAACTAATATGTAGGTACTAGACAACATACTATGCAGTTGTTGGTATCAAATGCCACTATACGGACTACACCTAGTACTACATTGGAACCCTATTGCCTTCAGAAGTGTTTTATTTCTTTGTGGCATAGATTCAACAAGGTGCTGGAAAGATTCCTCTGGGATTTTGGTCTATAGCATCATGCAGTTCCTTCAGATTTGCCGGCTGCATGTGAATCTCCCATTTCAGCACGTCACAAATGAACACATCACTGCTCTATTAGATCGAGATCTAGTGATTGTGGAGGATATTTAAGTACAGTGAACTCATTGTCATGTTCAAGAAACCAGTTTAAGATTATTTGAACATTGTAACATGCAACTTTCCACAAGATGGGTAGATGGATATGGTCAGCAACAATATTCAGGTAGGCCATGGCATTTAATTATTTTTAAATTGATACTAAGGGGCCAAAAGCGTGCCAAGAATTGATCATTTTTCCATTACACCACCAGCAGCCTGAACCACTGACACAGCACAGGATCTATGCTTTCATGATGCTTATGCTAAATTCCGATCCTACCAACTGAATATCACAGCAAAAAACCAAGCTCATCTGAACAGGAAACCATTTTTCCAGCATTGTTGACTGACTCCTGTTTCTGACAGGAGTGTCACTGCTGTGCTCTGCTGTAGCTCATATGCTTCAATGTTTGTGGTGTTGTGTCACAGATGCTCCTCTGCAGACCTTGGTTGTAACCTTTTCAAAACATTCTTGTAATACCCTTGTACATGAAAATCTCAATAGATTAGCAATTTCTGAAATGCCAACAATCCTGCCACATTCTAAATCACATTTAAATCACTCTCCCATTCTGATGCTTGGTTTGAGCTTCAGTAGATCATCTACATGCTGGCTGTATCCAAAATTGCCCCCTATACTCTTAAAAAGTGCACTATTGAGGGAGCAGCAATGTGTGGTGGTGTCTGAAACCATAGTGGACATACTTAAAAACACAATCAATCCCAATCTCTAAATAAATTATCTAATTGTTAAATGAACATTTGTATACAAGACCAAAATCAAAATGCTTTGTTTCATTAATAGTAGACAGCTCACTACATGTTAAATGGTCTGTCCAAGAAGTTGAACATTTAATCGAGGTATTTATCAACCAGCAAAGAACAAAATAAATAGCATCCCTTCTGCAATTAGTGCTCGAATTCACTCATTCATTTCTTTAAGTGGACTATAGTGTACTAATGTTCGGAATAGTGAATGAATAGTGAATGTTATAGGTATATGGTTAAATAAATTATTATTTAATTGTTAAATTAAATAATATTAACATTAAATAATATTAAATAATTTGGATACAGCCCTTCTCTACATGCCTAAATAATTAGAGTTGCTGCTATGTCACTGGTTGAAAAGATATTTGCACTAATAAGTGGCCTGTAGGTGGTGAATGTTATGAATTTTAATGTAACCTAGCATAGTAACTCAAGCAAAGCTCAAGAGAGTTTGATCCAATGGCAGTGATACACATGCAATTTGACAGGACGAAAACTAATTCTTTTTAGACTAAAATATTTAATGACATAATTGTTTTTTAGAGAGTATTGACAGACATTGTAGGTAGCCTACATGCCTGCATCGATATCTCAGAATGTCATGCTTTGCATACCTAAAAAAGAGGGACAGAATTTATTTATTACCTACAAATATTATTCACCAAATATAACTACTTTAATTAATCATAATCATTTTATATTCAACTCTGCAAGTGCATGGAGATAAGCTTGACGTGCAGAGCAAATGGTAAAAAAGACCATGCCATACGGGGTCACTTAAAAAAAGACCACAAAGCACTGATATTACGGTAAATAGTCAGATTTTATTTCCTTGCGAGAATCCTTGGAAAAGGGCAAAGCAGTGCATGATGGGAATAGGAATAAATATTGCAGAAAAACAGCAGTTGGCACAGAAAACCTAAATTCCCTCCTATAACAGATGTTGGTACATATGTTCGAAAACAGTCACACTAATGACCTTGAGGAGAAGCTAAGTCATCCAAGACCAGCTCAAAATGTGCACCATTTTACGATACTCATCTGTTTATGTGATATCTGGCAAGCACAGCATGCCAGTGTATTATCTTTTATGTTCTGGCTTCAGGATTGTGACATGGCTAATCTATTATTTGAAGTATAGGACAAATTCAGCTAACGATCTCAGCCAGTGCACGAATTGTTAACATACAACGAGCTATCATTATTAGAGCCTCAATGTCACAGGATGAAAAGCTGAGAGAAATCTTACCTAAACATGGACCGTGCAGTAAACAGAACTTTTTTTTTTTCAGTTATCAGGTGCTAAAGCTCAAGCCTGTTTGTGCATGCGCCCGTCACTACATGAGGTAAACAGTGAAAATTTTATATCTGATCTGATGCGTTAGTAGGCCTACTGTAGTTTTTTTTTAACCGTACTAAAGTGCTTAAAATAATCTGATGTTATGGTAATACAGCAACTATAGTAGGCTAATGTAAACAAATTACCGGGTTGGACCCCCTTTTGCCTTCAGAACTGCCTTAATCCTTTGTGGCATAGATTCAACAAGGTACTGGAAATATTCCTCACAGATGTTGGTCCATATTGACATGATAACATCACACAGTTGCTGCATTTGTCGGCTGCACATCCATGATGCGAATTTCCCGTTCCACCACATCCCAAAGGTGCTCTATTGGATTGAGATCCGGTGACTGTGAAGGCCATTTGAGTCCAGTGAACTCATTGTCATGTTCAAGAAAGCAGTCTGAGATGATTCGCGCTTTATGACATGGCACGTTATTCTGCTGGAAGTAGCCATCAGAAGATGGGTATACTGTGGTCATAAGGGGATGGACATGGTCAGCAACAATACTCAGATAGGCTGTGGCGTTGACACGATGCTCAATTGGTACTAATGGGCCCAAAGTGTGCCAAGAAAATATCCCCCACACCATTACACCATCACCACCAGCATGAACCATTGATACAAGGCAGGATGGATCCATGCTTTCATGTTGTTGATGCAAAATTCTGACCCTACCATCCGAATGTCGCAGCAGAAATCTCATCAGACCAGGCAACGTTTTTCCAATTTCCAATTTCTATTGTCCAATTTTGGTGAGCCTGTGCAAATTGTAGCCTCAGTTTCCTGTTCTTAGCTGACAGGAGTGGCACCTGGTGTGGTCTGCTGCTGCTGTAGCCCATCTGCCTCAAGGTTTGACGTGTTGTGCGTTCAGAGATGCTCTTCTGCATACCTCTGTTGTAACAAGTGGTTATTTGAGTTACTGTTGCCTTTCTATCAGCTTGAACTAGTCTGGCCATACTCCTCTGACCTCGGGCATCAACAAGGCATTTGCGCCCACAGAACTGCCACTCACTGGATATTTTCTCTTTTTCGAACCATTCTGTAAACCATAGAGATGGTTGTGCGTGAAAATCCCACTAGATCAGCAATTTCTGAAATACTCAGACCAGCCCGTCTGGCAGCAACAACCATGCCACGTTCAAAGTCACTTAAATCACCTCTCTTCCCCATTCTGATGCTCGGTTTGAACTGCAGTAGATCGTCTTGACCATGTCTACGTGCCTAAATGCATTGAATTGCTGCCATGTGATTGGCTGATTAAAAATTTGCATTAACAAGCAGTTGGACAGGTGTGCCTAATTAAGTGGCTGGTGAGTGTTTTTTTTGTTTTGTTTTTCATAGGCCTATATATGCACATAAAAATTGATTAGAACATTGATTCTGGGTTGTGATTAGGTTGATCATGTTGTTTGAATTGAATAAAATCTGTATATTTGATATCAACACAGATTGTAAGGTAGGCCTATACCTGACCAAACAGTTTATAAGCTACATTCGGAAATGGATGGTAAAGCATTGCCAGCTTACATACTAATATACTATTTAAAATATGCAACCCACAGTAGAGTTGTAGATGAGACCAGGCACAGCCTAACACTTCTTGACATTTTCAGTTTGTGCGAGTCCACATGGGGTTCAGAGTATATTTTTTTTTTTCTCAAATCATTTTTACACTGGACTAATTTTGCTTCCTAATTACAGTGTACACTTCCCACAAGAATCATTACACAAGAATTGTGTTGTTTCAGATTATTTTAAATAAGTAATTTGAACAAACTTCAGAGGTTCTGGGCTTTTTTTCTAGTTTGTCAAATGTAATTCAGAAAAAAGTATACAGTTCATTTAACCGTATAGCCATTCCAAGTGCATGAAATTAGAAAATATGTGATGCAAAACTATATACAAACATTGTCTCTCGCTACGCTATTAGAATCTTGTTAAAAAGTCATTCTGGACCCTATTGAAAGGTCCAGCTAGAAACGTATGCTTCTAAAGTGAAGACATGCAATCCTTTAATACAGACTCAAATCTAAGAATTGATTTGGTGTATTTTAGAATTATGTGCTGGTTGCTGACATGGCCCCATCTCGCTTTGAGCTCTTATTATTTGTTATCATGCTTAAAGGGCTCTTAATGCCTCTCGACATCCTTGTCATGAAATGTTTGGACATTATGCTAAACGCTGTCACTGGCCGCTCCGCAATGAGCCACGTGTTGAGAAAACAGGAACTTGCATGTGACAGAGTGTGTCTGATGTCAAATTGGCCGTCATGTCGCATTAGGCCTTGACGGTTATGAGTGGGCAGATAATAGTCCTGTCTGATCCATAACCTGTGTTTAGGAGAACACTCAGCACCTTTTGTCATCACACAGGCACAGCAGGCACAGAGAAAAGGCACTTTGGCTTTCATAATTTGCATAATCACTCAAGACTGCATGAAAATGTTTGTATGCAGCTGAGAAACATCTTAAGGCAAGACACTGCAGGTTAAAACACTGTTGTTTCAGGCACATGTCACTTCTGAGATTGTGTTTTTTCAGTTTAATGTAAAGAGAATATCCCAAAACACTTTAAAACGACATCAAATTGACATCAAGCATGACGTCAAAAAAAAGACATAAAAAACGGAAATCCATTTAATGCCAAAACCTTGACGTCCATTTGACATCCACACATTGATGCCCTTTTGACCACCAAAATAATGACAAAAAAAAATATTATAATATAAGAAAGGTTTTATTCATTTAACCTTCAATCAAAAATTTACACTGGATTTTGTATCCCTGCAATGCAAACTTGATATCAAAATGACATTAATTTGACATCTAACATTGATTTTAAAAAGACACATCAAAAATCGATTAGAGGACAGGCCTTTAATATATTTTTACATGTTTTTTGATGCCAATGTCTGATGTCAATTTGATGTCGTTTTGACATCAAGGTAGTCAATTGACATCAAATTGATTTGCATTTTTGACGTTTTTTATGTTGTTTAGACATCAAGGTGCCCACTGGGAAGTGTTTGCTTTGATGCACTTTATAAAATTTCAATTACAATATTGGTAATGGCCATTTTCTAACAAAGACTTTTTAATAATAAATCTTCACTTTAGCAGCACATAAACCAAACTGAACTGATTTTTTAAATATCTTCTGGTGTTTTTTACAAGGGGATTTGTTCATACATAATTTGCCTGATTACTGCAGCCTATATGCAATATTTTATTCTACAAAAAAACTGACTTTTTACAGTATTTTCTGCATTATGGAGTGATGAAAAGAGATTCTCAAAAAACCTAAGCTAAGAGCTAAGACTAGCACATGAGCCCAAAGCTAAGACGTTTAGCTGGTTAACTGACATCTTTTATAAATGTGGTTTAGTTTTGTGGGGATTTCTTTTAAATAATTAATGCTACACATTAGGAATAAGGGAAGTTATTATTTAGATTTCCCCGTTTGAAACAACATCATTCATGCTGTTTCATGCATAGCCGAGAGTCTCAACCTTGGCTGTTTTTTGCAGATGTAACAGTTTAGCATAAACGCTGCTGAGGATGAAGAGAGTCCTGGCTTGCGGTACAGAAAATATGCTCGCGGTAGCTTGAGCGTTATTGCCCTCTTGCGATTAAAATCAGAATAACACGACTTTGTATTTGTACCAGTCTTAAGTGTTATTAATGTGCTTTTATCATGTCAGTAGGAGTAGTATTTGAATCAGAATTAGTTTCTATATGTATTATTATTACTCGATTTAAAAAAATAAAATGTATTAAAATTAAAATTTCTATTATTACTATACATTTTTAAAATCCAGCAATTTTGTTATATAGCCTATATTTGCCTATATTTGTTTCGTTCACATATTTAGATATAATTATTTTTTGTAATTAAATATGTATTTCAGTTATACTCGGCAATTTTTTTTGTCAAGTTTTTCATGTAATTTTATTTATTAATAAAAACATTTCACTCATTTTAGGTGACATTTTTAACAATTGTAATATGCGCTTTTGCCACTTATTCATTTATTTGTTTATATACATTTTCCATTTAATTTGAGTAAATTTACACTTAAAGGTATTTCAGTTAGATGCCAAAGTGACATTTTGTTTGATTGAAGGTTTTGAAGTTTAAGGTTTTTATTCATTATAGTTTGATAAAAATTTTAATGCATGTTTCATTCACTGTAAAAAAAAGAAAAAGAAAAAAAGAGCTGGGTTCCACACAGTTCTTTCATGTTGCCCCAACACGAATCGATTAACTTAACTGAATTGTTTTTGCAAACTTAAGTGGTTTAAATATAAAACAATTAATATACAGTAATATATATATATATATATATATATATATATATATATATATATATATTAGTAGTATATATAAATATGTAATTGCCAGAGAAACATTTAAAAATGTGAAATATTTTAAATCTAATATTTATTTGCTGTTGTATTTTAGCTTTATTTGACTATTTTTAGATTTAATTGATCATATTTTACTTTAGTTTAAGTTTTCTGTGCATTTGTCCCTATTGCATATAATTTTGTTTTATTTTTTAGATATTTTTTTGTGCAATTTTGGTTGTAAACTTATTTCAATGAATTGCCAGCAAACATTTTTAAATTTCATTTTAAGTTTTCCATCTTAAAATTAATATACAGTCGTGGCCAAAAGTTTTGAGAATTACATAAATATTGGAAATTGGAAAAGTTGCTGCTTAAGTTTTTATAATAGCAATTTGCATATACTCCAGAATGTTATGAAGAGTGATCAGATGAATTGCATATTTCTTTGCCATGAAAATGAACTTAATTCTGAAAAAAACTTTCCACTGCATTTCATTGCTGTCATTAAAGGACCTGCTGAGATCATTTCAGTAATCGTCTTGTTAACTCAGGTGAGAATGTTGACGAGCACAAGGCTGGATATCATTATGTCAGGCTGATTGGGTTAGAATGGCAGACTTGCCATGTTACATGTTGACATGACTACAGACCGGTGGCGCTAACATCTGTGGTCATGAAGTCTTTT
>CAIGQV010018106.1:12707290-12729144 GCA_903798115.1 Danio jaintianensis | reverse complement strand
TTGTCGATAAAAGCCTTTGAAACGTATGAAGTGCTTGTAATTATATTTCAGTACATCACAGAAACAACTGAAACAAAGATCTAAAAGCAGTTTAGCAGCAAACTTTGTGAAAACTAATATTTGTGTCATTCTCAAAACTTTTGGCCACGACTGTAGTTTTACTTTAAGTAAAAATAACATGATTTGTTTATCTTTATCTAGTCACATAATAAGCAGGAGACTCAAACTTAAATAAATTCAAAACTAATCAATCTTTTTTTTTTTATTGTGAAGCCTGTTTAACCAATAGTTTAAAAACCTATTTAAGTTTTCAGATAACATCAATTATATCTTACTTTTAACTTCATAGTCTACATAATTTAAAATCTCATGCAGCCTTTTATTATAGACTTTAATGTAAAAACAACAATTCAAATCAATGATTTCCTAATCATTCAAAAGCACCCTGTAGTTTTATAGAAAAATTGTTTATAAAGAAAACACACACATAACCATTCAGCCATGCATAATAATGAGCTTTAATAATGTTTGCATGTATTCCACCTCTAAGGCTTTATGTACAGCAAGTGCGTCAGTAAAAATGCTGCAATGGAAAATAAATGACACTTCACACATTTAAAAAAACATGTGGAAACACAGTTTAACGAAAACTTTTTAAAAGAAGCTGCTCAACGCTGGTAGTGTAGACATTCATTGCACAGATTAGCAACATTAGAATTAAGTCACATTCTTATAACACAATTTTTGCAAGCGAAAAAAAACTAAATCATCATGCAAACCCTGTGACCGTCCATCGATTTAAAGGGTTCATGGTCAAACTGAAACAAAAAAAGAGCAACATGCAATGGTGACAAGTGTAAAAGTGAAAGAACTGCAGAAGAGACCAAAGAAAGCCTGAAATACTCACACTGAAGGCTGAACTTTAGATTTCTACATTAATTCTGCTAATTACTGTTTTATTAACACAAAAGAGGCACCACTTGTGCAGAAGAAACTGTTCTACTTCGTGTTCTAAACGTCACTTATTGCTTTGGTGCAAGAACTGAAGAAAAAAAAGGAACATTCCACATATTTTACATCAACACTATTACATTTGTAAAACAATCATGTGCTCTGCATGAGAACATTCACAAAACACACATTATCCTACCGTATTTGGCAAGTGAATATTTGATTTTAAGCTCTGCTTCTTGGCAACATGTAGTAGTAATTGACTGAATGGGATTGAGAATATAAGGGTGATGAGAACGGTGAATGAAATGTAAATACAGCAAGCGGAAGTCATTTCTGTTCAAAGGATTATTCCAGGTTCAATGCAAATTAGACACCATTGACAGCATCTGTCAATTGTACAATGCAGCGGGTTGGGTTCAGGAAGTAAAAATGCAATCATTTTCTCAATAACTCATCTACTTTTTTTAATGCATTCATATTATTTTCAAATCAATTCAGACAATCACTTGGGGGTGGGGGTAAAAACTACATTATTAAAATTTGACCAATCAGAGAGTTGAAGTGAATAAAAGTTTTCAATTTCAAAATCTGAAGTGCGTCAAAAAATATTGATATTTTAGACTTTAGCTCTGCCCTCTCTATACAGCCTATAACCGAGTCTGTCTCAATAATATTTGTATATTGCAAAATATATTGCTTCTATAGATACAACCAACCACTTTAAATCAATAGTTTAATATTTATCTGATAATTTGATTGTGTCCTTCGCAATAATATTAAAGTCTTACTTTAGTTTTTTGGTCAGGCTTTCAAAAACGTCTGTTGCGATTCTCCTTGTAGCTGGCTGGTTTTAACATTCTAAAACATACTTTTTAAAATCCATATGGGCAAAAATGAACAGGAAAAATGCCTCCAGAAGCAGCGATGCTGAAAAAGTATATGATACTAATGCACTTGATTACAGTCATATAAGCCCAAGCCCCCTATTACAATAGGAGGACCAGTGAAATCCCAGAAACTACTTGAGAAAATTACAATTAAATGTCTGATCTTAAAAAATCGGCTATAAAATCTGGCACAAACTGCCTTATAATTGTTTGTTATGCTCAAATGGCTCAGACCAACTTGGAAACTTAGCCAGTGTGCATGTATAACGCTAAACGCAAATCTCAAGTTCCTTTTTGAACCAAAGCTCCCATTGGCAGCAGAAGTGACACAATCACTTCCCCAATTGCCGATTGGCTCTTTTATTTAGAAGGCGGGGAATATCGTGCCATGTTGCGCAATAGTTTCTCCCATTTGTAAGTGTACCATCATGGTATGTCTACTGCACCCTCCCCTAATATTGGCACCCTTGGTAAATATGAACAAAGCAGGCTGTAAAGTTATTTTATAGTTGTTTTTTTTAAGGGATAGTTTACCCAAAACTGAACTTTCGGTTTACTCGCCCTTCACTTGTTACAAACCTGTTATACTGTCTTTTTTCTGTTGAACACGAAAGAAGATATTTTGAAGAAAGCTGGAAACCTGTATCCATTGACTTCCATAGTAATTTATGCACATCGTAAAACAATGCATTTATTGCAACAATGCATAAAAAGTTAATCCTATTATTCCTATTATGCGCATACATTTTTATGCACATTTTCAAAATGTATGCACATCTTGGCTTTTCCATTAAGCATTTTTATGCAATATTCCAAAATGCGCAAAAAATAGTTGCATTGAAACATAGCTATTGGTTAGCATTTTTCAGCTTTCTTCAAAATATCTTCTTTCGTCTTCAGAAAAAAAAAACTCATAAAGGTTTGGAATTATTTTTCATTATTGGGTGAACTATCCCTTTAACTTTGACTGAATCTTGAATATTCCTTTAACAGATTCACAAGGACTTAAGATTATCCTTCATAACAGCTCTGAAAGTACATGATACTGTATACAAAGATGGGCCACCTGTTTCTAGGTGTGCCTGGTATCAGTGCGGTACAAACTCTCTGTGCCTGAAGCCCAATGTGTACCGACAGCTCTACCTACTGGTGGATAGGGAGCCCTCGGGTCCACATTCAGATGCTGATGGGCACTTCAGCGTACAGTAGCTGTAAATATCACAATCGCTGTGAAAGATGGTGCACTGTTGCCATGCGCACGTACAATCAACATGGTCTCGAGCAATCAGTGCTGGTGATCTTCAGGAGACGCTGGAGTGAGGATGTGTGGTGAATGAAACATGGGTTTTTTTTACGGATGAATGAATGAGAAGCTACAGGTTGACCAGGTGAAGGTCAGAGGCAGTGAAGTGAGGGCACAGTGCCATGTCAGGGTTCTTCAGCTGCTTCAGGACACGCTTGTAGAACTTGGTGCGCACACGATTGAACTCCATGATGTCACATGGGTCTTCCTCCATCCAAAACCTGTGGAACTCGTGCATTAGATAACCTGAGATAGATAGATAGATAGATAGATAGATTATGTTTTTCATAAATTTTCAAACAAAGGTTTTCTCACAATAAGTACAATGGCGACATTATGATTAGTACTCACAGAAGGTCTGTTGGAAGTGCACTAGGCTTGGCATCTCTGGTGCCACATTATACAGATGAGTCTTCAGAGCTCCACTCACCAGCAGGGAATATGCCAGATCTGTGATGTTTATGCCAACTATAGCAAAAGAGTATCTGCAACACAAAAGACGAGGGTCAGCACAAAACACACCGCTAAAGAAACACTTGTTTAGTGTAAATAAATATTATAAAATCCTAAGTCTCAGCCAGTGTTTGTCTAAGTGTGTGTGTGTGTGTGTGTGCATGTGTGTGCGTGCAGTGATTTAACAGACGTCATGCTACAGATCAGAGCTAATGCATCCTGAAAGCTCATGACAAGCAGAAGAGCCTGATTCAAATCCTCACACAAAACATCAGCGCTGCCGCAAAAGCAGAGTTCACACAAGTTCACACACTGAGTGATAAATACTGCACACACTGCATAAACAGAAAAATGTACTCTATAAGTATATAGTAGTGCTTGTTTAAAATGATGTATCTGTGTACTCTGTAAAAATTCATTTGCCCTCAGAATCTTTAATCAAATATAACCTTCTTTCTCCCCCCTCAAAATGGTACGCGGCCGGCCGGAAGTACGATATGCACATCAATATAGCAGCATTTTTTTATGACACTGTATAACTATAATTAATATTTTTACAGTACTGTGACGGTTGGGTTTAGGGTTGGGGTGGGGGTAGGCGTTAAAAAATACAATTTATTGGGTAATTTAATAGATAGCATAAATAATACTCGGTACAACTACTGTTTTTACATTACTGTGACGGTTGGGTTTAGGGTTGAGGTGGGGGTAGACGTTAATAAAATACAATAAATGGGAAATTTAATAAATAATATAAATAATTCTCGTTAACTTCCGGCCACATCCATATCCGATCTAGTAACAACCCCTCAAAATGACTTTTCTTCACTTCTGGTCACATGGAAGGCCTTTTGGGCGGGGCTATCACCGCAGTCTTGTTTCTGCTCTGCTTTCATCCATTTGTCAACCATCTTTTGTTTTGATAGAAATGCCCATCTTTCAACAATCCAAATGAAATAATGCACCGATCTACTTTTTTCTCTCATTTCAGGACTGTTTTAAGTAGATGTAAGTCATAATAGAGAAAAAAACTATCTTAACTTTTATGCTGACTTTAAAAACTGGTCTCCATTTTGGAATATGCTATTCTACAGTCTTTTTTGGTTTGTTGCTATGTGCTTGCTAAAGTGATCAGAGCTTTAAAGTCCACATGAACCAGAAATTGCTGAGGCTTTTATCTCCGTATGTTGATGTACTTCCAACTGTAGGGGGCGGAGCTTTCTTTTTGCACATCATTCTCTCATACCAAACTAATGGTGAGGAGGGCGTGGTTAGGATTATAGTGGCTGAAGCCATCAAACTGACGTCAATAGAGAAGGACTGACACTCCAAACACAGAAGCAAATGGTCAGACTTTGATTGAAGATTACCAAAACAAAAATATCAGTGGATTAATTTGCAGATCAATTGTTTAGCTAAAGAATAACAATGTGCACTAGCAAAAGAAACATTGTATACTTTGATTTCACACAGACTTTAAGTTATTGCTATGAGTTTGCTAAGGTCATTTGAGGTGTGCTCTCACTAGTAGATTGATTCTCTTGGTTTGTTTGGTATGGACCAAAAAAGAGATGCAATTTACACCTGTATTTACCATTGTCCACTAATAATTGACAAAAACATGTCTTAAAGGGATAGTTCATCTAAAAATGTATTCACTGTTTACTTGCAATCAAGTGGTTCAAAACCAAGTTGTTTTTTTTCTATTAAACACAGAAGATATTTTGGAAACTAGGTTGGAAACTAGCAGCCATTCAGATCCATAACACAAAAAAATATTACTATGAAAGTCAATGGTTTCTGGTTTCCAAAATTCTTCAAAATATCATCTTTTGTGTTCAGCAGAAGAAAGAAACCCTAACAGGTTTGAAACAAGTGGAGGGAGAGTAAATGATGACAATTTTCTTTTTTGAGTGAACTATTACTTTAATAGCAGGTGTAAACAGGACCTCAATGTGAGTATGCACAATAGTTTGCAATTTTCTGAACTCACCCAATCGCTTTGTCGAATTTCTTCTTTTCCCATTCAGCTTTGCTCATTTTGCTGTACGAAAGGCCAAAATGTTATCATGTGTCCACTTAATACTGATCTTAAACAGTGAATATAATGCAGCCAACTACTGAATAAACGACAACAATTACACACTGTAAAGAAAGAGAAAGCATTTGCAGCTACTAACCAACGTTACAATGGAGCATAATGCCTTGTGTTTAGAGTGAGGTGAGGTTGGATATTTAAAAAACAACAACAAAATATAGCCATTAGACTGAGGCAAAATGATCAAATGAGTTTCTTACTGAGAGAGAAAAAAATGGAGTACCTGGCTTCTTCTTTGGAAACGTCCCTGTGTATGACAGTGATGATGGGAATAAAACAGAAGCAGGAACAGAAAAAAAAGGAATGTGTGGGTACGTGATGTGCTTTATGGTGAGAAAGCATGCTGAAGGTGTGATATTACATGGCATGAAAAAAATCATTTGTTAAAATATGCATGGTGTGCACACACAGCATAAACTAATACACTGATAAAAAGCTTCAATGACAAGATCCTTTTTCCTGCCCGTTTGCTCATGCATTCAAAGTTTAATGGCATCTTAAAGTGCATTAGTTAAATTTAAGTTGCTTTAATGGGGGATAAAACAATGTACTGTAAATAAGTCTGACCTTTGTTTGGGCTGCAAGGAGTCATGAAGAACTTGGAGAGCAGTGGCTTTGTCGTGCTCTGCAAAATACCTGCAAAAACAACGAAAAAAAGCATGGTGATGTCAAAATCTATTGCTAATCGATAAAACTACTTCAAGTGTACTTCAAAAATAAATTTTACCTCCTGTATGTTAAGTATTTAATGCATTCAGAGTATTGGTTTGTTAGCTTAGCAACATGCTAACAGGAAAATCATATGCTAACTACTTAAAACAAGCTAACTGTGAATAAAATATATTTCACCTCAAGTATGTTAAAGTCTGCACGAATCGGAGGTTGCTGAGACTTTTAATCTTAGTATGTTGATGTACTTACAACTGAAATGGTACAGTATATCGAGTAAGGGGCAGGCTGTCTTTTTGCGCATCATACACTTGTAGCAAACTAATGGTTACTTAACTTCATTGCTGAATAATTGTTCATGTGCGCTACAAAACGTTAACATTGTTCATTTTGATATCACACAGACTTTAAGTATTTAATGTTTTTTAGAATATTGGTTTGTTAATTAGCAACATGCTAACATAAAAACCTTTTGCTAACTAATATAAACAAGTTCTGTGTAATTAAAAAGGTATTTTACATCATGTATGTTAAGTGTGGGTGGCATGGTGGCCTAGTGGTTAGCACTGTCGCCTCACAGCAAGAAGGTCGCTGGTTCGAGTCCCGGCTGGACCAGTTGGCATTTCTGTGTGGAGTTAGCATGTTCTCCCCATGTTTGCATGGGTTTCCACCAAGTGCTCCGGTTTCCCTCACAGTCCAAAGACATGCGGTATAGGTGAACAAAATTGGCCGTAGTGTATGATGTAAGTGTGTGAATTTGTGTTTCCCAGTACTGGGTTGTGGCTGGAAGGGCATCTGCTGGGTAAAACATATGTCGGAATAGTTGGCAGTTCATTCCGCTGTGACAACCCCTGATAAATATGGGACTAAGCCGAAGGAAAATGAATAAATGTTAAGTGTTTAATGCTTTTTAAAGTATTGGTTTGTTACCTTACCTACATGCTAACATGAAAATCTTTAGCTAACTAATAAAAACAAATTTGATGTTGTTCAAAAACATATTTTAGCAAATTTATTTTTTGTATTTAATTTTAACAAGACCATCATTAGCTGCATGAAAAACATCTAAATCTGCCGCTAGGTAAAAACTTTGAAAACAAATGTTTGTTGTGTATTTAATGATTTTTTTTTAATGTTTGGTGTTGTTTTGTTATCATAAGCAACAACATTAGAATATAGTATTATTTAATAAGACAGTGTAATTAGGAACTCTTTTATCCAATGAGTATTTAATGCTCATTTGAATACTAAATTGTTAGCAAGTTAATAATAATTCAAAAACTAACAATGCAAATTGCCTCAAAGCTACAAAGAAAATTTCATCAACGTAAAACAAGTTCAGTAAATTTAATAGCATTAAGTTCATCTGAATGCTGGTTTTGTTCCAATTAGTTCAATGATGTATATCATGTATTTAATACATGAATACAACATTATTACAATCACATTTCACTGAAATATTTGTTTAAACGACTACAAAGATTGACTGATTTTGCCCTGATTTCACTTCAGCAAGAATCTGTCACTCACAGCAGGTTGTGTAGGCCCAGGAGACCCATGCCCCTGAAATCAGTCTTGGGGTCGTTTCCTTGAAAACCAATCTCACACCACTGCTTTGAGATGCGTCCAGAGAGAGGAGAATCGGGACGGAGTTCCTTCCACAGCTGGTGAGTAGAAAGACATTTTAGAAAGGCATTACTGAAGACTATTACTTATTTTAGATCAGTTCTGTTATGGCCTGCATTTCAGCAGTGTTATAAATGTCTATTTCCTATTTCTCAGAAGTGATACCTTCATGAGCATCTCCTCGTGTGCTGGGTTTTCACAGTCATACGGCTCTCTACGCAGCTTCTCCACCTCCACTACTAGGTTTCGGTAACCAACGATCTGAAGAAGGCAAGCCTGGAGAGAGATGCCAAGCCTGGAAGAGGACAGCAAATATAGTAATTGTGTTTAAAAAGTAAGTGTAAGTATACAAAAAGTATACTGTATTGTCAAATGATGGGGTCTTACTGTGGGTTGGTGTCAGGGTTGATCTTTTTCAGGGCCATAATGTCATCGATTGACTTTTCCACAGAATCTGGATGAACGCTGATGGCCGACTGCAAGAGCTATGGAGGTAATTGAGAGAGAAGTTAATCAGTCTCTCCAGGATTTTGCAGGGACTTTTTGTTTATGTTTTGTGGCCTAAAATAATGAATTTTATAACAATTTTCCTTAAAATACATGGCATAATTTGTTATAAATTCTTGTGTTTTGCTCTGAAAATACACATAAATCTTATAAAATTGTTTTGTTTTTTATTCCATGATTCATTTATTTCAAGATTCCATGATTGGACTCTTGGGATGACTGGATTATTCATTTATTTCATAGCTAGCATTCAAAAATGTTATTTGTTTTTTTTAAAGCTTTGGACACAGAAGACAACAATGTCAAATAATCCCTATTCACACAAATCTGAGCCGATCTGGTTGTCAAGTTCTCAGGCATGCTTATAGACCAGCATTTCTCAATCCTAATTCAACAACAAGTGCCCTTCAAAGTGAACTCTACAGGATATTCCGCCATGACTTCAGATTGAAGGGTGCATGTTTCATTCAAATGGCATTTTAGTGTGTGATGTTCATTTTATTGTATTTATTTACAGAGGTATATTATGTCACACTTCACGCTTCTCTAGTAAGACACTGCAAGTAGTGCCATTGTGTAAATCCTTGAATGAACGTTCTGAAATAAAATAATAGTTTCTCATGCTCAGGTAGATGGCAATGAAGGAGAAGAGACTAGGGAACAATGCCTAGGACCAGGATTGAGGACTAGGATTGAGGTCGAGAACCAGGATTGAGTACCAGAATTGAGGTATTGAGAAACGCTGCTATAGACTGAACATCTAATGAACAGATACACACAACGACCTGTTTTCAAAAAACTGCATTTTCACAAACTTGTGTTTTGAAAGCCATTTTTAGAAGTTTTCAGGCCACTAAAACACTGCTAATATGTAAACAAACTGCAAAGTCGAAATCCAAAAAGGTTTTCTGTTTTAGCTCAAATAGGTGTCATGTAAACACTTCTAGAACTAAAAATATTAAAGATCTTTATTAATGAAATACAGATCAAATTAAATGTTAAAATTTGATAATAAAAAAAAACAATAAAAAAGACAATGAATACAGAAATAAAAAATAATTATAATAAAATGACAAAAGCACATTACAAAACTTCTTAAACTGAAATTAAATAAAATTTCTAAATATATATAGAATATATCAATAAATGTTACTAAATTAGATACAGTGGGGAAAAAACAACCTCATGACTCACCTCATGTTTAGAGCATCGAAGTGAGGTTTCTGTGAAATAAAAAAAAATTATAATATCAAAAATGTCCCTAAATAATATAAGATGGCAAATACAAATATAGTGTCACCATATTAACTGATAGTATTTACCAATCTTGAGTGTCCTTCGAGCGCCAGGTTTGTTATTGTAACAGATGCGTTGAAGCTCACATCGTCCTGTCACCTTCCGGATGACAAACTTTAGGCCCCGCCACAAACACTTACAGTACAGGAACACCAGGAACTGGGTCAGTACCCTAGAAGATCCAGAGAAATAAAGAGAGCACTGAACAAAACAATACTGATAGGCCTAATACACCTGTGTATTCTGTCCCAGAATAAAGCATACTTATTTTGGACATTATCTGAGTACAATCAGATGTGTTTCTCATGAACACTACTTGAGCTGTTCAAATAGAAATGCACTTTATTTTTTCTCTTTTCTGGTGTCTACAAAAGCTGGGTCTGATCCCTGTTGTAAAAAGCATGTGTTTTGAGACCAAGATAAGTGGGCCATGATGATGAAATGGGTCACGGTTCAGCAATGCTGTGAGTGATGAAAGTGAAAGATAAATGTAAATCTATTATTCTTTACTCAGGTTTCTAGTTTAGCAAGTATCAAGCAGTATGTCGTCATGTCTGTTTACTGTGTGCATCCGTTTTTTAGTCAACACCTGGATGAGTACATATTCATTCATATTCTTGTATAAGTATTTTAGGGCTGCCTTGTGATTCATAAAAAGTTTTTTTGTTGTCTGATTCTTCAAGTTCATGTTTGAGTTTTTGTTTTAATATATCTAATTAATATTTATTTAATTAACAATTGTTTATATTATATCGGCACGGTGGCGCAGTGGGTAGCGCTGTCGCCTCACAGCAAGAAGGTCGCTGGTTCGAGCCTCGGCTGGGTCAGTTGGCATTTCTGTGTGGAGTTTGCATGTTCTCCCCGTGTTCGCGTGGGTTTCCTCCAGGTGCTCTGGTTTCCCCCACAGTACAAAGACATGGGCTATAGGTGAATTGGGTAAGCTAAATTGTCAGTAGTGTATGTGTGTGAATGAGAGTTTGTGGGTGTTTCCCAGTGATGGGTTGCGGCTGAAAGGGCATCCGCTGTGTAAAACATATGCTGGATAAGTTGCCGGTTCATTCCGCTGTGGCGACCCCTGATTAATAAAGGGACTAAGCCGAAAAGAAAATGAATGAATGTTTATATTACTGTTTATAACTTATATATATATAATTTTTTATTCTAATAAAAAATACTACACTTACACCGTGTCCTAACTAGATGCCATAAAAGGGTGATAAAAGGTATCTTTTTCATGTTAAAAGGAGTTTTTGTCCTGTGAAATTTCTATTTTAGAAACCGTTTCTCTTTCCCCGGTGTTGCGGCAAAACACCATATACTACTAAGACAATGATTACCTCAGGTACAAATCATGAAATTTATTTATTGTAAATGCTACCAATTTGAGATTAAATACCATTTTATGTGACATTTATTGCCATACTACTGAAAGCAGCAGCAGATAGTTTACCTAGTTTGAAAATGAAAGTCAGAACTGTGACTCAGTGCAAACCAACAACATCAGTAGCCTATTAATAATGTTAAAGAGGTTTGATATGTATTTATTAAATTAAAAGCCTTTACCATTTTATTGGGAGTGCAGTGGCTGGTATTTAAATATTTCTGTCATGTCGCGTCACATTTGGACGCTGGAATCTTGTCACGTCACGTGTTGTTATGACATGGTGTTACAGTGTTTTGATTCTTTGATTCTAACTTTCAATTACATAATTGGGCCACAGGCAATAATGCATGCAATACTAATTTTATATTTATATCTTTATATTATTTTATTTAATTAATTAATTCATCAATTAAGCAATCAATCAATAATTAATTTGAATAATGTCAAAAAAAAATCAATCAATACATGGATCAATCCACCCACCCATATTACTGTATATACTCATTTTATTTTCTGTCTATTTCACTACAGCAAATAAACCTGTTTGAGTCCGCCTGCTGACTTCGTTGAGAGTTACTGCTCACAGGATAGACTCTCCTCCCCATCGGCATGCAATGAATTTGAGATCCGACCTGCGTTTTGTAAAAAAGGTGTTATTTTCTATCAGTGTTGTTGAACAGAAATGACGTGTCTCGAAGGCAGCTTCATTTCCAGAACTTCAATAACAAACAGTTGTGATATTGAATTATAAGGTCTGGGTGAAATATAAAACTAAACTGGCACACTGGGAGTAAACACTACTACTTGCTTTTGTGTTTCATATATTTTCTTCATCATATATTGTAAACAATATAATTAATTAATGAGCAGTTGCTGAAAAGAAAGTACTTAAAATTGAAAGCCATAGTACAACTCGTCCACCAAGGGGTTGTTAATTAAAAGGTAGTTATTTACATTTTAAGAGATATTGCTGATAATGAATGTTAGTAGATTAAAAAGGCCACAGACTGGTGGAGATCCAGTGTAATCTCACCAGCTTTCATGTAGCACTGACTTGTTTAATTCATTTGCCATAATGGTCTGTCAGGTTGCCAAAATAACAAGTGTGGAAGATTGAGAAGGGTGTTATGCATTTTGAAATAAATAAGCAATAATGTATATTACATAATAGTTATATCGGATTTTTTTTTTTTTAGAATATAACATTTGTGATGTATGAGATTAAAATGTAGAAATTGTAGAAAGATACATAGAAAGTGAAACATAGAATGTGTATTGCATGTAGAAAAATGATACTTTAGAAATTCAATTCACCAATTTCACCAAAATCCAGGTAAAAATAATGTTCCATCATCATTCATCATTCAGTCATCATAAGATTTTTGTAAAATATGCCATTTCTTGGTATATTAACTATTGTAAAACAGAATGAAATTTGAAACATTTTGATGTTCTGTAAATTAAGCCAATAAGTATAGTAATTGGTTTTTGGGGGGGTTTTTGCTCAGGAAAAAAAACAATATACATGACACATCATGTGAGTAAAACAACATTAAAAGCTGTATTAGTCCTACATAAGTACTATTTAGATGCCTGAAAACTCCTTTTCCTATTCCAATGACAAAATTGGTCCACAGGCAATGATGAATTCAATACAATTTTATTGTATTATTTATATTAATTGGTTAAATAAAATTAATAGTTAGTTTTAAGTAATAATTATCAATTCATTAATTCTTTAAAAATACCTGAAAAGAATTGAATAAATCTATATTGTTTCTCTTTTTGTTTCCACATCAGTGACATAATAGGGCCATACAACAAAGCATGCGATGTGAATTCATCCTCTCCATGAATTTAATGTGCGTTTTTGAAAATGAAGGAAAATGAAGCAATGACATTTCATCTTCTAAGCAATAAGCGATTTGTCACAATTAAGCCGTACTCACCTCAGAAAATGCTTCATCGCGATTGTCTGCTTCACTACAACAGTATAACTCACATTCGAGGGTGATCTGACCACCTGCACAAACACAGTTGAAAACGAAACCACAATGTATCTTTATTTAATCGTAATGTTGCTGCATTCAGCAGTCGTGGATACAAACAGCCATGATGGCTCGAGGTCGTCAGTGGCGTTAGGCGGATTAAAGACGTTGCCGTGGGCAACTGATCTACAACCAACATAACGGCTACATATCACTTCTACATATTTCATATCCTATACAATATTTCACGGCATATGAACTTTTTACAATACAGTGAAATACCACAGCTTATATAATAACATCACGCGGATACATTTACCGTCGAGACTATTTCATTTTTCGGTAACGTTAACGGTAAGGGTTATTCTGACCTCTTCTGTATTCTACACCACACATGGCCGTGTGGAAAAGGCGTATTGGGTATTAATACAACAGAGTATCTGATAAAAGATAAATAAATGACAGGAACATACGTTTCAAGATGTCGCTTGGAATAGGAATATGCCTGTCCTCCTCTCTCTGTACGGCAGGTACCTGTTATTCCTCCATGATGAGCATGTGAATGAGGGAGGGCGGGCGCTTCTCAGCATCGCAATGCAGCGCTGCTCTGACTGCCGCACGGCGGCGGAAAGACCCCAGCAGACCTCTCTCATTTTTATCCACACTAAATATATATACTTTTTTTTTTTTTTTTCACTTTTGAAATTTAATAGTAAAATTATTTTACGACAGTGTTTAGGAAACTTACTCAGGGTGCTCATTAAACTCCAACAGTGACTCATATACAAGTTAATAAGTGACTCAATTAAATACGTTATACTTTTATTAACCTTTGTTCATGCTAGTTCATAAAAATACAGTTGTTCTTTGCTAATTCTTGTTAATTCATAATGTAAACCATTTAACAAATGCTGTAGTTAATTACTGCCCTGCAAAGGCAAAAGACAATAATTTTGCTTTTTTCTGAAAATTAGTTCTAGCTATTTTTTTGAAGATCTTCTTCCTCACGTGGATGTGCATCTTAAGCAAATTTTGTTGTTTTTCTTTAATTGCCAGATTTATAGTGACTATAATTAAACTATAATTAATTTGGCGGGAGAACAAAACATTTAGAGTATTTATTTTTCTGTTTCATAAGAGTTAACGTCTTATATTGTTATTTGTTACTAATAACAACATCAAAAAACGAATTTCTAAAGTGTTACATTTTAAAACATTTCCCCCCACATGCATTTATTGAAACTTCTGGAGTCATAAATATGAAATCAAACAAATTCTTTTTTATTAAATTTAGAAATAGGTAGCTTTGGCATTTTCAGCAAAAAATATCTTAACAATATAACATGTGACCTTCTAAATTTGGAGCAACTTTAATGCTCAATAGTAAACCACTTTTAAAATATACATTCAACAAAATATACTGTACATATATTCATATAAAACCATTCTATTTTATAATAAAATGTAAAAAGCTTAATATGAACCATCCATCATTTCAGCTACAGGTATTTTTCACCTAGAATGTTATAACCTAATCACTTTAGTAACTTAAAATACACACACCCATAATAGAATGTTACTAAGAACATCAATACAAGAAATCATAAAGCTCTGTCAGCATCATGCATCAATGAACATCTCAAATGAAATTTAAAATGTTAGCGCCTCATGTGGTTCATGGTGGTACTGTACAGGTTATTATACTGCATGATTTTTCTGCAAAATATTTGCTTTTTTTTTTTTATTTAACAGCTGAATTTAAATCTCAGTGGATTTATCTAACACTTATATGCAGTTTGATAGACTGAAGGCACACTGAAGTGGATTTAAAATCCATGAATAACACAGAAAAGACTTCATTTTGCAAACCCTGTACACCCTTCAGAGGTAAATCTGTAAAATGCAATAACAGAGTACTCTACATTGTAGAGCTTCATGTCTGTGAACAAAGTCCATTGGAGGGTGCTTTGTGAGAAGACCATGTCCTATCCGGATTCTCTTGTCCTTCTTTTGGTAACCAATTTTCAACAATGTCTCCATCTTGTTGGTCATTTGCAGATGAAGCAAGATGATACACCCCATCATTATTGACATCCGACTGATCTGCCGTGAAGGTCGGTACAACGTTGAACATGATAAAACCAACCATGATCACTGCAAAAGACACGATGTATAGGCCTGTAAACTTTGAAGAAAAGGAAAGTGCTTAAAAAACATGACAAGAACTGAAAACCGATTAAACCTCTGGCCAGTTACCATATAGCAAGAAGACTGTGACAAAGATATTGGAATATTTTGTGATCTTCACATTTCTATTTTTATTGATTTTCTGAAAATGTAATTTTTCTGCTCACCTTGTAGTAAAAGAGGAACATGCCACAGAAGAGGCTGAAGAGGTCTGCGGTCAGCAGAGAGAGGTTTACGGCTGTGGCGCTGGTCATCTTCACCACCACAGGCATGAAACTGTACAGCCCGTACATACACAGAGTATACGCAAAAAAGAGCAAGCCTACAGAATAAAAATACAGGTATTCACCCATCTAATGTAAATGAGAACAGAAAATACATACATTTAATACAGTATTTTGTTTTATTAAGACCGTTCTAAAGACAAAAGGGGGTCCAACCTTGATGTCAAAAATGCAACATTTAAAAATGTTAAATATTACTCACAATTTCGCCAGTTCCAGGTGATGGTAGGTATAGCTTTATATTCAAGTATAGCCCTTTAAAATACAAAGGATAGTTCCAGTTCCAGATATTATACCCAAAAATGAACCAGAAATAACATTGTGCAATTCATAACGTGTGCTTGATAAAACCACCTATAGGAAATGCACTCTTTTCTTTTCCATATGCACCAGGTAGTTGAATAAAAAAAAAATAATAATAAAAAAAAGTTACAATTTTCAATAATAAAAATTATATAATAATAATATATATATATATATATATATATATATATATAATAAAAAAAATCCAGGAACAACAGTAATGTAATGAAATGTTATTAGCATTTAAAAGCAGGTTACCATTTTATACTCTCATTTAATGCTGTAATGTCAAATCTGAATTTTCATTTGCCCTGGATTATGAAGAACTGCCAAGTAGATTTGCATCTGACAAATTCTAGCAGCTAAGCGGTTAAATGGTTTTTATATTCAAAACAAAACTGGCTGATTACACTACAGTGCATAACTGAACTGCAAACTCTTTGCCCTTTTTTGCTCTTCATTCCCACATTTCACAACTCAAATACATAAAATGTAACTCTTCATGGACATCAGTTTTTAAAAGTAAAGAAAACTTATTGGAATGAAGTACTTATTGAACCACCAGTTTTTATGTAACCGTTTAAATTCAGCACTGAAGGTAGAAAAACAAAACAAAACATGATCAACCAGACCAACCCCCCCCCCCTATTTAGGTGACCTATTTTGATCTCACAATAGTGAATTTTTAACTAAAGTGTGATGAAAATAGTGAAAACCAAACATTTAATAGTTATGGACATATACATTTTTAAAAGCAGGGCTGTATCTCTTGGTGAAGTAGGAGGATTTCATATTAAATAAATTTTTTTTAAATGAAGTGGTGAACACAAAACTTACATTTGCACCCCGCTGATGAGAGTGCCAAAGAGCCCCATCATGCCTATGTACTCCACCCTGCTCAGGTTTTTCACAGTGTATTCCTGACAGACATTAGACACTGCATACAGAGCAGCACTGACCAGCACGAGTCCATCACCCAACAATACATGACTACCTGCAGTCATAGATACACACACGCGCACGCACGCAAGCACACAGATCTATTTTTGTGCAATAATGACATTTCTATGGTCCATGACACAATCTTTAGTCACTCTTGTTTAATATTTTTTGTAACAGGAATAAAAGACCTTCAGGTTTCGGCTAATGATTACTTAAAACAGTCAGAATAAAACTTGTATATTAAGTATACTAAGTATACTAAACTTGTATATTAAGTATATTAAAACTTGGCCCCTCTAGTATGAAGTACTTACTTGATCCTTGGTCTCTCCCAGCCAGAAGATCTGCTCCCACCATCGCCCCGACACCAAACAAACACACAACCACAGCGACAAAATGCCACAGCCTGTAGCGAGTCTTTAAGAAGATCCATGACAGCACCATCAGAACTGGGATTACAAAGCAGTCCAGCAACTACAACACGAAACAGTTCGTTTATTAGATTAACAGAAAAGCAAATATGAAGACGGTGCAAATTAGGGCCGGGCGGTTTGGGGGAAAAAAATAATCTAATTGTGATTTTTCTCACTGATATTGCAATTTTGAGATATAATTTAATATACTCAAAAGTTTACAGCACACCCATTACATGAAAGGAATACAACATATTTTTGATAAATCACAAAAAGCTTTGTGTTTTACTTTATCTTCCAAGTTCTCTCCATATAATTAGTAACTATCACTGATTATCAGTTCAGCAGCAGAAGTGGATATCTCTTTACTTTCAGTTATAGCACAAAATAAACAAACATCTCACGCCTCGTGATCGCTCAATTAGCATTTCATCCATGAAAAGACATCAGTAAAAGAGCTTGTAAAAACAATGTCACGCAGCATTATGCAGCATTTCCTTCAGAAAAGTCATTCAGTGTTCACGGCTTGTTGGTTCACTAGAGAAATTAGCCTTAGACAAGAGCATTTCTCTTAATATTTGAACTATATTAGTGTACAGTTTTATTTTACTTAATCTGTAGTTATTCCCAGCTTAAATGTATGCATATAAATCTGTCATGAAAACAAGTTATGAAAGCTAAAAAGTAAACGATTACATAGAGTTCAACAATGAACTGAAGTAGAAACAAGCTAAATATTTGCACTATATTAGCGGATATTAGTTTTGCTTATTATTTCATTCATTTTACTTTAACTACATACATTAAGATGTCACTAACAAGTTAAGTAAATTGGTCGTGAAAACAGGAAATCTACTTTGTGAATGAGTGCATTTCAACAATGAATTGGAGTAGAGAGATCCTAATTAGATTTAAACATCAATGTAATGTTTTTGCAATGAATTAAATTGGAAAAAAAATGCTCATACAAAACTGTGACCTATATACCAAGTTACATACCAAAGCACATTTTGTGTGTACTGTTAAACACACACATAATTATATATGAAGCATATACATATGCAACTAAGAAGAAAGTCTTCTTACCTGTATACTAGTAAGGGTAGTGAACTGGTATGCCTTCACAACAGTGTAGTTGGCTTCTACATCAGTAAGAGCCATCAGAAAATACTTCCACCATTTTGTTTTCAGAATTTGAACAATATTATTTTCCCCTTAGATTAGAAAAAAGAAAACTGGATTAATTAAATGTATGACACATCTTAGATTTGACACAATGTGGCTTTTATGATTAATCCATGAAGAGTTCATAAACAGTTTTTATTAATCTTCATAAATCTTTTTTATTGTTCATCGAGTTCATTTACAAAAACATGATTTGTAAAAATTACATGCATTTTTGCAAATGAGCTCTAAACATAAAATTCAGCATTTTCAGGAGAATAAAAATAAGTCTTTTAATTCAAGGTTAGACATAGTAGCATAAATCATTAAATAAGCTTATTTTAAATCCAGAGCAATGACAAAGCATGGTCATGCAAATTATATTCTGAATTTCTAAATGTCTAATATAAGTAGTGATACGTGCTGAAACATACCTTTCCTGAAGGCTAACGCTAAAGTGTAGGTGAGCAGCAGAAGAGAATAATTGAGAAAGCTTTGCAGCATTGGCGTCTCTACTTTATCATTTGCCAGATACTGACATGTAACTGCTGTCCCACATATCAGCATGGACAGGGCTTGACCCATTGCAATAGTTTTGAAGAGCTGCCTGTAAACACAATTCCGAAGTTACTCCAAAAATACCAGTAAACTTAAAAAACATTACACCAAGCATCCAAAGAAAGATTTAACATCATACCATGTAAACACATCCTTGAGTGTAAGATTATGTGGACCACAGAGAAATCTCCCCCAGCGGCTGAGAGTTCCCAAACTTCTGTTCTCAGTGGAAGTTTCTCCTGCTTCACAATCCATATTTTACACATAGACCCCTGAGAAAGTGAAGAAAAAAAAGTGTAGAGTAAAATTTAAGTGAATATCACAGGCTTTGATGTTGGGTAAAAAAACTTAATCTCTTCAGGAATTTATGCCCAATAATGTTGACCTCAGGGGGGCTTCTTTTATAAGATTCTTTATTTAATGACATTTAAAGGTCATAATATAAAACAAAAGAGGAGATATTATATTTTGAGTTAAGCATCCAAATTACTTTATATTAAAGACTATTTATACACATATTAAATGAAGGCAAATAGTCTACTTTAATGCCCTTTGTTACCATAAATTTATAAAGATTTAAAATGACAAATGTGTATTTTTTTAATGCTTGAATTTTTGTTTGTTTTTGACTCAAAATGTTTAAATAAACGTGTCTAATATTCTATAAACAAAGCCAAATGTGATCAGGACAACCCTTAACACAAAATATAAACGATTGAACATAACAAAAAGAACAGTGTAGGTTAGCAATTACAGTGAAATTCACTTTTAATTTGATCCATTTTAAATAAAGACTCCGTTAATATCAGCATTAACCAAATCGAGTTTCTGGCGACAAATAAAAGAAGTTCACGTTTGTATGGAAAGCTCTGCAAGTTAACGTAGTTTATAGAGTGTTTCTACAGCGAATGCGGAACATCTGAGGCAGTGATGTGGTTTAAGACGAATCTACTCGAGCACGTGGCGTCCTGTCAGACTCACCAACAATTACACCAACCAAATGATTAAATGACCTCCTAATAAAAGAAATCAAAGAGCGATGAACTCGTTAATTAAAAAAATATTTAAACATTCCGCTTTTCTAAAGCTTCAGTTTGATGTCAAGTCAAATCTTTCCAGTTAGCATTGTGGCTAGGCTAAAAACAAAACGTCACGTGTTTACAAGAGATATAATAAAACCTAGGGTCTATTAAATACCTGAATGTAATCGATCCAACATATCCGTGGTTTGTGAATAATCCGATCAAATCCAACCACTGCATCCTTCCCTGAAAGAGGAATCATAAATGCGCTCGGTCAACTCAAAGCCCCGCCCACTGTCCCAAACAGCCAATATCCTTCCACTTCCACGAGTCCGTACAGCAGGGTTGCCAGGTTTTCGCAATAAAACCAGTCCAATTGTTAGTTAAAAATAACCCCAAATTACCCCGATAATATTAAAACTCAAAATATGTCACCTATTCCTACGTATTCAATACATAGTGTACATCCCTGTATTCATTAAATTTTTTTTTGTTTGTTTTTTTGAAAATAACTATATTAGTCATTCTTAACACAATGGATATGGCCAAAATGCAGAAGAACTCCAACGGAAGTAAACACTAATTTTCATTAATTCATTCATTTTCCTTCGATTTATTCTCTTTATTCATCATGGGTCGCAACAGCGGAATGAACCACCAACTTATCCAGCATATGTTTTACACAGTGGATGTCCTTCCAGCCTAGTACTGGGAAACATCCATACACACTCACTCACACACAAACACTGCGGCCAATTTCGTCTTTGGACTGTGGGGGAAACCGGAGTACATGGAGGAAACCCACGCCAACATGGGGAGAACATGCAAACTCCACACAGAAATGCCAACTGACCCAGCCGGGACTCAAACCAGCGACCTTCTTGCTGTGAGGCGACAGTGCTAACCCCTGAGCCACCGTGTCGCCAACACTAATTTTGTGATGTACATTTTAATGAAATATATTCATTCATTCATTCATTTTCTTTTCGGCTTAGTCCCTTTATTAATCTGGGGTCGCCACAGCGGAATGAACCGCCAACTTATCCAGCATATGTTTTACGCAGCAGATGCCCTTCCAGCTGCAACCCATCACTGGGAAACATCCACACACTCTCATTCACACACATACACTACGGCCAATTTAGCTAACCCAATTCACCTATAGCGCATGTCTTTGGTGTTGTGGGGGAAACCGGAGCACCCGGAGGAAACCCACGCGAACACGGGGAGAACATGCAAACTCCACACAGAAATGCCAACTGACCCAGCCGAGGCTCGAACCAGCAACCTTCTTGCTGTGAGGCGACAGTGCTAACCCCTGAGCCACCGTGTCGCCAACACTAATTTTGTGATGTACATTTTAATGAAATATATTCATTCATTTTCTTTTCGGCTTAGTCCCTTTATTAATCTGGGGTCGCCACAGCGGAATGAACCGCCAACTTATCCAGCATATGTTTTACGCAGCAGATGCCTTTCCAGCTGCAACCCATCACTGGGAAACATCCACACACTCTCATTCACACACATACACTACGGCCAATTTAGCTAACCCAATTCACCTATAGCGCATGTCTTTGGTGTTGTGGGGGAAACCGGAGCACCCGGAGGAAACCCATGCGAACACGGGGAAAACATGCAAACTCCACACAGTAATGCCAACTGACCCAGCCGAGGCTCGAACCAGCGACCTTCTTGCTGTGAGGCGACAGTGCTAACCCCTGAGCCACAGTGTCGCCAACACTAATTTTGTGATGTACATTTTAATGAAATATATATTTTTTAAAAATCTAAAATAAATATTCAATACATATAT
>CAIGQV010018106.1:12678150-12706890 GCA_903798115.1 Danio jaintianensis | reverse complement strand
ATTATTAGTTTAAATTGTTTAAAATGTACAGTAAGATCTCATATTTTCTCATGATTGTGTTTGACTTGCAGAGACGTTCATGCTGTGTGTTTATGGGATGATAAAGGTCCAGCAAAAATTCACCAGGCACTGAAAGAAGACATTTTAGATTTTATCAAGCAAGCACAGGCAGTATGTACTATTTAGCACTTCTGCACACATAATAATTGGGTTACACTTTATTATTAAAGTTCTGCTCATCATCTATAACTTTGCAACTACATGTAATAATCTGCAAATCCAGTGGTGAAACTGTTTGCATTTTGCGAAAAAAAATTAATATATATATATATATATATATATATATATATATATGACAATTTTTGTTTTCTAATATTGTGCAGCCCTAAACAGTGAGACTGCAATACTTAGTTTTTATGCTATATAAATTGCAATATGAAAACAATTTTACCAGATCATTTGATTGAAAGAGAAGATAAAAAAGACAGAAGACAGAAAAAATAGATAAGTCCTTAAGACCTGTCCACAACAACAACCATAACAATATAATCGTCCTCACAATTAAGTGATGACATTGTTTATTTTAAGTGCTTACTCTGATTGGCAGTCAAAGTATTCATTATTCATTAGATGGAAAATATAATTCCTCTGTGTTTTTATCACTATAATTGTGGTAAGAACCATTTCATTTATATCTACATAGCTGTATTTTTACCATTGTATGCATTTTCATTGGTGTGAACAAGCCTTTATTCATGTAATCTTAAAGCTTCCATGCAGTATGTTTTAATGAATATTGAGCTTATTCTTACTCTTTATTTTGGTCAGCGAGTACTCAGTCATCAGGATGACACAGCTTTGCTTAAAGCCTACATTGTGGAGTGGAGAAAGTTCTTTACACAGTGTGATATTCTACCTAAGCCCTTCTCCAAGTTGGAGATCACCCTGCTGGGCACCCAGGGGAGCAATAAGAAGTCCAGCGTTGAAGACAGTATTGTTAGAAAGGTGGAACACTCTATGTATTTGAATTATATACTTTGTTACTGTAACTACAGATGCACAACATGAAAATACAAATATTTTCTAATCAGTTGTTTCCTTTGTTTTAAGCTTATGCTAGACACATGGAATGAGTCAATATTCTGTAATATAAAGAGCCGGCTTCAGGACAGTGCCATGAAACTGGTCCATGCTGAGAGATTAGGAGAAGCCTTTGACTCTCAGCTTGTGATCGGCGTGCGGGAGTCATATGGTAAAGCAATTGTAATACCAAAGCACTCAGGTTCTGTCCAGATGGAGCTCTCCTGATGGACACTCTCATCTTTTTGCTCTCTTACAGTGAATTTGTGCTCCAACACCGATGACAAGCTGCAAATCTATAGAGAGAATTTTGAGAAGTCGTATCTAGATTCCACAGAGCGCTTCTACAAGACCCAAGCACCTTCATATCTGCAGCAGAACGGCGTTCAGAACTATATGAAATATGTGAGTGTTTTCAAACTCTGCATTAAATCTTTTTGCTATAATTTCTGTATATATTTTTTAAATTCACTCTAAGAATTTTTTTTGAACACTTTCTATGACTAAATTGTGATCCTGACACTACTCTGAACAAGTTTTTTTTTTGTTTTAACCTGTGTACTAAAGGTCAACCTGACAGTTGCGTTGGCTGTTAAAGGGTTAATAAGTTAAAATGTGTTTTTGTTACCCTTAAGCAGCTCATTATTATGTGTTTTTAGCGTCTGCCATGATTTTCATTCACAATTAATGCAGCACATCCCATTTGGGAACACAGTGTGTAGCTGTAATTTTATCTTAAATAATTTTAAGGTTTAATCTCACACAAAAAAATGATTCATATAAATATATAATTATTTATTTGTAACATTGGAATTCTAGTAATTCAATTCTATCTTTAAATTGTATACATTTCAAGTTTTATGTTTTTAATCTATTGTATTGTACAGAAAGTCCAGTGTATGAACAATTAATATAAATTTGTCTTTAAATTATTATTATTATTATTATTATTATTATTATTATTATTATATAATCCCCCTATGGCAGTTGGACCTGAGTTTTCTTGATAGTGAGTTTAAGTGAATCAATTACTTGTCATCATATAAAATGTTGACCAAATTTTGTTACATCTCAAGTTTTATGTTCTTAATTATAGTTATAAGAAACAACGTAACGGTTACCACGTAACCCTCGTTCCCCGAGGGGGGGAACGGAAATGCTATGTGGAAAACTTCCACTATGGGGATGTCGTCAGAAAGCCAATCATTCTGAAGAGTAATAAAACGGGCCAATGAAATGCAAATGAGTTGGCGGTGTCGGCGCATCACAAAAACACCTTTTCTAGCTGAAGAAGTTGAACTAATGCTGTCAGCTAAGGCACAATCACTGTGGCGAAGGAACATAGCATTTCCGTTCCCCCCCTCGGGGAACGAGGGTTATGTAGTAACTGTTACGTTCCCCAGCAGGAGGGGAACTTCAATGCTTTGTGGAAAACTTCCACTATGGGGAAATGTATGGAAAACGCCACAGTGATTGAACCTTACCACGTCGCTGGTGAGAGGTTTGCGTGAACGCACCATCATCACCAGAGACGGAACCCTCCAACGTGTCCCCTGGCCTTACTTACCTTACTTACCTGTGAAGCGCTTAAGGCTTATTTATATTTTTTGGGGAGTCGTAAAAATACACCTAGTTAAGTTCTAGGAATTTTTTTAAATACGACAGTACGTTGGGAAAGCGTGCCAGTCCCGAATGGGGAGGACTCTGCGGAGGCCACCTGCTGGCCAATGGGGAGACCTGGTGGCAAAATACATATGGACTAACCCTGAGAAGGGGGAGTACACATATGAAGGAGGTTAGCGGGGAGGGAACTATACCGTGGCTGTGTGAAGCATATGGGATCGCCGGTGGGGATTGCGCATAGCAGGCATCTATACCCAGAACGCGGGCTGACCAAGTGGGCATGCCAACAATGTAATGGGCCAGGCACCGACTCCTCCGCTGAGTCGGATGCTGGGAATCCGAGAAGAACTCTGTAGGGTTCGCCAAATGGGGAACTCAGCTAGACAGAGAGAAAAAGACGCACGCATCTCTGTGTTAGAGTGAAAGGCGAAGCAAGCGTGTTACAACACCAAACCGAGTTTCCTCATTCACCGGAGTTATCCAGCACACGTGAGGAAACCGGCACCACTCGAAGATTATAAAATCTCGCAAATGTATTAGGTGTCGCCCAGCCCGCAGCTCTACAGATGTCTGTTAGAGAGGCGCCGCGTGTTAACGCCCAAGAGGATGCGCCACTCCTAGTGGAGTGCGCTCTCACCCTCGGGGGACACGGCTCGCCCTGGCACTGATAAGCGAGGGAGATGGCATCCACTATCCAGTGGGCCAACCTCTGTTTGGATAAGGCACTTCCCTTCTGCTGACTGCCGTAACAGACAAAGAGCTGCTCAGAGGACCTAAAGCTCTGAGTGCGGTCCACATAAAGTCACAGAGCGCGAACGGGACACAGTAAAGAAAGGGCTGGGTCTGCCTCCTCTGTGGGCAGCGCTTGCAGGCTCACTACCTTGTCTCTAAAGGGGGTGGTAGCATCCTTGGGCACATAACCCGGCCCGAATTCCAGGCACGAATCACTGACCGAAAATGCCTCCAGATCCCCGACCCTCTTGATCAATGCCAACGCGACCAGCAGAGCTGTCTTCAAGGACAGAATTCTCAAGGATACTGAGTCGAGTGGTTCAAACGGATGAGAAGTGGTGAGAGTGGTGAGAAGCGCACCACTCAGTGAATAGACTCTACTTCAGGGCGTAGGCATGCCTCATAGTGGGTGCTCTAGCCTGAGTGATGGTGTTAACCACCGCAGCCGGTAGGTCACCGAAGTCTTCCGCGCTCCGACCACACGTGGAGGTTCCAGAGATCTGGACGCGGGTGCCAAATGGTGCCCTGTCTCTGAGAAAGAAGGTCCTTCCTCAAAGGGATCTGCCAGGGAGTGGCCATCGCGAGGAGAGAGAGTTCTGAAATCCAGGTCCGGTTGGGCCAGAGGGGCGCAACTAGCAAGACCTGCTCCTCGTCCTCCCTGACCTTGCACAATATTTGTGCGAGTAGCCTCACTGGTGGAAACGCATATTTGCGCATGCCTCGAGGCCAGCTGTGAGCCAGTGCATCCGTGCCAAGGGGGGCCTCGGTCAGAGGCAGGCGGCGAGCAAGCTGAGACATGCGGCGAGAGCGAATACCCCCATGCGGTTAATATACGCTACCGTCGCCGTGCTGTTCGTCCTGACTTGCATATGTTTCCCCTCTAGCACCGGTAAAAAACGGTGCAGAGCGAGATACACTGCCAACAGCTCCAGGCAATTGATATGCCAATGCAACCGGGTTCCTTTCCATGGACACGCAGCTGCATGCCCACGACACATGGCCCCCCAGCCCGTACTGGAAGCATCTGTCAAAACGACAACATGCCTGGACACTTGTTCTAGAGGCACACCAGCCTGTAGAAACGCAGGGTCCGTCCAAGGGCTGAAGGTGCGGCGACACAGCGGAGTGATAGTCACCCGGTGCGTGCCTGCACGCCATGCGTGTCTGGGGACCCGATCGTGAAGCCTCATATGGAGCAATCCGAGCGGCGTGACAGCGGCTGCACATGCCATATGCCCCAGGAGCCTCTGAAAAAATTTCAATGGGACCACAGTTTTCCTGTAAAACTCTTTCAGACAGGTCAGCATCAGCTCATGGTGATCGAGTCCAGCTCCAACCTGAGAAAAGAGATGCTCTGCATGGGGGCGAGCTTCCTTTTTTCTTGGTTGACCCGAAGCCCCAACAGGTCAAGGTGCCAGAGCACCCTGTCCCTGTGCGTAATCAATTGATCCCGTGAGTGAGCTAGAATCAGCCAGTCGTCGAGATAATTGAGTATGCGGATGCCCGTGAGGCGAAGAGGCGCTAGGGCACCCTCCGCAAGCTTGGTGAAAACTCACGGAGACAGAGAGAGTCAGAAGGGGAGGACTTTGTATTGCCATGCTCGACCCTCAAACGCAAACCGCAGAAACTGCCGGTGGCGTGGAAGAATGGAGACATGAAAATACATGTCCTTCAGGTCTATTGCTGCAAACCAATCCTGAGCACGGACGCACCGGAGGATGCGCTTCTGCGTGAGCATTCTGAACGGCAGCTTGTGAAGGCAGCGGTTCAAAACGCGCAGATCTAGGATTGGCCGTAACCCGCCGCTCTTTTTGGGTACAATGAAGTAGGGGCTGTAAAACCCGCTCCTCTCGGCTGGAGGGACCGGCTCGATTGCATCCTTCACCAGGAGGACAGCAATCTCCTTCCGCAAGACAGGGCCAGACATGGGGCTGACGCTGGTGTAATACACGCCCATGAACTTGGGAGGCCGTTTGGCAAACTGAATCGCATAGCCGAGTCTGATCGTGCGAATGAGCCATTGCGACGGACTGGGCAGCGCTAACCAGGTTGGCAGAGCTCGCGCAAGTGACATCATTGGCACAATCGTTGATGCACCAGCAGTGGGGCAGCACAGAATGGGAGAGCTCACACCGGGAGCCATGGGGTCCCGAGGACGAGCAGGAGGCAAGAGATTCACATTCACCTTTCTCCCAGGGTCCTGAAGGGGGGGCGGGAGTGCAAGAGAAGGGAGCCCGTCCCCTAACACACACAGAGCCCGTGGCGAGGTGCACCGATCCTGCGAGCTGGAAGGAATAGCATCCCGGACTGGCAGTGTTCGGGCTGTCACATCCAGAGAAGGGGGAAAATGCTCTTTTTTTGAAAATTTTGCTGGTGTTGAAAAACACTGTTTGATGGTGCGCTCGGCCCTCCACCGAGGAAAGAGCAAGTCCCCTCTTCTCCAGATGGCCCGTCTCAGGGTCGCTTCGCGGTCCGTTTACTGGACTTAACGCCCTGGGGCGGGGGCGCTGAACGCCTCCGGGGTGCTTGACGCTGCCACTTAGCCGGTGGAGCGGGCAGAGGCGGCAGAGCAGGTCGTGAAGCCGCAGACGGGCGCCCTCGGCGAGGAGCAGCCGAGGTTTTACAAGCCCGCCGATAGATGACTTCACCCATCGCACTCGACTGCTCTTTCACCACTGTGAATTCCTGGGTGAACTCACCAACGGTGTCGCCGAACAGGCCAGCCTGGGATATGGGTGCGTTGAGAAAGTGAACTTTGTCAACGTCACGCATATCTGCCAGGTTTAGCCAGAGGTGGCGTTCCTGGACCACCAGCGTGGCCATCGTCCTTCCCAGGGCACGCACAGCCGACTTGGTGGTACGCAGAGCATAGTCGGTTGCGGTGCGGAGCTCATGCATCAGGCCTGGGTCGGAACCACCCTCGTGCAGCTGGGCCAACGCCTGCGCTTGGTAGCACTGATACGTTGCCATCGCATGCAAGGCAGAAGCAGCCTGGCCCGCAGCAGTGTAGGCTCTGGCCCCGAGGGACGCAGATAACCTACACGCTTTGGACGGAAGACGAGGCTGACCACGCCAGGAAGAGGCACCACGCGGGCAAAGATTGACCGCAATGGCGAGCTCAACCTGGGGAATCGCCTCGTACCCCCTGGCTGCTCCACCGTCAAGGGTAGTGAGGGCGGAAGCGCACGCAAATCGGGCAGAGAAAGGTGCCCTCCAAGACTGCGTGAGCTCACTGTGCACCTCCGGGATAAAGGGGACGGGAGGCTTAGAAGGCTTGGCCTTCATCTTAGCCTCCACGTAGCACCCATCTAGTCGGTCCGGCCGTGGAGCTGGGGGATAAACCATCTCCAGACCCACCGCCAAAGCAGCCCGGGAAAGCACAGCCATTATATCTGCTTCTAGATCTGTCGCCTCGCTCACCACCCCGGAGGGAGGGAGCGGGTCCGGATCCTCGTCAGACAATGACAGCCCACCCTCCGATGCAGCGATGTACATCTGGTCCTCGGTGTCATCGAGTGAGAGGGCGATCATCCGAGAGGATGGAGCGCTTCTCTCACTCGAAGCTTGGATGGAGCGCGTTGAGGAGTGGGAGGTCCGCAAGCCCGAGGGCGGCGGATTGACCCCCACTGTAACCCTCAGATCTGCCCAAGTGCCAACCGACTTGCGAGGGACAACAGGGGTGGTTCGCTCTTTTGCAAGAGCGAGCCGCGATCTTAGCTGCGCAACAGACATGCAATCGCAGTGATGGCATGGACTGCCCGCGAGCACCGCATTAACATGCTGGACCCCCAGACATGCAACGCAGTGCTCGTGCCCATCATCGGGGGACAGGAAACCACCTCGTCCAGAAACACACGGTCAGAACGACATCTTTAAAAAGACGCGCTGCTCGACCGTGTTGCTCTTTTAGGGAAACTTGCTCTAATATACAAACCTCTCTTGGAGAACCGGACCAGAGAAATGCCCAGGGATGGGAGAATGGACCCAGCTTGACCGCCGCTGCCTGCGTTGTAGCTCGCTCTGGGACCGGGAGAAACAGCTTGTCTGTAGCCAGCAGCTTTCTCTCTCTCTCTCTCTCTCTCTCTTTCTCTCGATCGAAATCAGTTGCGTGAGGCTTTTGAAAGCGAAAAGGTGTTTTTGTGATGCACAGCTGGCATTTCTCAATTACTGGATCTTATTCACAAGCTGATTGTGATTGCTGCCAGCTGCGTGCGCTGACACCGCCAACTCATTGGCATTTCATTGGCCCGTTTTATTACTCTTCAGAATGATTGGTTTTCTGACGAAATCCCCATAGTGGAAGTTTTCCACATAGCATTGAAGTTCCCCTCCCGCTGGGGAACTTGGAATTTCTCAGTTTCTGTATTCACAATTTCTCCAAATATCATATGTTCTTAATTAGTTATAGCAGTTTTTCCCATTGGTATCAAAAATGATATAGAACATCAGCATTTTTCAAGGTGTTGTACTTAACTCAAAATGTCCAGCATAGTTTCAACAACAGTCAGTTTAACACATTTTTGTATGATAGTAAATCACAGCACATTTCTGAAATGTCATAATTATGTGACACAATATTTGAGAGTTGTTCATCCCAGCTTTTGATTGACAGGCAGATGGCAAATTAAGAGAAGAGGAGAAGCGTGCGCTACGATATCTGGAAACCAGACGTGAATGTAACTCCGTCCAGGCAGTGAGTGTTCTTTGCTGCAAAAATACTCCCAGCAAGACCTCGTGGTCCTGCATTATTAAATACAGCTCAGCCTGTTGTGTGCATTAGTCTTTTTTGCATACTAACGCTGGGTGCTCAGTTTGTGCCTTTTGCATTTATTCAGCTAATGGAGTGTTGTGTGAATGCGCTGGTGACATCGTTCAAAGAGACAATCCTAGCTGAATGTCCAGGAATGATCAAGCGGAACGAGACAGAGAGTGAGTACGGCAGGAGCTCTGGCACCAAAGGCTCAGCAAGTTCAGGTTGGCAATGGGACACAGTTCCCATCTCTATCTTGCCAGCACCTCCCCATCCCACCATCTGTGTGTTTGTGTGCCAAACATTGAGTCCTCCAACTATAAACAAACTCAACATGCAATTGTTGTATGTAAAGGAAAGGAAATCCCATGCTTTAGTATGTCTGCATGGGAAATAGTTCATTTGAATTTTCATCAATAATACTTAAAGGTCTGGTGAAGTGCTTTGAAAAGTGTGTTTTTGTTCGATGTGTGACGTAATTTTAATTGAAACAAAGAGCGGGACATAGAGTATCCCCTCCCCTTTAAAAAAAACAGCCAATAACTTTTTGTTTTTATCACAAATCTGCCAGCTAGAGTGGTTGAGATCAAGTGTCTTGAAGGGGGTTGGACATGTGAGATACTATAGAGCATTTGATTGGTCAGAACATTTGATGAGGTGACATAAAAAAAAAACGTTGATCCATTTTGGTGAAAGTGACAAACTGTAAGCTTTGACCGTTTATATCTTCTAAATGCGAGTTTTATCACTCTTTTGGAGCATGCTAGCTTATAGATATCCTTAAGACTAACATACTGATACTAAGATCTAAAAAACTTTATTTTGATTTCATGGGGACTTCAAAGTGATAGTGCACCCCAAAATGAAAATTTACTCACCATTTATGTACCCTCTCAAGTTCTTCCTTTCTGATGAAAATAAAAGAAGATATTATGAGGAATGTTTGAAACCAGACTTGTTGGTCTCAATTGATTTTCATACAATTATTTTCTTCAAATTATGGGAAAATCAATGGGGATCAACAGCTTTTTGTTTACCAACATTTTTCGAAATGTCTTCTTTTGTGTTCAGCAGCAAAAAGAAGCTTGTACTAGTTTGTAACAACTAATTTAGCACTAGACCTTCCTATACCTGTGTTGACAGTTTTGTGTTGACAGTTTTTTCAGTATGTTTTAATGTTATCAAAGTGTGTTTGTTCTGCTATTGTTGTGTTTCCGTAGAGTTGCACCTTATGTTTTCACTGATGGACAAAGTGCCCAGTGGGATTGAGCCGATGCTGAAGGACCTGGAGGATCATATCATGAGTGCAGGTCTGGCTGATATGGTGGCCTCAGCTGAGACCATTACAACAGTGAGTAGATGCTTTTCTTTACCCGACAGACCCATCGCTGTAACTGTACTGTACATGAGTCCAGTTGTTAGGAGAAGTCGTTGAATCACCTAGAAAGTTATTCATATTTATTATTCCTTGATGGTATTTTGATGATAATAATAATGTGACTTTTTTTTTTTTGCAGGACTCTGAAAAATATGTAGAGAAACTCCTAACATTATTTAACCGCTTTAGTAAATTAGTCAAGGAAGCATTTCAAGATGACCCACGTTTCCTAACAGCCAGGGATAAAGTAAGTCTCCAGAAGATTTTTCATTAATCCAAACATTCACTGTATATTTATATAAAATTATGTATATGTGTACATCTGTGGAAACAATTAAGAAACAACTTGGAATTTCTCAGTTTCTGTATTCACAATTTCTCCAAATATCATATGTGTTTGGGTAAAGTGTAATTTTTTGTTTTCTTTGCAAAATGACAACTGGTTAAAATAAACAAAAACCAACAGTTAGGAAATCAATATTTAGTGGAATAACCCTGATTTTCAGTCACAACATGAGAATTGAAAACATTTGTTTTTCTATTTATCTGACCAACTTTTTATTAACTTGTTATTAGACATTTATAGAATAAAACAAATAATAACATTTTACTCAAACGCAAGTGCATACCCAATTTTTGGGTCAAAATGTACCATACACAATACATCCAGTATTTGAGAATTTTCATGTGGTCTCTCAATTTATTCCTATGTCAATACATGTTGAAAAAAGAGAATTTAGTTTCTGTTTTTCATTCTTGATTTATTATTTCACTTGCATATTTACACAGGCTTACAAAGCAGTAGTGAATGATGCCACAATATTTAAACTAGAGCTTCCTCTAAAACAGAAAGGGTAAGACATCTTCATCCTCATCTACATCTTCATCTTTACATCTTCATGCACATATCAGAAATGTCATTTTACACAAATTCCCATAATCGATAATCATTTTAATGAATGATATTTGATTAACTGTTGACCCTAATACTGCAAGATGTGTCTACATCAGTGACACGACAAATGGGTTCAAGTTTAGTTCCAGCAGAGAGAAGAAGTGAGAGATTATTTTTGTGAGACTGCTAACTGAACTGCTTCAAGAACAGTAATTTTACTATTTTGCTATCAAGAAATGTCATGTCATTTTTCTTCTAGATCTTCTAAATCATTTTAATAATAAAGTCACATGGATGTGTTGACGAAAAGCTTTTGTGTCTATTAGGGCTGTCCAATTAATCAAAAATCAATTTCTAGTACAATTTTGGCCTCCAATGATTACGAAAAACAATAATCGAGATAAAACATTTTTCCGTCATATCCTTTCCAACAGTCTGCATTCATTCCCGATTTGTTCCACTGCAAAGCCCAATTTCACATGTAAATCAATACAACTATGTAACGTGACTTTTGCAGAATGTGTTAAAATGCAGCACTTAGTGTTTATTCACTTAAACCCTAGTTTGTTATGTAATAAATGAACAAATAGTTGAGAATAAAAACACGTGTAAGAGCAAATCGGAAAAAATCTTAAAACTCTTGGCAAAATCTTGAAGTGACCAACTAACAACAAAAGACAAGTCACTCACTGCTCTTGATTAAAGGATTTTTGTAAGTTTAATAAGAAACATCTCCAGTTTAATTCTTTCAGTGAAGATTATGCTTAAAGCACAGTTTGTTTCAGTCATTTAAATTATTTTAATACTTTTGAGGACTTTATGCTTGTTTGTTTTTTTACTCTGTTTTAGTTACTCATTTGGCTGTGGTATTAAGAACTGTCAAATTTTATTATCTCAAAAACATATAAGTGTAATAACAACTTTGTTTACAGAAAAAATATATATATATTTTATCTATTTATCTATCTATTTAATTGTTCATTTAAATCCATCAAAACAGTTTTGGTTATATGGCCTTCTCATAATAGTTTTGATTAATTGTGATTACAATGTTAACCAAAATAGTCATGATTATGATTTTTCCCATAACCGAGCAGCCCTAGTGTGTCCCATAAATCCACAGCTACATTTATTTACAGTAAAACGACTTCAACAAAGCATTTATTGATCTATGATTAATTGTTAGCATCCGTAATAAATAAAGTACATGGGTATCAATTTATAATATGGTTCCATTAGTTGCTGTTAATAACTTGAACAAACAATGAATGATACAAGTGTTTATTCACCTTTGTTAACATTATTGAAAATACAGTTGTATTTTCAACGAATATTTTTTGTTATTATTTTAGTATTTTTTACTAATGGTAACGAACACAACTTTGGATTTTAATAATGCATTAGCAAATGTTGAATTTAACTTTGCTGTTATACAAGTATTATTTATTCTTAGTTCATGTTATTAAACATGTTAACTAATGGAAGCTTTTTGTAAAGTGTAACCCATATTTTTGTCTTCAGAAAATATATTCTAATTGATCTTTTTTGGATAATATAGTTACTGTATATTTGGTTTATATTTGCAGCGTGGGTCTGAAAACACAACCAGAGTCTAAATGTCCAGAGCTGCTGGCCAACTACTGTGATATGCTGCTTCGAAAGACACCACTGAGCAAAAAACTCACCTCGGAGGAAATAGAGGCCAAGCTGAAGGAAGTGGTGAGTGAGTGGGTGGGTGGAGGAACCAACAAATAGTTTCATTTTAGTGGCTGTATTATTGTTCCTGTCTTATGTTTCTAATTGTCAAATCAGTCGCAATGTGTCAATCGCTTCTTTTTCAGCTGTTGGTTCTAAAGTATGTTCAGAACAAAGATGTCTTCATGAGGTACCACAAAGCGCACTTGACCCGTAGGCTTATTCTTGACATTTCTGCAGACAGTGAGATCGAAGAGAACATGGTGGAGTGGCTCAGGGTAAGAGACTCAAAAGGATGGTGGATAAAAAGCTTTTCCAGAATCTCTTTAATTATCTTTTGTGTGCGTTCAGGAGGTTGGTATGCCCGCAGATTACGTGAACAAGCTGGCCAGAATGTTCCAGGACATCAAAGTATCAGAAGACTTAAATCAGTCCTTCAAAGAAATGCACAAACACAACAAACTTGCATTACCAGGTCAGATATGCCAGTCCAGGGAAGCTTTAGAGCTGTTCTGTTGTATGTTTGGATTAACTGATATTTGGATTGTTGACGTAACATTGCATTTCCACTGTCACACATGACAAAAATGTATATAATTAGAATTGCCATCATTTTAAATGCAAGTAAGTGGATAAACATTTCTTTGTCTTTCATAGACCTCTTGTTATTAGGGTTGTCAAAAGCATCGATAATCACTACTGAAATTTTAAAAACAACCACTTTTTGCTAACATTTGAGCACTGTTGAGCACGTGCTTAAACATCGCTGATTGGCCATTGTGCTTAACATAAATGACTGTGATTGGCCCTGAAGGTCATCGGTTCACCATTCTAAACCCCTGTTTACCAATTGCAAACACAGATACGTTTGGATCAACTGATTTTTGCGGTGTTTAAAACGTGCTCAACAGTGCTCAAATGTTAGCGGGAAATGGACGTTTTTAAAATTTCAGTACCGATTGGTACTGAGGTCGATACTTTTGACAACACTACTTGTTTTAAAAACTGCTGTGTTAATACATTTTTGAGCCAAATCTCAAAACTGACCAATGGTGTGACTTGAGATCTCGAGCATACTTCAGTAAATTACAACTCTTAAAAATTAAAAAGAAAATCGTAAAATCATTAACAAATACCTCAGGCCTAATTTTACAAGTTGCTATATTATTAAACATATTACTACATATTTCTAAAAACATAGAAACTTGAAACATTTTGTGACTGAACACCATGTCCTCTGGTTTGACACTACTGTATTTGTGCATTTTAAATCACAATGTCAATTCCACAGAAAGTTTTATTAATTGAAGGACCCCATTCGAGATCATGTGACTGAAGCCCCATGTGAATCCAGTGACATGAACCTGTAATGATTTTGTATCAGAATTTTCACATATTTAACATTTTTGAAACAACTCTAAAATTAAGTTTTGTTGTCATTTGGTGCGACACCCCTATTTATTGACAATGTCCAAGTCTGACAAGTCATGGAGAAAGAAAAAAAATCATAGTTTCATATAAAATAAATAGCACTAAATGAAGATAAATGTCCAACAATAAAGATAAATCACTCTATTTGTATATTATTAAGAGTTGTTTTTAATTTTTGCTATGTCATACCATAGGACGTATTTAGGGTATAGTTCAGTAAAAATGAAAAAGATAATAGTAAAAGAATTGGAAAAGTTGTTGACCCCATATATTTTCTTAAACATCAGATTTCAAACTACATAAATATATCTATTTTTTCTTCAAGAAATGGTGTTTTACAAATGATATTTCCTATTTATCAACTACTTATTTATGTGTTAATACTACAGCTGACTCGGTCAATATAAAGATCTTGAATGCTGGAGCATGGTCTCGGAGTTCAGAGAAAGTGTTTGTGTCGCTGCCCACCGAACTAGAAGATCTCATTCCTGAAGTGGAGGAGTTTTACAAGAAAAATCACAGTGGCAGAAAATTACACTGGCACCATCTGATGTCCAATGGCATTGTAAGTGGCAGCTTCAGACCTTTGTATAACGATATGCTCTATTTCCTGTGAAAATGTGAAAAACACAAGACAAGCCTCCGTGAGGCTGATTTGTTGTTGGTCTGCTTTGTACTGTCACCATTAAAAAGCCTTTAATTTGAAGCTATCTCTGAACTGTGCTGCTGGGTCATTCTGTGGGAATGTCAGACACATTTCAGAAGCTTCCCCAGCTCAAGTTTAGAATTTTAATGTTTCTTTTTCTACTAAATACTGGTGAATGCCAAACTAATAAATGTCATGGATGCAGATTTACTGAATAATCCACTATTTGGTCAAAATTACAGTTTTCACCTGAGAGTTGGAACCAAACTACATGGTGATAAATATGATTATAGAAAGATGTACTTTTTTTCAATTATTAAAAGTGTTTTTAAGATTTTTCTTTTTATTTTCACAGTTTGCATTGCTGTAACTCATAATGCATTGAAGATATCTTAATGCCTTCTATAGATTTTGGTTATTAACCATGTTTTCTTTTCATATCCATAATATCCTTTCATATCCACTTTTTTTTTTGTGACCCTATATTGTTCAATTACATAGAGTTTCAGTACACATTTTCAGTGGTCATATTATCTTTTAAATTAACCATATAGGGCCATCAAAATGTAATGTTAGAAACAGAATCTAAATGGATATTTACATCAATTAAATACTGCTTGAATTCATGCAAAACTTGGAGGAAAAACTCAAGAAGGGCTTTTTCCAGTTTACAACGATCATTATTAAGGGCATAGGATGAAAGCAAGACAGCTAAATCTCTTTGTAAACAAAATTAACTGATGCTGCCATCTTACTCAAGTTATTTTCACTCCTGTGTAATTGGCTTTAAATTTCAGGTGTTTTTACAGTACACTGTAAAAAAATGTTTGCTGCCTTAAATTTTTTATTTGAATCAAATTAACATTTCTAGTCATCTCAACTTAAATCAATCAAACTGACTAAAAAAATTAAGTTAAAGAGTGTTTAGCCTAAAAAATGTAGTTGAAACCTGATTGATTTATTAAAAATAAGTTAAAGCAACATAAAACAATTTGTTGTCATTACTTGTTTACAGTGTACTTCACAGTCATTGTAGATTGCTACCATTTTACCATTGCTACCATCATGACATGAAAATGAACACGTACAGCAGAATGTCATAGTTCTTAATGTTCTATTTTGATGACTTATTAAAAAATATATGGTCATTCACTACCTTGCCACACAGCTACAGTTTTTAAATACACAGCACTCCCATTGAAAACAACTGTAAAAATATGCTGGCTTTAGAAGGGGAAAAAATGCTTCGCTGGACACATGGTCTTAGTCTTTGAAATGTCAGGTTTCTTGCAACACCGGATTGGGAGATTACATCTCGACTTTGACATTTCATAAGGTCTGTCGTGTCAAGGAAACAGGTCAAGTCTGGTCTCATCTCCTCTATCCGTAGATCACGTTTAAGAATGAAGTTGGCCAGTATGATTTAGAAGTCACAACATTCCAGTTAGCGGTGCTGTTTGCCTGGAACCAAAGGCCAAGGGAAAGGATCAGCTTTGAGAATCTGAAACTAGCAACAGAACTTCCAGACGCTGAGCTGCGCCGGACACTTTGGGTAACTTTGGGAGTTTTTGTTGAATTTTTGCTCTACAATATGTATTTTGTAGAGCTATGAGAATAACAACTCGAAGCTTAAAATGAATATATGAAATAAAAATGAATTGATCTGATATGATATTGACTTTTGGTAACTGCCTAACTCTTTGTTTTTTGTTGTTATTGTTTTTACATGTGTAGTCTCTTGTAGCTTTCCCCAAACTAAAGCGTCAGGTGCTGTCCTATGAACCTGTAGTGGGCTCTCCTAAGGATTTTGCAGAAGGCACTGTATTTTACATCAATCAAGAGTTTTCTTTAATGTAAGCACACTCATTTTAAATAATGTTTTAATATTATGCATGTTGGGCTGCACGGTGGCTCAGTGGTTAGCACTGTCTCCTCACAGCAAGAAGGTCGCTGATTCAAGTCCCGGCTGGGCCAGTTGGCATTTCTGTGTGGAGTTTGCATGTTCTCCCTGTGTTCATGTGGGTTTCCTCCAGGTGCTCCGGTTTCCCCCACAGTCCAAAGACATGCGCTATAGGTGAATTGGGTAAACTAAGTTGGTCGTAGTGTATGAGTGTGTGCGTGAATGTGAGAGTGTGTGGGTGTTTCCCAGTACTGGGTTGTGACTGGAAGGGCATCCGCTGCGTAAAACATATGCCGGAATAGTTGGCGGTTCATTCCGCTGTGGTGACCCCTGATAAATAAGGGATTAAGCTGAAGATGAATGAATGAATATTATGCAGGTTAATGAGGGATGAACAATTTATTGTCTTATCGACATTTATGAAATGCTTGTATCTAATGTAATCATTAAAAGCCTGGTAGGAAAATTAGGTTGATGTATTAAAGCCGCTAAATTATGGATTATTTCCGACTTTTGATCTACTTCAGATATGTGCAGCTTGCCATGAGGGTTTTAGGTTTTTGCTTTTCACATGAAGATGAACACTTTAGAATAGCTAATACTTGAAGTATAGCAAGATGTTTGCAGTGTGGGAGTTTTTACCTTAAAAAAAAGAACATCAGAAGTAAAATTTGTAAATGTTTTGTTTTTTTAAAAGAAAGGTCTAGAGGTTTTCTTGCAGTTACATTTTTAAAATAAATTCAGTTGCCCACTGTATTTGCTTGCCTATTATTTTTGGAATCAGCATATGTATTGGTTATCGGCTTCCAAATATTAAGAGTTATCAGTTATCTGTATTTACCAAATTTTGTGCAAAATCTTTGCATCCCTAAAATGAATTAAAGTTACAGTTCACTCCAGAAATTAACATTCTGTTATCATTTACTGATCCTCCACTTTTTTTTAAACATATTCGAGTTTCAAGTTTTTCTGATGAACAGAAGTGGAGATATTTAGAAAAAGAATTGAAAACCAGTAGCCAATGTTTTTGGTTTTTCTAATATGGAAGTCAATGGCTACTACTATCCAACATTTTTCAAAATATCTGCTTTTGTGCTCATTGGGAAAAAAGAAACTCATAAGGGTTTGGAACCACATGATCGAGAGAAAAAATGATCATGTTTATCTAGCAAATCTTTTTTGAGTGAACTGTCTTTTTAATAACATGCTTAGAAAGTGTATTAGTTCAGTATGTACATTCATTACATTTTATTAATGGTTGTTGTATGCTTTGGGTTCAGTATGATTCAGGATTCTTTGATGAAAATAATTGCTTTTTTTTTTTTTAAATCATCACTTTTTATCAACTCAATTAAACCTTATTGAAAATAATTAATCATTTAATTTATCAAAAAAAAAAAGATTTGACTGACCACAAACATTTAAACAGTATTGTACATACAGCACATCTACTATACTATTTTATTATCGCACACTCCAACATATTTCAGTAAATGTTCTCTTCTGCACAGAAAAAACTCCAAGGTCCAAAAAAGAGGGAAGATCAATTTGATTGGTCGATTACAACTCACCACAGAGAGAATGCGGGAAGAAGAAAACGAAGGCATAGTTCAACTTAGGATATTGCGCACACAGGTATTGAAATGATTTAACCTATACCATGATGATATTTATGATAGATCAAGTCACATTTATTGACTCTTTATTATACTGTTTTCCCACTTTTACATCAAACATACTGGGAATAAACTCAAACATAAATATAAGATGACACATAAATAGTGATTCTGTTTGACATATTTGAAGGAGTTGCCATGTTTTCTAGTCACTCGTTGGCTGCATTTCCTTTACCATCTGGAGAACTCAGCCAGGACGTTTCTTTATGAATATGTTATTTTTGTATAGACTTGCATATTTACTTTGTATTCTCGTCTTTACTCTGAACAGGAAGCTATCATTCAGATCATGAAGATGAGGAAGAGGATCAGCAATGCGCAGCTTCAGACGGAGCTGGTGGAGATCCTGAAGAACATGTTTCTGCCCCAGAAAAAGATGATCAAAGAGCAGATCGAGTGGCTGATAGAACACAAGTACATCAAACGGGACGAGACGGACATTAACACATTTATCTACATGGCGTAGTCGACCACTCCCAGTGCAATCTGGGCCATTTTTTAGACACTAGCTGTCCTTTGGAGGAGTCCATATCTGACATCAGTTCACTGCCCAGCCTGGCCTGCTGGGTGGCTGACTAGATTTATCTCAACACACATCACGCTGAGAAATCCCTGACAAATCCCTGCCTTACAAATCTATGAGATAAATAAAACGAACTTTGGTGGAAATAGAGGAGTGAAAGTTGGCAGGATTCTGTGTGGCTAATTTATAAGCATGTCAGCAGTCTTGGGCAGCTTAAATACATCTTTTAGTTATGTTTTATGACCTTTCCACACCAACTCACTAGGTGGAAATATTACTTTACTTCCTAAAAAAAGGCATCAAGCTTGTTCATTTTGGCTTATAAAATTATCTTAGATATAAACATCCAGTCTCAAACAACATGTCGCATGGTTTCTGCAGTTTTTAAAAAGGTCGTAAACTATTTAAAGGCTTACAAATGTGTTAAATGAGAGCAGGAAATCTTAAATTCATGAAGTCATGGTGGTAATTGGTGCATTCAAATATGCATATATATGGAGGAAAAAAAGAGACTTGAGAATTCTCAGTTTGAGTAAAAATTTGATATTTTTCTCGAAATGTCTGAGAACATTTAATCCACATTTCTAATTTTTATTTTTAGAGCATGAGGTTTTTTTTTGGGGGGGGCTTGACAAAAACTGGCAGTTGGTCAGAATAACTTATGATTAAAAATCAGGGTTATTCCATAAAATATAAATTTCTTACCTCTTCTGAAGTTTAAACATTGGTATTGTGCTGTCTAAAAATGAATATAAGCATCTCCTAAACCTGTCAACTTTTTTTTTAATGCAAAACAAAAGAAGACTATATGGCATAAGCCCTAAATGGCATTATTTTACAGAATAAAAAAGCTGATTTACTCAATTACATAACTGTAAATGGTAAATCCACAAACAGAAATTTCAAATGGTCTCTTTTTTCGCCCATAGCTGTGAACAAAGATAGTTCAGGGTAGTTTTCTTTATATACTATATGCAAAAATGAAAGAATTTTTTTCTAACAAAATTAATATAATTAGGTCATCTAATTCTTAAAAGAAGAATAAGTGTATGTGAATGGTATGAAAATTACATTTTTGTTTTAATTTTAAAAAGAAATAATGAGGAAAATGTTCACTTTTTCACAGTTTGGTCAAAAAGTAAAAGTACAATAAATGTTCAATATTGTAGTGTGTAAGATATAAAAGTGGGCCTTAAGCTTGAGCTGTAAACAATAATTAAACATTAGTTGAGATTAGTGCCTAAATTATTCAAATATTTATTGAATTATTTATTATTATTTGCTTATTTAGAAACAATGATGATTCTTTACATTATGATTCATTACATCTTCTTTACGTGGTCTTAAAAAAGATCTTTAAAAAGTCTTAAACTCACCTTCATAAACCTGCAGAAACCCTCCTTTCGTTGCCTTAGGAATAGCTCAAATCAAGGCCAATTCTCTTGCTATTAATCAAATCGTCCTCCCCATTCACAGCATTGTATGTTATTGGAGAGAAGCGCAGGCCTGAAGCGTTCTTTCCTCCTCAGTAGTTTTACCCATCAGCTCACAGTCTCTGCTTAGTGTGTCCCTGTTTGTCTCCCTAGTGGCAAGTTAGAAATGTACACTGCCGCTGTCCATGGTGCTGACGCCTGCCTTCTCATAGCATTACATTGAGTTGCACAATGATGCCCCTGGATAATGCCACTATATCTCTGACCAAGAAAAATGACATAATGCATCGTGTATTTATTATTGCAATCACAGTGTGTGTGTGCTGGACATATATTGGTGTCTACCCCGCCGCACATGCTCAGACTAGGAGTCCCCCCTCCGCTCGTAGGCCCCTCCCAGACACGCGTGCGAGTGATCCGGAGCCCGGAGAGGAGCCTCAGTTGCACGGGACCGCGAGAACGTCGCTGGATCCCGGGAGGACTGGAGAGAGAGAGAGGGAGAGAGAGAGGTAGAGAGACGCCACCGTGGGACTGGAGTTGTGCTCAGGTATTGGATTATTTCACAGGCAGCGAGGCCGTGCTGCTCTGTTATACGGGCGATGTGTGGCATCAGGTCGAATTTGACACGTTTTTTTTTTAAAGCCAGCCTGTAATTATCCGCGTAAACGAGACGAGCGCGCTGATTTATGCTGATCGTATGGAGCGCGAGAGGTAAATCTTGCCACCTGACGGGACGCGTGCTGAGGCGAGAATATAATAACATTACGCTCGTATTTGATGCAGATTCGCGCTGGTTGCGGGCATAATTTGTCATGTGTGCACGGGAACTGGAAGCCTACCGCATCTCTCCGGCGCGTTTGGGTAAAGTAGAGCCCAATTGTTCTTGGATAGGGAAGGAAATCACTTTCAGTCGGTAATTAGTTGTGCCCACGCCTCGCGTTTCTGATTGAGATAAGTTTGACCACCGGTTTGACAGGAGTGGGCAGTCCAGCGGTCGTTAACGGGAAGCTTTATAACGCGCTTTAACCTGAACTGTTAATACAACAGAATGATCTGATAGCCTGTTTTGTGGGTGAATGGATGGGAAAGCCTTATGCTGTAGTGCTGTCAGGGGTGTTATTTAGTCTTGTTGAGCTAATCGGATCAAGCATTTCCACATTACATTTTTTAAGTATTTTTAACGAATTAACTATATTTATATGACTGTACTAATCTTTAATGAAACATTCGTTTTTTCCTGATCAATTTGTGGTGTTTAAAGAAGATTTAGAATATATCACAAAAATACATTGCTATTTAACATTATGAAGCCCAGCTGGTAGCTGTGACCATTAGCTTTTCAGGTGGTTGACCTGCTAGCATGTTCTACTAACATGACGGTCTTAAATTAGTATGACTATAAGGTTTGTGTGTGGTGTTTACCATCTTACGACCACCTTAAACCTGCTAGAAAACAGCTACTATATTACGAATTTCCAGCAGGGCTATAAAAACTGGAATATAACCAACTAATTTGGTTATATTGGGTCTAATATAGCAATTAGTTGACAGGTTGCCATGTTCAAAAAAGCATCTTGATTTGGTTTACCTGGTAGTATATTGGTTTAGCAGCTAATGATCATCTTAGGTCGTCTAGAAACCAGTGGTAGTAAACACTAGTAAACTAATTTACTGCTCTAACAAGTTTATTAGTTCTATTCCTTAGTTGATAGTCTAATGACCATCTTAGGCTACAAAACAGTTACTCAATAACTGCTAACTTCTAAAAGGACTTTGACTAGTTTATTACTTTGCGTATATCTGTTCAAGCTGATTACACCGACCACCATAAATAAGATGATTAACTAGTAGCTTGTTTGATAGATGTCCACGTTTGTTTGTTAAAAATGATCATGTTAGACTAGTTAAAAACTGGCCACAGTATTATACATTTCAACCACCGTCTTAAATTGTACTTAAAAGCAGGTTTAGTAGTATACATCACTACTTTACAAGTCAAACTAGCTCACAACTGCTTAACAAAAACATTTCTAATTATTCTCTAATTTGCTGACATAGTGGCTGTTTTGTAACCTAAGATGGTGATTAGCTCAACATACTACATGAAGTAATGAAACACACCAGCTATCAATTGGTCATACTTGTTTAATGTGCTTAATGAACAAATTAGTCATTAATTGTTATCGAAACGTACAGAAAGTAATACAAGGAGTTGATATAGATTTATTGTAATATATATATATAGTTCATTTGTAAATTTAATTCAGAAAAGTGACATTATTTTTGTGTGTTGCACTAAATTTATATTGATATTCAGAATTGATTGTATTTCTTAAACCGTATTATAAAATATGAAGTTACTGGTAAAAACATTGGTCATGAAATTTGCATGATTTCATTTGAGAAGTAGCCCATCCAACTCTGACCTCAGTACATATTTAATTGTTTTAGCGTATTTATACAGCAGTGACTGGATTCTGCATGCTATCTGAGTGTTTTTTTTTTGTGGAGTGTTGGGGTGATTGTGTGTATACAGTATGGCTGTTGAGACCATATACTACATGTATTCATGAGGAGGCTGCAGTGACGCAGCTGGGATACCCTGAAATGGTGATTATCGGCGTGGGGAGGGGAGGGTTTCATCAAACTCTCTGGTGCACTGTTTCTCTGCCAGCTCTCTAGTGCAGCCTCACGATTTTTCTCCATCTCCATCTACCGCCACAGGAAAATTTCAGTAGCTATTGCTGCCCCATAGGATTTCCTATACCGTGCATTTTCTTCAGATACTCAATTTTTTGAATCTCACTCGATTTTTTTCACATTAAGCACAATGCTTAATCGAGCCGAGACTATAAACCTCTTCATTCCACTACCCCGCTTGTAAACTTTTATGAGCTCGTGCTGCATAAATGGGGTGTGAGAGAGAGTCAAAAGGCCTCCGTTTGTCTGTCAACTAGCGCATTATGTCAGTCATTTGGGTTTGGTTTAAAAGGGTTAGTTCACTTCCAGAATAAAATAAAATATTTTGATCAGAAATAAGAAATGAGATAAGAAATTAGGTTTTTGAGTTAAACATGTAGGGTTTTCTTCATATAGTGGACTCATATAGTGCTCTATGGGTTGAACATCTAAACTGCAATTTTAATGCAGCTTCAAAGGGATTAAAAAATCCCATTTGAGAAATAAATATAATTTTCTTAAAAACACAGGTCAGACACTAAGGTCTTTTTCTTAAAAACACATTTTTTAAAATTATATAATTTTAACTACAAATGCTTGCATCCAAGAGCTATTGCCAGTCAGTGGAGCTTTTGTGGTTGAAGGGATAGTTCACCCAAAAATGAAAAATATCATTTATTATCACTTGTGTGATTTTAAACCTTTGAGTTTCTTTCCTTTTGAGAATGCTGATTGCTGGCAGCCATATACTTCAGTAGTAAGGAAAAAAGCAACCAGCATTCTTCAAAATATCTTCTTTTGTGTTCAAAAGAAGAATGAAACTCAAATAGCTTTTGAACAAGTTAAGGGTGAGTAAATGATGGCTGAATTTTCATTTTTGGGTGAATTATCTCTTTAAAAAGTATATAAATATTTATTTTCTTTTTTTAAAGAAGATTATTAATTGTTCATTCTTCATCTGGAATTTTTTAGAGCTCTAGTTGCATTGAAACTGCAGTTTCAAACCATTGAGCACAATAAAAGTTCACTATATGGAGAAAAATCCTGCACGTTTTCCCCAAAAACCTCAGTTCCTTTTCAACTGAAGAAAGAAAGAAATGAACATCATGGAATGAGTAATTATCATATAAAATTATTCTGCAATCCAGAACATATTCTTGTTCAGTTCTAGTGTTTGCTATTTCAAATTCCTCAGCATTTCTTACATTACCTGTTTCCTGTGATGAGGTTTTAGAGGAAAGAGTGTTTTTTTTATTATTTTTTTATTTTTTGGTTTGGTGGTCTCAGTGATGAGATGAGGCCAGGCACCATCTGCTGTGCTGGCTGTCCAACTGCACTGTTTCTATTTCCCCAGGTGCTCCAGTCAAGTGTACTGTACAGACACAGCGTTTCCAGTGCAAAGTCATGTGTTCATGAGTTCAAAAGTGAGATTATTTAATGCATTTTAAAGGAATGTTACGAATTCAGTATTCCTTAGTTGAGTTATGGCTCAATGTATAATATCACAAAAATGTATTTTCAGTTCCTCTTTGTTTTTTAGGGGGGAAAAAGCTGAAGTGAACGGAACTTATTTCTATAAATGATAAGATGATAAGAAAACTCTAAATGCTGAGTTGTTTTAACCCAACATTGGGTAATATATGGACAATATTTGTTCATTTAAATTTAAAATACACTTCTTTAATTTAATGGTTGAGTTTGTCCATGCTTGATCCTACACTGGGTTAAAACAACCCAGCTTTTTTTTAAAGTGTAATGTTTCAGTAGCATAGTTACACGTTGTTAACAATATGCATGCATTTTCTGTTTACTTTACAGCCTAATTTTACAGCTTGTTGCCATGCCACTCTACACATAGTGCCATCAAAACAAGTGTAAAAATAATCAAAGGAATGTATTTTAACTCCATCTTTTTACTTTTCTTTAAGCTAGATGTGAAGGCAGCATTTATTTATTTATTTATTTATTTTTACTTGAGGTTTTTCATAACATTTACATTTTATTTTATTTAAATCATTTTAATAGTTTTAGTTGTTTGATAATTAGTATTATGCCACATTTTCTTCAACCACTTGTTTTAGCTTAAGTTTTAAATTGAATGATGATATTTTATATCAGTTATTTGCCATGGCATTATTTCTCAGTTAAGTTTGCTACAAGTTTACCAGGGCTATATTTTAGATTTTTTTTTAAGGTTAAGTTTTCATGAATATTTATATTTTATTTATATTTTAGTTTAACAATATTTATTAATATTAATGATAAGTTTTTTTAATCTAATATTTTAACCTTGGTTACATTTTATATAGTTTTTATTAGAAGTTTTTTACATGCAGTATTTACATTATATATATATTTTTTCATTTATCATCTAATAATCATTTTATTTCCTCTTTTATTTTATTTAAAAAAATGTTTTAGTTTTTGTTTTGTGATAATCAACATTATGCCCAAATGCATCGCATGCACATTCATTTAAAGAACGTTTTGTTGTTTCTCCAACATGCAAATATGATGTTGTTGTTATCATTGCCAAATAATGGGATCATCAAGAAGCTTCATCCCACATTTTCTGACTTGATATTGCGTGACCATATAATGGAGCTGTTATTATCTGAAGTCTCCAGTCTTTATGTTTCCCCTGCAGAGCCATGGAAATGTGGCTGTAGAATGACATAAGCTGGCGTTTTCTGTTATTAGCGCGCAGAGAATGGACAGAAAGCTGAAGACATAATTAATCTTCCTGAAGGTCTGCAAGTGGAGATGAATAATTCACGGCAGCTCCACAAAACTGGCCTCTGAGAGAGCTGTGATTGACAGACTGGCCATGCATTTCAGACAAGACCATGGAAATGTCCAGGGAAACGGACGGAGTGATCCTTTTCTGTAAATTTGGATAAGATGTTGTCAAGTTTTGCTCATCTGAGCTACTTTCAAACTCTTGAATAGATCTTATAGGCTCATTCAGTCAAAAAAAATTACGTTTCAGTTGGTTCAAGTTTGTTTGTTTGTTTGTTTGTTTGTTTGTTTGTTTGTTTGTTTGTTTTTTGGGCTTAAATCCAGCTACAAAAAATGTTCTTTCAAATGCTTCAAATGGAAACTTGACTCTTGTTTGTCCATATTTTACCAAGCTTTGGATTGAAGCATCCTAGCATTTTTAGAGTGTACCATGTTTCCAAAACTGCTAATGTTTTAAGATGTTACAAATTTGACTTGTTTATGACTCTAACTTGAGCTGTTTTAGCTGATCTAAGATGGTCAGTCGTAGATTCAGTGGCGTCTCTGAATTCGAGACTCAAGTTTTTGTTCTTAGGTTTTGCTCATCTAAACAACATTCAAACTCTTGAATAAATCATATAGATTCATTTAGTTAAAAAAGTTGAAGTTCAAGTTGTTTCATGAGCTAGTGGACATCCTGAAAAAACCCAAGGACTAGGTTAAAAATGTATTGGGTTTGTCCATATTTTACCAACTGCAAAAGATGCTTGCGGGGTACAGTACCAGTTGGTAGCTGCTTTGTTTTCTGGTTCAAGATAATTTTGTTAGTCATCCATCTTGACAAAAACCAGCTACCATGTGCGGAAAATACTTCATACTGTCTGTCTTTGAGATGATGATATGAAGACATTTGATCATATTTATTAAGTATGAGCAGTTGGTAACTGTGTTTTCTGGTTCAAGTAGTTATATGAACTAATGGCTATCTTGGACAAGCTAAAAACTCAGTACTATGTTCCAAAACACATGCTATCAACAAAATATAGCTTTTTTTTCCAGCCAGGTTAGTAAACATGATTAGTTAACTACTATAACAAGCTTACTAGTTCTGTTCCAGCTGGTCGAAGTTTGTCCATTTTGGATATTTGCTGGCTGATAAGTCACTTTGTTGTACTAAGCAATTTTGTGTTTAAAAGAAACTAAATTTAGACTTTATTTAGCCAAGATTTTTTTTTTGGACATCTATTAGATGTCTGTTTTCGGGTTCAAGTTGTTTTATTGATTTATGAACTACTGACCATCTTAGACTTAGCTAAAACCAGCTACCATGTCCCCAAAAACTGCCAATTTCTAATAGACACACAAGTATAGTTCTCGCAAAAAAAAGGCTAAATTTGGGCTGTCAATGTATATCTAGACATCCAACATTAGTACAAAAAATTTTCTATTTTTGGACTATTGTTATATATTTATTAGATTTTTACTGACGGCAAAATTTAGCCTTTATTTAGCTAAGATGTTTATGCTTGGATGTCTATTAGAAGTCTATTAGATGTCTATCTTTGACTGGCTAAAACCAGCTACCATGTCTCCAAAAACTGCCAATGTTTTGAGATGTTACAAATATGACTAATTTACTACTCTAACTAGATCTGTTTTAGCTGATCTAAGATGGTCAGTCACGTCTCTGAATAAGATGTTCTCAGGTTTTGCTCGGCTGAACTACTTTCACTCTCTTGGATAGCTCTTATAGACTCATTTAATCAAAAAGAAAATGGTATTCCCCAGTCAATTTGACACGCTCATCCTAGCAGACTTGGCTTTCACGTTGTCTCTTTCTGAGATGAATACAGCACTGTAATGATATGTTCCAGCTCTGGCTGGATTGAAGTGTTACTGGCTGAGTGTAAGAGCAGCATGGAGTCACAGTGATATGGTTGTTGTGCAGGTACAGTTCCTCCTGCTCCACTTCATCTCGTCCTGCCAGCAGAGTAAATGTGTCCTGTAGATTAGCCATACTAGAGAGACATGTTAGTTATAGCCTATCAAATAAAGTGCTTTCATTGTAATCCTATTTGTTTTGCATGCCAAGTCTAATTGTGTTTTAAGATTCTTCCTTTTTTCATTGGTTCTGGCCAGGTGTAGACATTTGTGACTTTGTTTGGTCCACTTCGAAGCTTAGTTTGGGCCATATTGGGCAGTTTTTAAGAATTAATTTGGCATTTAGGGTATATGCTGTTTTTTTATCTAAAAGTTTGGGCTTGGAACTTTTTTTTTTTTTTTTGAAAGTGTCTTATGCTCGGCCTGCAATAATTTGATCAAAAATATAGCAGAAACCTAATATGAAATATCATCAAAACATATAATCTTTTTAAATACATTTTACAAATGTATACATTGTTTTTTATTTCTTTACACCATAAAATGTAGCTATATATATAGTTACATTTTATGGTGTAATTGTTTTATATGAGTTATATTTATTCCTGACAGAAAAGCTAAATTTTCAGAAACCATTAAGAAATTTTGGATCAGTAAGATTTTATTATGTTTTCAAACGAATACATAGTCAATTGTTACAATTTAAAAACAACAGTCTTCTATATTAATATACTGTATTTTAAAAAATAAATTTATTCCTGTGATGGAAAAACTGAATTTTCAGCGTCATTATTGCAGTCTTTAGTGTCCCATGATCATTCACTTCAATTTTTAAGAAAATCTAATATTATAAGAACATTATATGCATTAATTATAAACATTATATGCTATTTTACTGATAAAGAAACTTTTCTTGCTATTTTCATACTTGAAAACAGTTATGCTGTTTTTTAAAAGCATGCAATTTATTTTCAGTATTGGTAGTTGAATAGAAAAATCAATTTTGATATTTTTAATGTTGTTACTTTTGATCAATTTAATGCATCTTTACTGTTATATTTACTGCAGTTTTGTTCATTTGTCCTTACAGCAAACTTGTTTTGTCATTTATAAAAAGGCATTCAAATATTTATTTTGTACAAAGTTCTAAAAAGAAAACTTCAATTTGTGCACAGGTGTTTGTTTGAAACCTTGTTTGAAACCCTTTGTCTTTTATTTTGACAGATTTATGACGAATTGAATGAGCACATATTTACAGTATGTTTTCTCTTTAGACACAATTTTGAAAATAATCTTCTTAAAATTACAGAAAAAGACAACAGAATAAATAAACAAATGTATCTGAAGTAGGCAAAGACATCGAAGTAGGATACATTTTAGAATAGTATATAGTTGATGGAACCTCATGCCAAGTGCTTCAGACAAAAGATTTGATGCTGCAAACCTGTCAAACATTTCAAACTTATACAAACTATGCTCTCATATACTCACTCAAAGTGCCTCAAGCCACCCGGAGAGAGATGACTTCAGTCTTTTTAGTACCATTACTTTGAGGAATATGCACCATACAGAAAACAAACAGACAAACAGAGTCCCAGTAGAAGAAGGTGACAAGATCTTCACCTGAGCTTCACTGCATCTGACTTACATTCTCTCTCTCTCTCTCTCTCTCTCTCTCTCTCTCTCTCTCTCTCTCTCTC
>CAIGQV010018106.1:12652760-12677691 GCA_903798115.1 Danio jaintianensis | reverse complement strand
TCAGTGTCACTTGTTGCAATGTCTTTCTTCATGTCAAACAAGGATAGTACAAGGATTGTACAGTTCATGGACAACAAACAATATGTCAACATATGCAACTATTAGGCTCCCTATTGATGGTGAGTGATTTGAAGTGAAGTGAAGTGAAGTGAAGTGTAGTGTGGCCAAGTATGGTGTCCCATACTTGGAATTTGTGCTCTGCATTTAACCCATCCAAGTGCACACACACAGTTAGTGAACACACACATACCGTGAACACACACCCGGAGCAGTGGGCAGCCATGCTGCGGCGCCCGGGGAGCAGTTGGGGGGAACGGTGCCTTGCTCAAGGGACTCACCTCAGTCGTGGTATTGAGGGTGGTGGAGAGTGCTGGTCATTCACTCCCCCCACCCCCAATTCCCGCTGGTACCGAGTATCGAACCAGCAACCTTCGGATCACGAGTCCAACACTCTAACCACCAGGCCACGACTGCCCCCTGAAAGAGAATTAGATGAACTATGAAGTATGTAGTGTATGAGTGTGTGAATGAGAGAGTGTATAGGTGTTTCCTAGTGCTGGGTTGTGGCTAAGGGCATTCGCTGGTGAAACATATGCCAGAGTAATTGGCAGTTCATTCCGTTGTGAAAATGAATGAAGGAAAATGAATGAAGGAACACATGCAGTTGCTTTTAAAGTAAATTCACAAACCTTTACATTCAAACATTTAGCAGTGTATATATATGTTTTAGTGTATATATGTTTGTTGCAGGAATTTAAAAAAACAATAATGGAAAATAGTGCAAAGGTTTTTTGGAAAGGCACAGTATATGTGTTCAAGAGAAATGTTTGTTTACACACTATCCAGTAATTTATAGAAATGATACCCACATTCAACAAGCAAATGCAGGTAGTGACTACAGCATTTATATTAATTATACACAGTGTGTACAGAACTGAACATCTACTTGTTAATTATATATTTAAATCTAAATTGTTTCCTTTTTGTTTGCATGTTACAGGAAATGACAAAGAACAAGGTACATGTCTAAATGTTCATTAGTGTTGCCAGATCTTGCTAGAAAAACAGGGTATTTGGAAAGATTTTTCTATTGAAATCGAGACCAAAATATTGTAAATCACATCTGCTTACTTTATAACAGTTCCATAAACTGTATCGGGGGCGTCACGGTGGCGCAGTGGGTAGCACGTTCGCCTCACAGCAAGAAGGTCGCTGGTTCGAGCCTCGGCTGGGTCAGTTGGCGTTTCTGTGTGGAGTTTGCATGTTCTCCCCGTGTTCGCGTGGGTTTCCTCCGGGTGCTCCGGTTTCCCCCACAAGTCCAAAAACATGTGGTATAGGTGAACTGGGTAGGCTAAATTGTCCGTAGTGTATGTGTGTGAATGAGTGTGTATGGATGTTTCCCAGTGATGGGTTGCAGCTGGAAGGGCATCCGCTGCGTAAAACATATGCTGGATAAGTTGGCGGTTCATTCCGCTGTGGCGACCCCGGATTAATAAAGGGACTAAGCCGAAAAGAAAATGAATGAATGAATGAATAAACTGTATCGCCATAAACAGAATGAGCCAAGCCAAAAGATGCTTGTAATAAGAGAACATTGCAACACTTGCAACAGCATGGTCTCTGAAGCATTTCTTAGCATAAAACAAGGCACATCTGATGGCGATTTGGTTCAAACTTTTGAACATGCATAGAAACATGCTTACTAACCATATAACAACCTCACAGAAACCACCCACCCTAGCAACTACACAGAATACTCTAGTAACAGCCTAGCAATACTCCATCAACCACACAGCAACATCCTAGCATCCATACAGAATGCCCTATAACCTTTATACCATATAAGCATAAACATCTGCTTCAAACTGTTCCAGACTTTTTAAAACGAATTCAAACTTTCTGGCTAGGCTTTCTCAAGCCAACATTAAATTTATCTAGTTTAAATTTATCTAATATGGCTGCCGTCGCGTTATCCAGGTGGATGCTGCACACTGGTGGTGGATGAGGAGATTCCCCCCAATGTGTAAAGCGCTTTGAGTGTCCAGATAGGCGCTATATAAATGTAAGGAATTATTATCATATTGTTATCACAGATAACAGGATTCAGCTTGTTATTACTCAATATATAGGTTGATCAATAAAATGTTGTTGGTAATTCATCATCAGTACAATCAGAACTCAATGTTAGGCAAGCCAAGGCAGAAGTAAATGTCAGCCTGAGTCATTTGTCCTTTAAGGAGGTGGAGGTCTATAATCCATCACTATTGGACACAGACATTAAATTACAGTTTTTGTTTTGTTTTTGACTTAACCAGGGTTATTTTACACCATGTAGTGTCAATGTTGGTTCACAAGAACACATATAGAGTATAGCCTATCTGTAAAACCTCATTTGCTGATAGGAAACAGATATCAACAGACATCATGGTTTTCCTTGGCATCATAACGCTCTTCTGACTTAATGATACGATTCAGCTTTCTAAAAACTGTAGCATTTAGAATCGCATGGATTGAAGGAATGCGATAGGCTACTTTCCCCCTTGTGCTTGTCTCGCTCAGGGCCATACTAAGTGTCAAGCCTGTCCAAGTCAATTATGCCTTTCTCTTGCTCCTGGAACGAAGCCCGACCCAGAATCTCATTCACACACAAACACACCAGTGCTGTGCTCCAGTGTGGGGTGTCTGATCTGCACCCACAGCAGCTCCTGTCACCATTAATCCAGGTTATAATTGAGGCAGACACTATGATTGGTTCTGTCTGTACCGCAGTTTAACATCCCAAAGTTGACATCCACATTTTATATGGTCACAGCAGAGAATGTGGGATCAAGTGCAGACACTACTGATATCGCATTCATTGTGTTCTTCTGATGAAGAAAAGAGGCAAAATAACAAGGTTTCTACATATGAGTTTTTAAAAGCAGTCTTTTTTATTATTATTGAATTCTTCTTCTTTGCCTCACAGTGGCACAGTGGGTAGCACGATCGCCTCACAGCAAGAAGGTCGCTGGTTCGAGCCCCGGCTGGGTCAGTTGGCATTTTTGTGTTGTTTGCATGTTCTCCCCGTGTTCGCGTGGGTTTCCTCCGGGTGCTCCGGTTTCCCCCACAAGTCCAAAGACATGTGGTTTAGGTGAATTGGGTAAGCTAAATTGGCCGTAGTGTTTGTGTGTAAATGAGAGTGTATGGGTGTTTCCCAGTAATGGGTTGCAGCTGGAAAGGCATCCGCTGTGTAAGACATATGCTGGATAAGTTGGCGGTTCATTCCGCTGTGGCGATCCCTGATGAATAAAGGGACTTAGCTGAAAAGAAAATTCTTCTTCAGTACTCCATGCTCATTTTGCCCAATCTCTTATTAATTTTTAATACCTATAAAGGAGTTCTTCATCCATCTTTTCTTCAAAAAGTCTTTTTTTTTTTTACTTATAAGAGAAAGATTGAGCTTTTTGATTCTTTAAAAGAATCTACTGAGGATCTACAGTATGCAAGTGCAGTGCAACTTCCACTTAGCAATCAACTACAACTTTTGATAATGCTGTAAATAAAACAGGGGAGAAAATTTGTAATCTTAACATTTAGACACGTACAATCAGTCAGTGACAATCGTTCTGCACTATAAAAAAAAATACAGTTCCATCTTATCCCAACACAAATCAATTAAGTAACATAAAACAATTAAGTTGTCCCCAAAAAATCTCAAGAATTGTGTTATTTCAGCTCATTTTAAATAAATAGTTTGATCAAGCAGCAGAAATAATGTTTTGAGTGTGTTATCAGCTGCTAAATTCAAATCTGCTTTCCGAGTGCTTTGCTTGTCAAATCTCAAATCTTATCACTGTTTTCAATAAAATAATATTTGTAATGGGTTGCAGACACATACACGTGTTTACTAGAAAAACAAAACATCTGTAGTTTGTAAAATACACGTTGATATCTATGGAGATGGCAATGATAATCATTTTACAGATCATCTAATAATGTGTGTTATTCCAACACAATCTCATGGCAATTTGTAACTTTTTGGTTTAGTGGCTAATTCGTAAGAATTCGTACGATCTAATTTGTACAATTTAGTATGATTTGCTCATCACCCAATGATGGTTGGGTTTAGGGGTGGGGTTGGGTGCCACGCCTCCTTAAAATCATACAATTCATACGAATTAGCCACGAAACTGACAAAACGTAAAATACTTACGTTTTCTCATGAGATCAGGCTGGTTATTCACAACAGATACACACTGTTTATGTAACTAGAACGTTTACTTTATTCTTCTCCTAAAGTACTGTCAACCGGCACCTTCTTTCATGTATTTAGGGAGAAGTTGATGAATTGGCATGTTGTAAATCCAGCAGCTCTAATCTCTCCACTGCAGTGGATGGGGCTGATGTGTGTCACCTGATAAACCAGACTCGTCGCCATGACTGTATTTTTTAACTTACACTCTCCCCCGCAGGGTGGTCAGATGAAGAATTTAAAACACATGTGTGAAAGGGCTTAATCCACCACAGCTGAACAAGGTCAATTTTCCTTTACAACCAAAAACATACTACTTTGGAGCCTTTTTTCATCTTGTCCTGTGCAGCACTGCAGTGACCTCTTTATCCTGAGTGAAACACATGCTCTTGCGGTTGTGTGTGCATACTCACTCTACCATGAGAAGTGGCCATATGAACGTCAGCTAGTGTCAAGTTTCGAAAAAAATTTGACAAAGAAATTCTAAAAATGTGCAAATCGAACTCTTTAGCTATAACTACTCTGTATGCAGAAATTTCATGATTACATCCCCCTCCACCCCCTCAAAAGATTTAACATTATTATCCAAAACTGTGGTTGTTTATGTCTCATAAATACAAGAATATGGCTGTAATATATAATATATATCTTATAAATGCTGTTCTTGCATTATGATGAAATACCAAAAAACATAATTTTACTTTGGATTAACATGCATTGATCAATCATACTTGAGACAAGACAAATTAAGTAAGAATGTAAACAGGGTCAATTCTGATTCCATGTTGACTTGAAATCACTCACCATCAATAGGGAGCCTAATAGTTGCATATGTTGACATATTGTTTGTTGTCCATGAACTGTACAAATGAAATCCTATCCTTGTTTGACATGAAGAAAGACATTGCAACAAGTGACACTGACTAAATGAACGCCATTAGTGGCTTTAATGCAGTTCACTGTTGCTGCTTCATATTTCATTTTGGGTCCTTGGGTCGCTTATAACCACTTACCATCCCTCAATCCCTCCTTCTTCTTTCTCTGCCACCCCCTTCTGCCGCTTCTTGTCAACGCTGCTCTCCAACAGAAGAAAGAGTTTTATGAGTAGATGTTACTTGGAGTTCAATGCACAAATTATTACATTTTGACATCATTATAACTGTTTTATTAAGTCTTGTAAAATTGGTTTTCATGTCAACCAGGCTGATTTTGTGAGTTATCAGCATAATGGAGTGCATGTAAACGTGCTGAGTGATGGTCATTTATTTAAACCATGAGCTTACTGGTGTCTGAGTTTTGCTTAGTGATTTTGTGATTGGTCTTATCTGTCAAAGCTTGCCAAGACAGACTCAGCATGACTCATAACTCTCAATACATGAGATAATATGAAAGAAGCACACATACACAAGCTCTTAGCCCCAGGAGAGGGTTGCCCCTTGGATGCCATTTTGGGCTGTGATTAAAAAGTGTGTGTGTTCACAGAGGTGGCAAGAGTGCTGAGCTGTAACTCCAATGACCTTGTGCTCTAATCAGTCCGTATCCTCTTAACACACACACACACATACACACAATTCTCTATAATAGTGATCAACCCACAGACACATCGCTGAAAACTCGCTTCTGAAGAGAGCATTCACTCACAAACAATATATTTTCTTTTTCTTTGTCAGTTCTTTGTCTCTGTTTTCTTTGTTCCTTATAATGAACAGGGGAGACAATGGGCTTGTGAAGGGTGTTAAGATATTATGTCCATTTTTTTAGGCTTTTGAGCTGTGAAGGTAATCGCTTAAAAAGCTCAAGAGACTAAATGCTTGTCAAATAATAGTTGATGTATTGCATGCTGAAGACAAATAGTGTTATTACTTCCTCTGTGGAAAGAGAAGCCCATTAGTTTGGCCTGACTGGAGGAAACCTTCAGTGAGCTGCCTCTGTAGGAAACATTTTAAGGTAACAAAAATCCCCCAAAAATCTTTCTAAAACCATCCTACAGACCAGACAAATCAGCATAGGCTTCTTTAGAATGATTTTTCTCTCCAGCAGGGAGGTTACATTTTAGATGTGAAGTTTCATGTAGTCAGCCGGAGTTATTTTTATTTGTATTATTATGTACAATTGCATTATTTATTAATAATAATTAATGTACTGACAGTAAAACCAAACAATCAAATGTAACAATATTTTACTTAAATAACACAAGTTGTATTGTACTTAATGGAAAACTTATTGTGTGTAGTAGTTGGCAGATCATTCCACTGTGGCAACACCTTATAAAGAAAGGAATAAGCTGAAGGAAAGTGAGTGAGATTGATAACCATTTTTTCTTCTTTTTTCAAATCTGTTCAGCTTATTTTCATTTTACTTAATGCTATCAGTGCTAATATTTTAGCCCTTAAAGGATTAGTTCATCGCAAAATGCAAATTCTGTTATTAAACCCCTGAAACCTTCACTCATCTTCAGAACACAAATTAAGATATTTTAGATTAAATCTGAGAGATCTCTCATCCTCCATAGACAGCAAGGATCGTGAGATGTTCAAAGTCTAAAGGAACCAAAAACACGGTCAAAACATTCCATGTGACTTCAGTGGTTCAACTGTAATCATATGAAGCACAGAGAAGGCTTTTGCACACCAAAAAAACTGTAAAAACAACTTTGTTTGCAAGGGTTTCTCTTCCTTGTCAGAGGATGTGCATTTACTAAGAGCAATAACATATTGCTGTTAGAGTCAGCAGTGCAACACAAAAGAATTGTATAGCCCATAGTAAATGCATAGTAAATTACAGTTGAACAAATTCACATGGAATTAAATGGAGGATGAGATCTCTCAGATTTTAATTTGTGTTTCGAAGATGAGCCAAGATCTCAGGGGACTAGAATGACATGAGGGTGAGTAGTGAATAACATTTTTCTTTTTGGATGAACTAATCCTTTAAAACTATATACCCAAATTGTACTGAAAAGGTCAAAAATTATTTTGAATTACTCCATAGTAAAAAAATGAAACAGCAAAAAAAGATTCATCAGTCTAATTGAACTATTACCAGTTTGTTTGTTTGTTTGTTATTTATTTTTATGCTCTTCATTTAGCCTATGATGCCATAAGCTTAGCAGCATGCTAATATGCTATGGAGTTAATGCCTATATACAGTATGCCACATTTTGTTTTATGAGTGTTTTCATTTTATCTACTTAATAATTAATTAGACTTCGGATGGGAGCTGAACAGAGGAAAAAGAAGTGCAGTGCGAGCTTGTTAAAATGTGAACTCATTGTTTTCTATGAGTTTATGGCTTTGATTACAATCTATAAACTCCCTATAGAAAGCTATAAAAAATATAGTTTGCACTTGCTCTTTCTGGTTGCTCTGGGTTTTTTAAAATTTGACTTCAAACTCATCGATGACACTTTTAATTAATCCTTGAAGTTAACTTGCATGTTTGATGATTTTCTCAGTTGCACTACAATATTAATTTGAACACCATGGGCTCTATTTTAATGATCTAGGCGCAAAGTCTAAAGCACAGGGCGCAAAAGCATTAAGGGCATGTCTGAATCCACTTTTGTTATTTTAAAGACGGAAAAATACGCTTTGCACCACGGCGCATGGTCTAACAGGGTTGTGCTTATTCTCTTAAAGAGTCATGGGTGTGTTTTGAGCATAACAACCAATCAGAGTCTCATCTCCCATTAAGAGTCAGTTGCGTCGCGCCATGGCGCATTTGGTATTTATATGGCGGACTTTGTAAGTGGAAAAACTGAACGCTTCACTAGCGAGAAAACAATTAAACAGAACATCTGCAGTGCGAGGATAAAGAACGAGCCTCCTCTATTCTTTACTTTACTTTTACTCTTTACTTTACTTCTTTACTTTCATGGATAAGGAAATGGTGTTGTACGCACTCCACTGAAGACATCCATTAGCCTACATATTTAATTTAGTTTGTTAAGTGCAAAGATTTGTTTCAGAACTATTTCTAAATTCAGTTCTAATTTCCAACAAACGAATAAATAAACAGTAATAATGAAGTGTGGTCAAAAATCTGAGTTATATCCAAACACATGTCCTATTCTTATGCCCCATATGGTGATGCAGACGTCTCCAAAACCCGACAGGCGGACAAATCTAAACTTGTTTTTATTAAAACAAATATAAATATGCATATAATAAATACTACTTATAACTATAAAAATATTATACAAATGCAAATTATCATGAATAAACTGAAAAAGCCCCCTGAAATAAGGCATGGAGGCAGTGGTTTTTATATTTATGTAGAAAATAATATTTTTGTAACATTTTAATCCTTTAATTTTTTAATATGTAAAGATATTTGTGTATTGCTGTACATCATGTGTATGTTAAGTAATGTGTAAGCGTTTGAACCCACATGCACATAACTAACGTGCTCTGCGCTGGACTTTAGACCTGCTTTTAGATGGTCAATGGCGCAGTCTATTTCAGTTCTTCAAAATAACAATGCGCCTTAACACAGCACTATTATAAACCAGCACGCCCATGAGTCCACAAAGTGATGCAAATGGATTTGCTACTTAAACAACGTGCTGCAAAACGTGGAAATTAAGGGCTGCGCTGGTCTGAAAATAGCAACAAATTGTGCCAAACACGTCTTGCGCCTTACTGCGCTGGGTGTATGATAGGGCCCGATGTGTCCAGTGTAAGTTGCCCTATAACCATTATTTGATACATTTTAAAAATATATTTAAGTAAACCGCAAGGCATCTCACTTGGTTTAAAGCTATGTAATTCCTTTGCACTCATCATACATGCTTCATGTTTATCAGTTTCTTTCTTTGCATGTTTTTTTTTACTTCCACTCAATTACACACAAAAATTACATCAGTTAGACTAAAGCATCATCGATTAATCTGAAGTCAGAGCGCTTTTTAAAGACTTGAAATAGATTTGCTAGATTCATTGCCACTCACTTGTTGATCAAGCATCAGAATCCCAAAGAACTGTCAGAAATGAGAAGAGAGCAATGAATCAGTTCACGGTGGATTGATATTTAATCAGATCAGTGAAGCCCAAAATGACCAGGCATTGCTCTTAGATGGACGACAGCACCTTCAGCCACCAAACCCAATCTGTATTCCTGTCTGTATGAGTCAAACTTTGATCGCATAACACTCTGTTATGAATGACAGAGTGGTAATATCAAAGGATCTGATGGAAAATCAGTCATGCACTATGATTGTATCAAGCTTTATATGCAGGCCGCAAACAAAAGCATCGTTTGGATGTTGCTGTCCAGGTTGCTTGCCTCTGGAATAGAGAGCTGTGCTCTATGTATGCGTTTCACCTTATAAATTTGACATCATTGCACTTGGTTCTCACACACCGTAGGGGCATGATGAAATATTTCATCTCTAGAGGTTTGCGTGAGTTGTTGAGGGGGTTTGAGAGGCCCGGCGCTGGAAGAATGAGATGTTGCTGGATGTGTGGTGGGTAGAGAGGAGAGTCTCGCCTGCTGAGCTGTGGAAATGATTTCTGCTAGCACAATGTGAAAGACAAATGAGTGTTGTGAGAGTGAGTAAACTTGGACTGTGAGAACATGTATTTTATGCCTCGTGAGACCAGCCGATCCAGCAGGGGTGTCATGCTTGTGTGTTTTTTGATACCTTTGGTGAGAGATAACACAAGTCTACTCAAATAAAATACATAACACTTTTTAATGATTTAGGAATTTGTGATGTGTGAGACTTGTTAGAAAAGCAGTTGTGTCTAGGTTAAAGTGTAAATTCTTGTTCTATATTGTTATTCTGTTCTACATTTCTAAATCCTTATTTGAAGTTCAAATTAAGTTCTTGATGTTTTTTCAAGCAAGATAGATAACTATATAATGTAAAACTAATGTGATTGCAGATTTACCCTCTGAATCAGTCATTCCAAATGAACTCTGAAACATCAAAAACATCCATCAGCAAGTTTTATAATTATTATTTGACTTATATTATACAATAAGGTTTAGATAATGACTTTGCTCTGGCAATTTCATTAATTCATTGCTTTCATTGTCATTGTCCTGAATGAAAATTACTGTTTGATTGTGCGATGAATGCAGGGAAGGAACGCCATGTTGCTAACGGATGTTCTTGCTTCTTTACAGCAACACAGCCTCATTGGAAATGTGTTCTTTAGCCTACATTTTTGTGAAACCACAAAAAACGTGCTTAAACATACATTTGACTGCAGTTTCTAGGTAAAATTGAACGCTATGGGGCAGTGTGATGCCAACAACTTCTTGTTTCATTCTAAGGATTTTTACAGGGACTTATTATCAATGATTAAAAGATTATTTTCATGCAGTTCGGTGTTCTTCACAACACCAAAAAAATCCAACAAAACAACTTAACGATGTCTATGATTTGTTATCGAATATGTTTGCCTCACCTGTCTATCTCCAAATGGACAACTTTTCTGGCATGGCCAGTTTGCTCACTAGCTCACTTTGTACGGTGTTGTACATTCAGAGTGCTCAGGTTTGAGTCCAGTGAAGCGCGGTTCCACAAAAGAGATAAAAGCTATGTAAAATCAAGGTAAAACTAAGTGGCTGCAGTGCACTTTGCCATTACGTTGGTTTTTGAAAACACTATTGGTTGGCTTTAGGGAAGAGTATACGCTAAATGATCTGCACAACAAACCCCACCTTCTTGTGGAAGGACATGTAACTGAATTGTACAACAAAACATAATCCAAGTAACGTATTTCAGATTCTCAAAAATGTAGACAGCGCCCTCTAGTGGATTTGTAATCTAAAACGTATCCAGGAAAACATATTTTACGCTTCACAAAAAATGTAGGCTGTGAAACATATTTCCAATGAGACTGGGCTGTAAATATCTGTCCATTCATTTATCTATTGATTCCTCGCTGTAAATTACAGAATACATTACTAAAATCTAATTTAGCATAGCACCAATTTTTAAATCAACAATTTTGTAATATTTAGATGAAGAATTATTAAATAATGTTTTAAAAGACTATATTTAATTATCACAGTGTAGCGCCTGAAAACTCTTTACTCTAAAAAATGAAACTGAAAAAAAGGATTCATTGGATTTGCTAAATTTTTTAACAATTTTGCACAAAAAAAATTTGCAAATTGTTTTTTAAGTTGTTGCAAACAATTAATATGGACTGAATTGCAACAAACACATTAAGTTGAATATTTTTCAATTTAATTTGTTTGTTTAAATTAAGCCCATATAAATTGCTTGCAACCACTTACCTTAAAAAATGTAGTAAATCCAATGAATCATTTTTTTCAGTTATTTAAAATCTTTTTGTCAGTAAGTATTTTTATATTAATAAATCTGTTACACTGAATGAAGATGGAACCATATTTTCACCCATATTCTGACATTTTGTTTTCACAAAGGGTTCTTGTACCAATTTGCACCACAGGTTGTCATCAGAAGAATCCCCCTAAGCTTTTACAAGGTGTTACAGGTTTGTTAGGTGCTTATTAATGCGTTTAGTCTGTTTTCAGGGCTCATTTGTGGCGGTGATCGTTAAAAAATGAGCTTCAGCTTAAGAGTGGCTTCATTCCCTCAGCTGCTGTCACTGTGCCCGGTGTGTGTCAGCTGTTTAAAGAGACCAGACCTTTACTTTTAGGTCACTCAGAATCTCTCTCCTCTGTCGCTCTCTGTTGTTTTTGGGTCGAATGTCCCAGTGGTGATGAAGAGGTCAGTGAAAAAGGTGTGCTGGATGCTGTCAGAGCAAAGCAGAGTCGTTTGATTTATAGTCGCTGCACTGCTTCATCTAGATGCATAACTATTATTCACCCTCTGGGGTCTGAGGTGATTTTGGGGCCCTTGGGATGTTGCTTGGGATATTCTTTGACGTTTGAGCTTATTTCTTCTACTTATAATGTACCCTTGGCTATCGTGTAATTTTGTGTGTGATAGTCCAGAAGACTCATTCTGAAGCAACAATACAATGATTTAAGTTTTGTGAATCAATTTTTTTGTCAACAATGCAGTCTACAGGGGGGTTTAAATTAATTAAATGAAAGTGAAAGTCGTGACATGTGGCCAAGTGTGGTGACCCATACTCGGAATTTGTAAATTTGTAAAGAGCCTTCATTTTCTTTTTCTTTTTTTTTATTTCAGGTGCATGTTTGCTGTTCAAACTTTTTCTCTCTCTTATTTCCCTCTCTGTGTTGGTGCGTTTCTCCAATCAGGAGCTGTGTGATGATCCTCACTTGTTTGTGGATGGGATCAGTGCCCATGACTTGCACCAAGGGCAGCTGGGAAACTGTTGGTTTGTGGCGGCCTGTTCCAGTCTGGCCTCCCGAGAGTCACTCTGGCAGAAAGTAAGTTGGTGGATGTTTGTAAACTTGTGTATTTCTTGCATATTCATAAATGCTCCTGTGCAGGAAGAAAATGAATGCTGCAGTATGTGGGGGAATGCTAGGGATTTCTTGAGTCAAATTTGACTGGCTAAACAGCGTTTAAATTGCAGTCCATCTTCATGTCCATTGATTTTTAGTGTGTAAGTGCAGCCTCAAATGAGGAAACTCAGAAGTGATTCATTTACAAAATCAGGAAAGCATCCAAGAATATGGAATATAGATACTCTTTCATCTTCAAGAAGCAAGATACAGTAACAGTAAAAAAATAGCAGTAACATCTTTTAAATAGCATTTAATATTTATAATAATATTTATTGAATTAAATAAACAGATTTCACTAATAATGGAACTATATAAACATATGTCAATAATAAATTAAATTATATATGCCAATTTTATTCATTCAAAATCAAAATTCATTTATAAATGCATCATGTATTATATACTATAGCATAGCATTCTTGTTATTACGTATCATTTGTGGCTGTACTGTTTGACTATGAAAAACACTGTGAAAGTCATATGATCGATGGGTTATGGCAACACATTTTTGTGTTATTTTGGCATTTCAAAATAAGTTAGCCATCAACTGATTTCAACTGATTTTTTAAATATCTTAGGTTTACCTTGCTAATATCATTTAATAGAATTGTTGTTTAATTTAATATAATGTTTAATATAGAAGTATATCTGTATAACCATTACCATTACTCATTACTTTTTGTACCATAATTTATGTGATAGAAAATACATATTACAATGCAACGTCCCATAATGCTAATTCAAAGCATAAATAAACTAAAACAATACCTGTGAATTACATTTTGTCTGTGTGAGATTTGTTGTGTTGTTTCTGTCAGAACGCCGCCCATTTCTGTAAAGCAGCATCTGCATTTAAAATAACATGCACAAATACACTTTTTATTTTACACCCAAAAAGAGGCAAATTTGACCAGCTATGATAAATGATATTCAAACCTGAAACTTCACAGATATATTTTGGGGACATCAGAGATGCATTCATTCAATCATCTTATGAACATGGGCATAATATGTCCGCTTTAAAGACTAAAAGACTAAATGGTTGACATTTTGGGAGCTGTGACTTAGTTATTTAGCTTTAGTTCCCTGCATGCTCCTCAGGGTGGTTGGTGTTTTCCCCTGCCTGGGGAAATGTTTTCTCTTCCCTAGAAACACACATCATGATGAAGAGGCTTGACTTATAGGGCTTTCCCATGTGACTCCTCTCCCCTGTCCTGTCATTTGTTTTCGTGGCAGGGTCAGGCATTGATAAATGAGAGTGTGTGCACGCCTCTATCTTTGCCCCATGTCTTTGCAGCATCCTTTTATCCCACCCAGTCACATGCTCTCAGCACCGACACACTCAAGGGCAGCAGCGCTTCTCAGGGGTCTTCCATTGCAAACTGTGAGGCCAAAAGATGACTTAAAAGTGTTTAAAAAATAGAGAAAAGCATGCAAATAAATTACAGTTTAATATCAATAACCCTCAGCAACAAGTTTTTAAAATGGATTTATTAATTAATTTATGCATTTATTTAAGCATGCAGGACCCATTCAGGGTTATTATATTCAAACTAAAACTGAAGCCATAAATTAAAATGTTAATTAAAGCAAAATAAACATTATCTGGAATGAAACATGTAGATAATATATAATTAATATATTTAAAAATGTTCATTTATTTCAGCTAAATGTTTCATTTTCATTAACTTTAAATTATTTTGTATTTTTAATTATTTGAACTACATTTTTTTATATATACTGTAGATATATTTCAGATATTACAAAAACAAAATATTCACAATATTACAAAAACTAATAAAAATTTTATTAGTTTATTAGTATGTTAACTCTGTTACACTCTCATCAAAGCCACAAAAACAACTAAACATTAGCAATCAGACAAGTATAGCTCATCAAAATGAATATATTGTTTATGGTCTTTAGGAAAAAGACTGTGATCTTCTTGAGAAGTTGGTGTGAATTAGTGGATTATCTCCATTACAGTCAAAAACAGGGACAATCAGACTGCATAAAATGGTCATAATGATACAAGATCCAATTGTATAGGTCTTTAACAATATAATATTAATTTATAGAGCTAAATACAAATTATCACATCAATAATGCTGTTCCTAAATATGTATGTGTAAATTGTCCAAAACCTAGTCATAATCATGCACAATTTTAATGTATAGGTATTTAGTTGAATCATTATATATATAGTGAGTTAACCTGCATTGCAATAAAGTCATGCCAAAGTCACTAAAACAGCTAAATATGACAAAATCTCATAGATTTACTTTGTCAAATTGCAAGACTCCATTATAACTTAACTTAAATTGAATTTTATACATATTTAGGAACACATTTTAACTTATTCTTGAATGATTCGTTGCATTTACAGTTGAATAGGTCCATCAGCAAAGTCACAAAAGCAGCTAAAAAGCAAAAAACGCCCAAGACCTCATCTTAACATAACCGATTCTATTTATATAATTATTTACGAAGACATTTCACTTTATTCTTGAGTTATTAGTTTCATTTATAATGAGTTAGCTCCCTTAAAGTCTCATCAAATTCACAAAAGCAGCCAAATTTGAGAAATCAAATAAATACATCTGGTCAAATTTTAAAGAAATGTCCAAGACCTCATTATATTTAATTTCATAGGTCTTTAGAAACCCATTTTAATTCATTTGTGTATTATTAGCTTGACATTTTATATTTATAGTTTTATGATTTGAAACAAACAATCAAATCAGATTCAGCTTATCAAATTATGACAACCTGGTCATAGATTGACCAACTTTGCAATAATTTCCTAAAATATCCAACTACATGTAGCTCGATCAGACTGACCAGAAGAAAGCCGTTGTACCCTTCATCTTCTCTCACTTGGAGGTCTCGAATTCAATGGCGCACTCCACACTCTCCGGACTCAAGCCATCCTCAAAGGCGAACAGGAAATACATCACCTTTCGCACCTTGGCCAGCTCCGCTATCCTCTCTCCGAACTCCTGTGCGTCGGCCTCATAGCACTGGATGGTCTCGTCATCTGCGCTCCTCCAGAAGAGCCCGGTGGGTTCCAGGAGCTGCCGGGTCATCAGGTGCGTGAGGTCGGGTGTCCAGAGCTGGGAGGTGGCGATGATGTTGAGGCGTCCCGGGCTGGAAATGCGAATGTTCCAGCGGGTGAAATGCAAGGCCTGTTCGGAGAAATCCAGACTGTAGACATGCTCATTGGACTTGAGGAGACGCTCTCCGTCTTGGCGTTTCTGTCCTCGTTGTTGGAGAGACTGAACGCGCAGACGCATCATCTCAGTCAGCTGGACATCAGGATTAAACGTCAACTCCAGAGACATGGTTTTTTTTGTTCGTTTGTTCTTTTTTTTTCTTATTGTCTGCCTGAACTGTGTGTTCTTGGTTTTTCTGCAGCTGCAATGAGCCTTTGTGCTCTGAAAGCAACTTATTTCACAGCAGGGGGTTTTGTTTAGATGTTTGTTGCTCCTGGCTACTGCAAGGGGGAATTTGAGACTTCTGGGTTTTGCTACATGTGTGTTTGTTTCATATTTGGCTGATGATAGAGTTGGTCGGAGGTAACTGAATTTTGGGTCTGACCTGCAGTCAGCTTCTCAGCATGTACCTGAGCTCAGATAATAGACCTGTTCTACTCTGAACAATCACCACAGAGGTGTACTTGAAATCTAATCTCTGTTGTGTCCCAGAGGACCCACGCTGAATGAAAGAGATGTAGTTCTGCAGTTTACAGCTTCCAAAATCACCCCGGTGTCCTACACCCACAGAGGTCTTTAACGTTCTGGGAAAATTGTGCTTTTAAAGTCCACGTGAAATCAAAATTTACAGTGTTTATTTTACTAGCATGTATTGTTAGTCTTAAAGTGAACACTTAATCTGTGCAAGTTAATCCACTGAAAGAAACTGTTTTTTTTGGTAATCTTTAATCAAAATCTGACCATTTGTTTTCGCTCTGGAATGGCAGTCCTTCGTTGATGATATCAGTTCGACAGCTTGGGCAGAATATACTCAGCCACGCTCCCTCCAATGGTTAGTTTACTGCGAGTAAGGAGAGAGGAGTAAAATAATGCAAAAATACAACCCTGCCCCCTATTCAATATTCAGTATCTGTTGAAAATACATCATCATACTGGAATTAAAGTCTGCAGCAACTTTCAGTTCACACAGACTTAAAATAGATAAGCAATGGCATGAACATGATCATTCTTGTTTATTTTAATGTAGTCATTTTCATTAAAAAAAATGTGTTTTACATTTTTTTCACGTTGTATTCATTTTGGCCCATTGCTTCTCTAACTTAAAATAACTGCATATTTGGCTGTAAAATATATTGTAATATAATATATAAGCAGGTGTGTGAGAGAATTTTCGTTTATTGATCACTTTTTTTACCAACAGTGTGTGAACAACTTGTAAAGAAGGTAAAAAAAAGACTCTTTCACAAAATTCTGTTGTCCCCTGTTGGCTGATTTGTATGTGAAGGATATTTGTTTGCTGGAAAAATCAAAAGGATGTGACATTTACACACACTTCTGAGAGCATAAAACAAATGGTTATGCAATATGCAAGATACTGACGAATTTGCTACTGTAATGTCAGTGTCATGCAAATGATTAGGTATATTAAAGGGATAGTTCACCGAAAAAAGAAAATTACTCATGCTCATGTGTTTTTTATGACTTTTTTTTCCTGTTATGTATGAGTTAATATAATTTTAAAGATATTTTGAGGAATGCTGCTCACTGGCACCTATTGACTTCCATAGTAAAAAATAAATAATACTATGGGAGTCAATGGTTGCCAGCCATGCCAGCTTTCTTCAAAATATACTGTTTTGTGTTTAACAGCAGACAGAAACTCAAATAGGTTTCGAACAAGTGAAGGGTGAGTAAATGATGACAGAATTTTCTTCGTTTTTTTTACTATCCCTTTAACATATTTAAAACAGATATCAGAGATGTTGTGTTGACAACTACCTGTTATAAAATATTTTACAGTAAAAATACTAAAATGATAAACTAAAATAAAAAAAAATATAAAGAAAATGGGCGACGCGGTGGCGCAGTGGGTAGCACGTTCGCCTCACAGCAAGAAGGTCGCTGGTTCGAGCCTCGGCTGGGTCAGTTGGCATTTCTGTGTGGAGTTTGCATGTTCTCCCCGTGTTCGCGTGGGTTTCCTCCGGGTGCTCCGGTTTCCCCCACAAGTCCAAAGATATGCGGTATAGGTGAATTGGGTAAGCTAAAAAATTGTCCGTAGTGTATGTGTGTGAATGGGTGTGTATGGATGTTTCCCAGAGATGGGTTGCGGCTGGAAGGGCATCCGCTGCGTAAAACATATGCTGGATAAGTTGGCGGTTCATCCCGCTGTGGCGACCCCAGATTAATAAAGGGACTAAGCCGAAAAGAAAATGAATGAATGAATAAAGAAAATGTAAAAAGAAATATAAAGAAAAATGTCCGAAAAAAATGATAAAATGTAATCATTAAATTAAAAAACTGCTAAACTATGAATATAAAATCTAATTATATATATATATATTTTTTTTATGTAAATAGCTCACCAAATGCAAAGCTTCCAAAAAGTTCCAAACTGTAATAAAGTGCCGACTTCAGTTATCCGGTTTAATACATGTTAGCAATTTTTACCACTGAAATCACTGAATAAAGATTAACCATTCATTCATTCATTTTCTTTTCGGCTTAGTCCCTTTATTAATCTGGGGTCGCCAAAACGGAATGAACCGCCAACTTATCCAGCATATGTTTTACACAGCGGATGCCCTTCCAGCTGCAACCCATCACTGTGAAACATCCATACACACTCATTCACACACAAACACTACGGACAATTTAGCCTACCCAATTCACCTATACCACATGTCTTTGGACTTGTGGGGGAAACCGGAGCACCCGGAGGAAACCCACGTGAACACGGGGAGAACATGCAAACTCCACACAGAAACGCCAACTGACCCAGCCGAGGCTCGAACCAGCGACCTTCTTGCTGTGAGGCGATCGTGCTACCCACTGTGCCACCGTGCAGCCCAAAGATTAACCAATCAGAATTAAACAATACAAAGTATTTTAGAGAGCCATGTAATAATCATACATACATTATAAATTTAAGGGTCTTGTGGTCTTCCAGTAAACACCACATGTCTTGAAATAAATGAAGAATTGTGTGTTTTTCTAGGTTATCCCAGACTGGAAGGAGCAGGAATGGGACCCGGAGAAGGCCGACTCTTATGCAGGAATCTTTCACTTCCGCTTCTGGCGGTTTGGCGAATGGGTGGACGTTGTGATCGATGACCGTCTGCCCACGGTGGACAACCAGCTGGTTTACTGCCATTCCAATGACAGCAATGAGTTCTGGAGCGCCCTTGTGGAAAAAGCCTACGCCAAGTATGCACTTCAGGCTAATACAAAAAGGTCTGTACTAAGACTGACTTCAAAGTAAAGTGATGCTGATGTCTTTCTCTGTACCAATCAAGAGTCTATGGCTGTTACGAAGCGCTGGATGGTGGGAACACGGCTGATGCTCTGGTGGATTTCACTGGTGGTGTGTCTGAACCGATGGACCTGCTGGAGGGTCAGTTCGCTCAGGATGAAATTGCCAGAAACCAGCTCTTCGAGAGGGTGCTTAAGGTTCATAATCGAGATGGCCTTATCAGCTGCTCCATCAGGGTGAGAATAGCACAGTCCTTTCAGAGTTTGTGGTATTTTATTTTATTCCTTAATTTGTAATATTTTAATATTTTATTTTCATTTTATTACTTTTTACTCATTTTTTCTATTTTTTTATTCTATTTAATTGTTGTGTATTTTATTTTACATTATTTCGATTTTTTTATGTTGTTTTGTCAATTTTAGTGCTTAATATTTTAGCATATTTTTTTTTACATTTTATGTGCATTTTATGACATTTTTTTCTTTATTCTGTTTTGTTTTGTTTTACTTGTGTACATTGTTTAATTTTGTTTATGATTTTTTTTGTATTACATTTAATTGTTGTGTATTTTATTTAGTTTAATTTAGCGTTAATATTTTATTTTCATTTTATCTTTCATTTTATGACATTTTATTTTATTTCATTGCTTTATTGTATTATGTACTATTGTATATTTATTGTACTATTTGTTTAATTTGGTTATTTTATTTTGAGTTTTGTATATTATTTTACTCTTATCTTTTGCCCATTTTGTACATTTTATGTACATATGCATCAGCATGTGTCTCAAGTCAGTCAAGATTTGTATTCAGGCACTCATTCATCCATTAATCCAGCCATCCATCACTTTTGTCTGCCTTCATTTACTTTCCCAGACTCAAAGCAATCTTGGATTGTGTGTGACTTGCTTATCAATGGTCTGTGAAACCTTTCATCCATGAAAAAAAAAACACATTTTGAATATCTTTATAGCTGAGAGATTTTTTTCACTAGAATATCAAACAAAGTGTCTCTTCAGTTTACTATTGTGAACTCCATTGTATGTTAAGCAACATTTATGAATCCATTTGAGGAGCATTATCTGATGTACCAGACAGGCCTATAATATTAACAGATTGTCTGGGGATCATAACACAAGCTCCATCAAGCTTCACCATAACTTCAGGTCTTTTATTCAAATGAGAAGAAAATCATGCTGTTTGTACTTACTTAAAAATTCTCTGTTAGATATGTCCAAATTCAGTCCTTCTCCTTTGCCCCCAAATAAACAATTTTGTCAACATAATTATGCATGTCACAAGCTTACGTTACGTCTATGCATAATGTATTCTTCATTTGGATAGCTCAATGGAGTGTACTAAATGGGCGTGGCTTGTCCTCTACTGATTAACATCACCATACTTCACTGTAGCATGAAATAACGTCTCGTGTTTTTGTAATCGATAATTCACAGGCAGCGCATGTGCTTGCATGCTAATCGGGGATAAAGATGATTATGCTTTTTTGGATAGACCTTAAAGAGGTCATCAACTGCCTTTTTTTGTTTATGTTTTTAGTGTTGCCTGAGGTTTTCTTATAACATTATCATGGTTTTTACATCAAAACCAATTAAGTGAGTAGTAATATGCTATTTTCTGTCTTGTTTTGACCCCCTCAAAACACTGTTTGAATAGACAAGGAGGATTTTAGACTCTAATCTAAACATTCACTTGTATGATTGGTTAACAGTTTGCATGTTTAAAACTTTTCCAAAGTTTGAAGGGACCTCTGTGTGCCCACCAATGTACACTTTGGCATATGTTTGACAGAATACATTCTTCATAGAAAGAATCTACTGTGATTTTGGTTAAAAATGCATAGATTCTCAGTACATGTCTGGAATAACAGATAAATAGTGAACTGGTAATATAAACAGTTATTCAGACTTGTGTGGTATGACAAATTATTTGATCTGTTATAGTCAGCCCAGCATCTTCTAGTTTAGTTTAAATCTTTCCAAAAATCCAGTGTTGAATTGTGCCTTGTTTGTAAACCAATCTGCAATAATATAAAGTGAACAAAACAGCAAGTTCTTTAGTGACACATTTGGAACTTCATTAATGCTGTAAGTTCATCCTTTCCTAATGTTGAGATCAGAGGTAAGGGTGTGATTTTCCACAACATGGCAACGCACAGCATCTTGTTATCTTCAGAACATCTTTATCATTTAGTATCTATGCAGACCTGCCTTTGTATCTCATTATTTATAGAGTGTGAATCATGGGGACGGAGCTAATCAGGCAGCATAGATATATATACACTAGATATCGCATATGGACCCTGAGCATGCGTCAGTAGTGCCACCACATTTGTACAGTGGTCCCTGGACAAATGTCAATGAACCGCACTAGTCAAGACTAAAGCCAATGTGAAGATGCTGGACTTTAGCGCTGTGTACGGGTGTAGTAACAAGCAAACAAAGCACAAAGGCACAACATTTCATAGGTAAGATTTTGTTTTTTTACATTTTTGTATGTTACGAACTTTTGTGCAAAACAAGTATTGATGATAATTCAGTCTCTTACTGCATTGACCATAAGGCAAAGTAGCACCAACTCGCACTAAATTATAGGCTTATGCTTGTTTTGTTGAATGAAATAAGGAAACAATATAAATGAAATATAACAGCAAGATGCTGCGGTGCTAAAAACTAGTATTATTGTCGGCTAAGTGAATGAGTCGTTCATAACGGAGATTCATTCACAAACGAATCGCTCCCACTGTTAGAATTAGAAGTGAAAGCAGGAGAGGGGATGTGTTTTGGACACGGATTAGATCAAATTTAACAGGTAGGGAGGATAATACATTTCCATGGACACAAACACATGCTCTTTGTCTCCAATGCCTGTGCAATCACTTGTCCATCGATGTAGAAAAGTGATGTAAAATTGTAATTTTCGTAATTTCAAAAAATATTTGCATACTGACCACTGGGAAAACTCCCGACCATAGATATATGTATATATGTGTATATATCTCTGACTCTGGATGGCCAGTCCTCCTTGGTCCCACATTCATTTCAAAGGAGCGCTACCCTGTACTAAAATGGCGGCTCGATTGACACATTTCTTCCAATAGACAACAATAGCGTAGGCAACATCTAATGTAAATATCTATGATCAGGCAGTGATGACCTTCTGAGGAGGCGGAGTTTAACTGTATAACATAATAAACTAGCACATTCCTCAACCTGTCCTTTTGGCCCTAACAAGAAACTTCTGAATACTGAAACTTGATGTTTTTATAGTAATGACTTAATTTTGATTCTAGGTTCATGACCCCTTTAAATTTGGTGGTTAGAAACTAAATAAAACTCTGGTATGCAGGCAACCACAGTAGAGGACATGGAGGCACGACTGGACTGTGGATTAGTGAAAGGCCATGCCTACGCAGTTACCGACGTACGCAAGGTCCGTCTGGGACATGGCCTGCTGGCTTATTTTAAGTCTGAAAAGCTGCACATGATCCGCATGAGGAACCCTTGGGGTGAGAAGGAGTGGAGTGGACCCTGGAGTGACAGGTGAGACTGACCTGGAGGTCAGAGAGCATCTAGAGCACAGGTGTCAAAGCCAGTTCCTGGAGGGCCGCAGCTCTGCAGAGTTTAGTTTCAACCCTAATTAAACACACCTGATCAAACTAATTGAGTCCTTCAGGCTTGTTTGAAACCTACAGGTAAGTGTGTTGAAACGGTTGAAACTAAACTGTGCAGAGCTGCGGCCCTCCAGGAACTGGCTTTGACACCTGTGATCTAGAGCATGCTCTATAAGGATTAATCCTTGTCCAGTGTCTGCACTTTTTCCAACACAGGCTTATTGTAGATGTTCTTTAGCCTGAATTTTGTAAAAACTTACTTCAAAATACATTTTATCACAGTTTCTCTGTAAAAAGAAACATTATGGGGCAGCGTAACGGCAACAACTTTTGTTCCTTATCACACTAATGATAATTATGATTAATATTCATTCATTCATTTTCTTTTCGGCTTAGTCCCTTTATTAATCTGGGGTCGCAACAGCGTAATGAACCGCCAACTTATCCAGCATTAGTTTTACGCAGCAGATGCCCTTCCAGCCGCAACCCATCAATGGGAAACTATGATTAATATAATAAAGGATTTCCCAGTAATGAGTTGCGGATGGAAGGGCATCCGCTGCATAAAACATGTTCATTCCGCTGTGGCGACCCCTGATAAATAAGGGACTAAGCCGAAGGAAAATTAATGAATGAATAATAAAGGATTTTTTTCCCAACAATTCTTTGCACAACACAAAATAAATACCATAAAACAACTTAACAGTGTCTATAAATTGTAATCGAATAGAATTGTCTGTCGTCATATGGACAACTGTTCTGATCAGTTTGCTTGGTAGCTCACTTTGTACGGTGTTGAGTTGTGAGGTCAGGTTTAAGTCTAATAAAGAGTCCACAAAAACAATGTAAAATAAAGATAATTTTGTGTAAATTTTGGTCTGTCACTTTCTCACACTAGGTAAAATGTAAATACATCAGGCAATGTTGTGGATGATGAAATAAGCTTAGATTTGTTTCACAAACAAGGTTGTATAGTGCAGGTTGAGCTGAAATCAAGTCAATCTGGACTCACAGTGTGAACTAAAACCAATTTGAAAGCGATACATGATCCCAAATTTCTCTTATAAGCACCAAAGCTAAGTGTGTCAATAGACTCACTACAGTATATGACATGGCACTGTAATCAGACACATCTTCCCAACACTTATTTATATATTATTCTCTACTGAGCAAAAATGATTTGTCCTTTTTTTGCATCAATAGTCTATGGCTGTACTGTACTTCCTCAGAGACTAGAGCAAAGCATTTCTCTCACTCCTCTTCAGATACTTTCAGTATAAATAACACATAAGCGAAGTGTCTATTCTTATCGCTGGCTGGCGTGAAATTGAGAAATCAAGCCAGGCAAGGCTGGAATAAAATAAGCAGATGCTGTGATTGAAACAGAGAGGTCTGAGGGTGTTTAGACATACACCTCCTTTCATTTAAAGTGCTCTTGTTTGATGACACCTACCCTTAAATATCCACCGGCTTCATATTAAAGCGGGGTCTCTGTAATTTGAGAGAGGAAAATCTGAGCAATCCTTTCCATCATTCTTTGCTCAAATGCTACAACAGGGTTATATTGGCCTCTGAATTATTTACTGGCCAGCCGGAACAGTCTTATTGAGGTGAAAGCAATCTTTCTTCATATTTCTGCTTGATGAATTATTTATTCAGGGCTTGATTAGAAATACCAGACTTGGCGAAGTGCTTTGTTTCTTTCACAGTGCACTGGAAAAAAAGCACTAGTGTGTAGTGTTAGTGTGAACAGTGCTGTCACGTGTTTGTGTGTTTATAATAAATATATGTTTAGATCTGATATTTCTGAAATATCTAGGTAATCTCTGGTTTATTTTGTAGCTCAGAAGAGTGGAAGAAAGTGAGCAAGAGTGAGAGAGAGAAGCTGGGCGTCACTGTTCAGGATGATGGAGAGTTTTGGTGAGGTTTGCTCATTTATATTTATGCGTTTAACAGCATTTTGCTTTCGTCTAATGTGACTTGCTAAAAAAGAGCACAAGCAATACATATGAGTGAAACAACAACATATTTTAACCTTTTACTAGTATAAATCCTTGTCTTTTGCTTTTTAAAATTTCATTGATTGCATTGCATTTTTTATGTTAATAATTTAGTGCATTGTCTATTACTAGAATTTGTTGTCTATTATATTATATTATATTATATTATATTATATTATATTATATTATA
>CAIGQV010018106.1:12576081-12651817 GCA_903798115.1 Danio jaintianensis | reverse complement strand
TTATATTATATTATATTATATTATATTATATTATATTATATTATATTGACACATCATAATAAGTGAAACTCATTTATTATATTGGCAACACTTTACAATAAGGTTCCATTAGTTACATGAACAAACAGTAAACAATATATTTATTGCCGTTTTTATTAATCTTTGAAACACATTACTTAATGGAAATAAAGTCATTCATTGTTAGGTCATGTTAACTCGCAGTGCATCACTATTGATTTTAATAATGCATTAGTGCATGTTGAACTATGATTAATAAATGCTGAACAGGATTGTTTATACTTAGTTCATATTAGTAAATACATGAACTAATGAAACCATATTGTAAAGCGTGACCAGTATCACATATTCTAACAATAATCCATTTTTTACAGCATTTATTAATCGAAGTACATGTCAAGAAATATACCATCGTTTATTTTTGTGCTTAATGCATTAATGTTAATTTGAAACACCCTGTAATGAAAATTATTAATTCATTCATTCATTCATTCATTCATTTTCAACCGCTTTTCCGGGGCCGGGTCGCGGGGGCAGCAGTCTTAGGAGAGAACCTTTACTCCGAGCTCCTCCCGGGTGACAGAACTCCTCACCCTATCTATAAGGGTGCGCCCTGCCACCCTGCGAAGGAAACTCATTTCGGTCGCTTGTATCCGAGATCTTGTCCTTTCGGTCATGACCCAAAGCTCATGACCAGAGGTGAGATAAGGAACGTAGATAGACCGGTAAATCGAGAGCTTTGCCTTTCGGCTCAGCTCTTTCTCTACCACAACGGACCGGTACATCGACCGCATTACTGCTGCCGCTTCACCAATCCGCCTGTCAATCTCACATTCCATCCTTCCCTCACTCGTGAACAAAACCCCAAGATACTTGAACTCCTCCACCTGGGGTAAGGACTTTCCTCCAACCTGGAGATGGCAAACCACCTTTTTCTGGTGGAGCACCATGGCCTTGGACTTGGAGGTGCTGATTCTCATCCCAGCCGCGTCATACTCGGTAGCAAACCGCCCCAGTGCATGCTGAAGGTCCATGTTCGATGAAGCCAACAGAACAACATCGTCTGCAAATAACAGAGATGAGATCCTGTGGTCCCCGAACCAGACCCCCTCCAGCCCAAGGCTGCGCCTTGAAATTCTGTCCATAAAAATTATGAACAGAATTGGTGACAAGGGTCAGCCCTGCCGGAGTCCAACATGCACTGGAAACAAGTTTGACTTATTGCCGGCAATGCGAACCAAACTCCTACTCTGTTCATACAGGGACGAGACAGCCCTTAACAGAGCGCCTCTGACCCCATACTCCCAGAGCACCCCCCACAGAATGCCACGAGGGACACGGTCGAATGCATTCTCCAGGTCCACAAAACACATGTGGACTGGTTGGGCATACTCCCATGAACCCTCGAGCACCCTGGTGAGGGTATAGAGCTGGTCCAGTGTACCACGGCCTGGACGAAAACCACATTGTTCCTCCTAAATCCTAGGTTCAACCATCGGCCGGATCCTCCTCTCCAATACCCTGGCATAGACTTTCCCAGGGAGGCTGAGGAGTGTGATCCCCCTATAGTTGGAGCACACCCTCCGGTCCCCCTTCTTAAAAATGGGAACCACCACCCCAGTTGCCCAGTCCAGAGGTACTGTCCCCGACCTCCATGCGATATTGTAGAGACGTGTCAGCCAAGACAGCCCCACATGAAAATTATTGTATCTGTATATTTAGAAATTAGCATTAACCTATTTTAATACAGTAAATGTGTATACAATTTTAAATAATTGGTGTATTAAATGTATTAAAGTGTTCAAATTTGGCAAATAACTTGAGAAAATTAATTTTGTATGTGGCCCTTTTGTTCCTTTGTTTTTAAACTTTCCAAAATCAGGTTTTATTGGATTTTTTTCTAAAAGCCTGTGCAGGCATCTAATAAATGCCTAAATTCTCCTATTATTATCAAATGTCTGGCTGTGAACTGCACCACCAGGATGAACTTTGAGGATTTCTGTCACTACTTCACGGACCTGATCCTGTGTCGACTGATCAACACGTCCTACTTGAGCATCCATAAGACCTGGGAGGAGGAGGTGATGAGGGGCTCCTGGCTCCACCGAGACGAGCCGCTACGCAACCGTGCCGGAGGCTGCATTAACCACAAAACCACATTTCTGCAAAACCCACAGGTCAGTCAGTGATTCTGTGCGCATCTGCCTTGTCAAATGCTGTTCTTGTCCTGGAGGCATTTAAAGCTCGGGGGGCTTCACTGGAATGAGTTTAACACGTGTTTCTGTCCACAGTATGTTTTTGATGTAAGAAAAGTGGAAGATGAGGTGCTGATCTGCCTGCAGCAAAAGGAACGCAGAGCTACTTCAAAGGAGGGCAAAGGAGAGAATCTGGCCATTGGATTTGATATCCATAGGGTACAGAATTACATGCACATGGAAATATCATGTTACAAAGCTTCACATTTGAATGCTAAAATAAGTATGGTATGGAATTGTAAGTATGAATGAAATATTGTTTCTGATATAGTATAAAAATGTACTTATGATTTTACCATTAAGACTTCTTTTTAGAACTTACAAATCAGAATTAATTAATTTTGATTCATAATCTCAGAGAAAAAGTAAGAATTTCAATATATAAACTCAAAATTACGAGTAAACCTATATACATTTTTTTTTTTGAGAATAATTTTCTTTAAACTCCAAATTGCATGAAAATAAAATTGTGAGATAACTCAAGAAATAACTCAAGAAATAAACTCAGAATTGTGAGATAAATAGTCAATATCTTTGAGATATCTCAGTATTTCAGAAAGCCAACAAACTTGCAATTCGGTGAGGTAAAAAGTCAGAATTGTGATAAATAAATTGTACATTTTAAAATAAAATCCAGAATTGCGAGACACATATATTTATTTATTTATTAAAATTTATAAAATTATAAAAAATTTTTTATTTATGTATTGCTCAATTTGAGATAAAAGTCAAAATTATGAGAGATGAACTCTGTATTTTTGAGATAAAAGTCAGAATGGTGAGACATAAACTCAAAATTTTAGGATAAAAGTCTAAATTCCAATATAAAAATCAGAATGATTAAATTTTAACATGTAATTGCAAGATAACAATTCACAATTCAATTAATTACCTTATTATACCTTAACAGTTAATCATTTATTTAACTCTTTTTTAACCTGTGACAGAAACAATCAAATACTCTTCAATATGTAAGACACTAAAAGTCAATGATATAAACAAAAAATTGTACTCCATCAGCCAGCAGATTTTTACCTGTTTTGATCAAGCGGCTTTCCTACCACCAGGTGGAGTTGAACAGAAAGTACAGAATGCACTCAGCCCAGCAGAAGGTCGCAGGGTCCATCTACATCAACTCTCGCTGCGTCTTTCTCCGGAAAGAGCTAAAGGAGGGCCGTTACGTCATCATCCCCACAACATTTGACCCCGGTCAGCAAGGAGAGTTTCTGCTCAGAGTCTTCACTGATGTGCCTTCCGACTGCAAGTAATAATAAAAACACGTTAAGTATGCTTGGCGCTTTGTTCGAAAGGCTGACCTCATTCCTGCTTTTATTTCCTTAGAGAATTAACTCTGGACGAGCCTCCACAGACATGCTGGACTGGGATGTGTGGATACCCTCAGCTGGTCACACAGGTCCATGTGTTAAGTGCCGAGGGCCTGCAGGGCCAAGACGCCAATGGAGGTATGAACAGTATTTCTGGTAACAGTAAAAGCCCTGATATGCTTCAAATGAAATTGAAATGTTGTCATTTCAAACATTATGTGGCCAAAAGTAAGTTTGTTTTGGCAGTTTAAAACACCTTTGAGCTACCATTGGTCCGTGGCAATTGGTGGGTGTTTTTTTTACCCTGATTCGTTTCTCATTCCACGGAGGTCAGAGCGGAGACAGTGTTTTTGCATGTTTCATAACTAATGATCAGTGTTGGGTGTAATTAGTTGCGAAGTTATTGTAATTAAATTTCTTTTCTGCTGAAAAAGTAAAATAAGGGATTACTTAAAATGTTTAGGTCATTTAATTACAGTTAATTATGATGTTCTGTTATAATGTTGCCTTCAATACTGTACATATATTCAATAGTTCTGTTTAAATCAACCCAGCATCAGCATTTTTGATATACAAATACTGGTCGTTGTTGTTGTGTTTACGGGGAACACACGAGCAGCGGGACACATTTTACAACTCTCGTTTTGGAATGTTCGTAAACAGTATAGAGCTATCAGCCTTTTCAAAATGTTTTGCCCTCAAACATAGAACGAAAAGGAATTTTGTTTGAAGTATACTGCGGCCTTAATACAGTAGATATACGGTTAAAGTCAAAATTATAAGCCCTCTTGTGATTTTTTTTTTTTTTTCAAATATTTCCCAAATGATGTTTAACAGAGCAAGGAATTTTTCATAGTATTTCCTGTACAATTTTTTCTTCTGGAGAAAGTCTTATTTTTATTTTGGCTAAAATAAAATCAGTTTAAAAATGTTTATATTAAATTTTTTTCAATATTATTAGCCCCCTTAAGCTTTTATTCAGTTGTCTCCAGTACGAACCATCAATATATTCAATTCAATTCAATTCATCTTTATTTCTATAGCGCTTTTACAATGTAGATTGTGTCAAAGCAGCTTCACATAGAAGATTATAGTGAATTGGTAGAAGATTATAGTGAATTGGGTACATATCCAATGAGTTCCCTAATTACCTATACTTGCCTAGTTACCCTTATTAACCTAGTTAAGTCTTTAAATTGCACTTTAAGCTGAATACTAGTATCTTGAAAAATGTCTAGTAAAATATTACGTACTGTCAACATGGCAAAAATAAAAGAAATCAGTTATTAGAAATTAGTTATTAAAACTATTATGTTTAGAAATGTGTTGAAAAAATATACAGGGGGGCTAATAATTCAGGAGGGCTAATAACTCTGGCTTCAACTGTATAAAGGGTGGGTCAAAGAGGAGACAAGCTATGTTTGTGTCTTTAACAAGTTAAATTTACAGGAGTGATCTTTAATGCACACTGTTTAAATGCAAGTGAGGTGACTACTTTAATATTTTAAGTACAATTAGAGCAATAAAACATCAAAATATGGGTGAAATAACATTCCTTTGTTGTTCAGTGTAAAAAAATATATGTAAGTAAAAATTGAACAACACTTATTCTAAACTGTTCTTTTATTTAATATAAGAATAAATTACCATACTAAGTTTAGCTGTGCAGTATTTTAAATTATTAAAAACATGTTTGCTGACAAATGGGTAAAAGCTGAACGGGGCCATTCATACTGTATTTTGTTTTTTTAACCTTTAATAGATAGAATAGTGCAGAGAATTGACAGGAAAAAGTTGGGAGCAGAGAAAGGGGAAGGGTCGGCAAAGGACCTCGAGCAGGGAATCGAACTTGGGTCGCCATGAGCACCATGGTGCTATATGTTGGCGCACTTAACCACTAGGCTACTGGTGCCGATGACAATATGTTTTGGTATATGAACTATTGTTACACTAAATTACTCAGACAATAATAAAAACAGGACACAATTTAATGTATGAAAACATTTTAAACATCTTATTTTTTTCTTTGTTCCACTTATAAGTATGTATAACATAAAATAAATATCTGAATATATTAAATGAATGAAAAAACTTGGATTCCCTTAAAGCCAATGTTTTAAAAATTACAGCTCATACTATATATTCATAGACTTTTCTCATAGATTTTCCCTTGAAACCAGTGTTTTACAGGATAATCTGTGGTCACGTTATAAGGATAGTTCACCCAAAAATGGGATTATTTTTGTCACAGTTGGATACAGTAAATTATTTATGGGTGACTTATTCCTTTAAGAATAATCCAGAGAATCAGAGTTCAGAGTCTTAATCTGTCTGGAGCTTTTACATATGGAAATCTCTTTTGACCGCACACAGAGCTGCACTGCTTGATCTCCCACAAGACTCACTCTGACTTTTGCACACGAGGTAAAGACTTGAGAGCAGCCGTGAGTGTCTGTCTCATTTCGCCTTATAGAAATGAGACAGTTACATGTTTAATGTGGAATGTTTCTTAATCTGCAACACTGTCTCTTGTTTACTTGTATTGTTCAACTGAATAGTGAAAGAAGCTTTTGGTTTGACATCAAAGTTCAGTTTGTTGGATTGTTCGGAGAAAACTGAACTTAAATTTTTTGTTGCTTTTTTCCAGAATTCTAGTGTTAATATTTTAGTTTATTTCAGATCTAATTAACAAAATTGACTGTTAAATGTTTTTAACTGGTAATCAGTTATGGATTTAGATATTGATCTTGTGTTTCCATCAAGTAGAGATACAAATGATCAATTTCCAGAACATATTCATTCACTGTTCCTTGCTGGTGGAATCAAGAACACTAAACTGCATCCTGCTAAAAGGTCTTCCTCTGCACTTTCACTGTTCCTTTATACATTTTTATTCTAGCTTATATAATTTTCCGGAAATCCCCAGGTCGACCCCACATAGGCAACACACTTAACATGAGCGACACCCAAGGGTCCCACATGTGTTAAATACATAGGTTAGGCACAAGGGTAAACACAATCAATGCTATATTGGGCCCCATGTGGCAAACCCCAGGTTGGCCCCACATAGGCAAACCCAGATGGGCCCACACAAGGGTCCAACATGGGTTAAACACATAGGTTAAAAACATGGGCAAACATGGGTAAACACAATCATAAATGTTGCATGTGGGTAACAAGTACTGTAGGTGATCAGTATATGGCTTCAGATCTGCTGAACTCATGTGGGTCCCACAGGGGCAACCCAGATGGGCTCCACATGGGCAAAGCACTCAATATGGGCAACACACAAGGATCCTACATGGGTTAAACACATAGGTTAAACATGGATAAACACAGTCAATGTCATATAGGTTGCTTGTGTGGGTGACAAGTAGATGATTAGTAAATGGCTTCAGAGTTGGTAAACACATTTGGGCCCACGTGGGCAAGTCAAGTTGGGCTCCACATGGGCAAACGCCGTCAGAGTGGGTAAAATGTTAGAAAACATTGAAATTTGCAGTAGATGCTGCTTATAGTGCAGTTTTGCTTCTTGTTAAAGGTTATCATTAGGAAAACATTTAATTGAGTTGAATCCTGTCATATGTAGTGTTTTGCTGACACGTGTGTTTTCTTCAGCCTCTGACCCATATGTGATCATCACCTGTGAAGGGGAGAAAGTTCGTTCTCCTGTGCACAAAGACACGCGCTGCCCTAATTTTGACATCAAGGGAATATTCTACCGCAAAAAGCCAAAGGAAGGAATTCACATCGAGGTGAGTTGGAAGTATGTAATTACATCTCTTCCTCCTTCAGTCCTTCTCACAGATCTCCTTCCCTGTGCTGCTTTGTTCCTCTCACATTATTTCTGCTTCTTTTCTCTTATTTCCCACTTAACCCTTCCGACTGCTCCGTGACCCACTCAGATCTACAATAAGAATGTAATTGTTGACACCTTCCTGGGTCAGGTGACCCTCTTTAGTGACCCAAATGACCGCCAAGAGCAGCACACGGTCTACCTTAAAGACAAGGGCAGTCGGCAGGACAACAACCTTCCGGGAACGCTGACTGTGCGTGTGATCACCTGCACCACTTTAACCAACATCTGATCAGAACCAAACACCTGCATCCAACCGCTTCACTCTCTGCTTGGGTTCCTCATTTACCCACAATGCCTTTAGCCCTCATAGTTTACTACAGTAAAGGGATGGTTCACCTGAATTTATTTGCTCACTGTCTTGTCATTCCAAACCCTCTTGTTTTCCTTGGATGGAAAAATAAAAGATGAATGTTTATAGCTGGTATTGACTACATATGCAAAGCTATTGAAGCATCAATTTGTCCATTCGGTATATTCATACGTTTTTTTGAATCTGTACGCTTAATGTGAGGAAAACCCTCATTATTATATAATGATAATCTTCTGCTCTAAAGAGCCATTAACTGGAAAACCACTGTAACTGGATAGAATAAGTGAGCTGAAATTGTTCATTCTTAATTAAAAGTAATCTTTTGAACCTGTTCTTTTCAGTGAACTGTTTGTTCTAATTTACAAATCAATTCTCAGGTTTTCACTGGTTGACTATTGATTCATGATTCATTGATCCATTTTCCAGTGGTTTTTCATTTAACGCCTCATCTGAGGAGAAGATTTTAGGTAAATGAGTTCAGTTTCGTGCGATAAACCTAAAGTTTGACTTCAGAAGTCTTCTCTTTTTATTTTGTATGTTTACCATAGAGCATAAAAGGTGAATTTTGATCAATCTTCTTAGCGGATAATGACTAAAATAAAAATTTGTCAATTAAGCACAGTATATCACATTTGTTTTGAATCCGTATAATAGCTTTGTGAAAAACAGACTAAAATTGACATTTTCATACAAAGATGCGAATTAGACTTAAGCTCAAAACTGAAATATCATGTCCCATCGCACATATCACTTGACCTGTTAAAACCAAATCGCATGACACATCACGTTTTTGATGCGCATGCAAGAATGTATTCAGTAAACGTGTTTCCATCAAAGTTTTTGCACATTTTGCAAGTTTATGTGCATTTTCACACATACTCATCTTCCATTAAGCATTTGTATGCGATGTTTCAAAGTGTGCTTAATAATAAGTGGATGGGAACATAGCTATTGTTATTGAGTGGTAATCTTGTTGACTGGATTGAATCATTGATTTGAACTTGATTCTTTATCTTGTCAGTGAACCATTTGATCTGATTCACACATCGAGGTCTCACTCAATGTCTATTGATCCATAACTCATTGATCTATTTTCCAGTGGTTCTCTATTTAATGCTGCGACCACATGAAACAGCATATGGGTTTTTAACATGACATTGAGTGCTTTATTTCCGGGTGAACTATTCTTTTGATCCCACCCATTCATGATCATATTTTGTAATAAAGGGCTATGCATTGTGTTTGCATGAGCAGCTGAATTGATCTAGATCCTTTAGGAGTCTGAGCCGCATGATCAGCCATGTCTCGTCTCCCAGATCACTGAGTTTCAGCCCAGCCCTGGCAAATCCTTCAAAACAAATTTTCCTCTTGTCTCTCTTTCCATCCCTCCTGTCCTCCACGCATTCAATCATGACATATTCAGTCAGTGTCAACAGTTGTGCCCGTCCACACAGCTTGATCTTTAGCAAGACCCGATCAGCTCTCATTTGGCTGGAAGATTTCAGTGGCCGGTGGGGCACAGCGGGCACCTCTTTGGATCCTCTGGGTCATGTCGCTTAGCAACAGGAGTCTGGAATAGAGCCTACCAAAGCATGAAGATAAGTTCTGCTCTTACCAGTGGACACGTGATATCAAAAGCCCACCCAGAGGATCTACATGCCACTTTCTGCCTGACAAAAATGGATGGGCATTACCAATATGCCGTGGTGGTTTGATAAACATTTCACCATTGTCTTGAATTTGAACGTGTATGTGTGTGTGTGTGTGTTTGTGCATGTTTGGGTGACCAGATAACCCTGATTTCATGAGCCATGTCCCACATATTTGATCTTAGATTTAGTTTGACCACCAAAATTATTTTTAAATGTCATCAATATGATTTTTATGCTTTTGCTAGCATTATAAACCCGTATTGTGACAGCTTTCTGTAACAAATATAGTGTTTTATGCACTCTGTTGCCAATATCTTTTAATGAATGAGTTCTTTTGTTGTTTACATTTGGATTCTTTTTTATTTTCACTTTTTACTTTAACTTCAGCTGTGCTATGTGCTTTTGGTAATTGTGTCATTTTTTTTTTATATTTCTGCTTTATTTTTATTTCAATTCTAGTTTTAGTTTAAGTAATTGTTTTTCAATTATTGCCAAGGCAGCATTTGTCATCTCATGTTGAGATGAAAACGTATTACTGCATAACTCATTGTTTTTATTCTTTAATCATTCATATTTATATATTATTGCCTTATTTTTTTAATAATCGTTAAATTCTTCCACAGTGTGAAGGCAAAAATGGTGCTTGCTTGCAGATTTTAACATTTTGTTTAAAAAATGTAGCACGAAAATTTAAAAAAATTGTAAAAGTTGAGCCAGAGATCCAAAAATGTAATTTAATTTAATTTAATTTCTGATTTTGCTTTATCTAGCATGCGCATTTATAATTAAGCTAAATTTGCACAAAAATAATTGCTTCCAATTCATTTAATATTTTCATGGAAATCGTTGAAACATTGAGAAATAAAAAAGGGTTAATGAAAATTTTGATGTAGGGTAACAAAAAGATATTTTAATACCTTTTAAAATCTTACAAATATATTTTCTGTCATTTTAGTCGGTTTTGAATGAAAAATAAAACAAAACTTAAATGTGCTTTTTCTAGATATCCCAGTTTTATTATCATGGTTGTCTGGTCTCCCTAGTAAGTGTGTGTGTGTGCATGTTTGTGTATGTGTGTATCTGTGAGAGATCTGTTGGCCATCAAACTCAACCTAAGGACCATTAAAAGGTTATGCATGTTTAAATCAAAGGGAAAAAAACTCTACCAGTGCTAGCGGTGCTCAAAGGATGAAGAGCAGGCCTTTGGACCCACACATATCTCTGGGTTTACCTCACTCTCTCTGAGGATCGCCGCGTAAAACAAGGATTTGTCTGTGTCTTATTGACTTTCTAGTCAGACTCCTGCCAATCAGCATGTGCCATTGTTTGAGATGCGCAAGAACTGCTGCACGATTGCATTAACAAACATTCTGTACTTTAGAGAAGACCCTTTTTTTTTTTTTTTGTTCCTGGACTTCTCTTGACAGACACATAGTGACTATCATCACCAGCTTTGTGTCCTTTCCGATGGCTAGTTGTGCTGTTCCACCAGGGACTGCTACAGAACTCTTTGTGCACTACAACGTCTTGTTTATGCTTCATGCCAAGATTTTAGTCACTATAAGTGAGTTTTGGAAAACTGACAAAAAGTCCACATCAGTCTTTTATCATGGTTGGATATGTTTTAGTGTCTTTTTTATTTGAATGTCAGCCACACTTACAGAAAAAAGTAATAATACGTAAACATCCTTAAAACAATACATTTACCTGAGAAGCTGCATAACATATTAGGAATTTTCAGCTTTTTTCCTAAAAATGAATGTAGGCTAGAATGAATTTTAAGTTGTTTATTAATTATTATGGCTCATATGATGATTTAAAGTGGTTCAGTTAAGTCAATATTTAAGTTAAATTTACTTAGAGTTTACTTACTGCTGCACACATTTTCTTGTCAAGTGTGTTTTATATATTTTTATTGTTTTTATATATTTTTTACACTTTTTTTTGCTTAGAAGTTTCCACCCTTTGTTTTGTGCGTACAATAGATTTATAAATGAGACCTCTGGTGTTTTTGTTAGGGTTATTTTATAAGAATAAATAAATGAAATTAAAATGTGTATTAAATTTTTTTTAAATTAGGAATTCATCAGATGGCATAAAACATGTTAACTTTAATGGCAGTTGTAATATAAACACACACACAATAAATTGTGGACAACTAAATGGTTGCAAAAAAATCATACTTGTGTTGTTAGCAGTCAAAAATGCCTGCCATGCACAATTCTATATAAGACTAAGGTTAAAATCATATCATAACTACAATATTATTGAATGTTCATGTTTGAATTAGATTGTGGGTAACAAAAGTGTTTACTCTTAGTGTAACTATAACCATAAAATAAATAGATACAAAATCAAAGTAAAGTCTAGTTTTTGATATCTTTAAATCGATATTCGTATGGTAAATAGAATAGAAATAATTTTAATTGTTATCTATTACATGATTATGGTTTCTGGTCGGTTTTTCCCACCACAGCACAAGTGTGACTCCTAAACCCACACAATACCCACAACAGGGTAAAAAAATAATAATATTAATATTATATTAATAATAATAATAATAATATTTAAAAATAAATATTAAATGAGAACAATTCCTAATATCTTATGCAGTTTTACATTTTAAGGATGTTGATGTATTTATATTAGACAAGTCAAAAATAGCGGCTGGCTGAGTTGACAATGAATTCCATCATCACTTATATTTGCTACTTTATCAATCGATTTTTCAGTCATTGCTGTTTATTCATTATTGCCACCTAAGTGTTGTTCATTTTTAATAATCCAGGCCAAATGGTACATGAATAACCAAGAGCCTGTTTGCAGTTTTTAACATTTTGTGTCAAAAAAATGTAGCATAAGAATCTAAAACATTAGGTTACGATGACTACTGTTTATAATTTTGTAATGTTTCTAATCCAAACGAGTATTGACACTCAAACCTAGATGAGCAAGAAAAAAAGAGAAAAACAGCATTATATACCAAGTTTGAACAAAGCAGTGCCAATCAGACTAACAATGATGGATGACAAAAGCGCGCTGAAGCCCAGCAGATTAGCCTTTGACCAAATGTGGCACTTCCAAGACAAAAATGATTTTATTCAGGGATGAATGAAGCTTTTTTTTTTCTTTAGCTCTGTTACATTTCAGTTTTATACAACCAGATTGAATCCCCAACAATAGCCCAGTCATTCTTTTACATCATTTGTGCCTCCACAGGCCAGATTTAGACGGGTAAACAAGGGATTTAGAAAGGAATTTTTTTTGTCTGTGAATGGATTTACTTATCTCCATTTTAACCAGATTGAATTAGATAATAGAAAGAAATTTGTACTGTTTTTTTGATGGTTCCACAGAGAACTCTTTCCATTGCACAAAAGGTTATTTAAAGTATTTAAAAATGGATGATTAAAAGAAAAATGGTTCTTTTATGAACACTTCACTAGAAAAAAAATGCTTTTGAAAGCTTTTTTAAGAGTGTATTGATTAGTATTAATACAGATTCAAAATTTTGACATGTATGTATGAATGAGTGTGAATTTTTCATTTCTTTATTTCCCTGAAGCCTAACACTGTGGGGCTATTGCTCTGTTTGTTTGAGCAATCTGACCAGCAATATTGGCTTAAACCAATAGGGTGACTTTAGGGGGCGTGGCTATCTCTTTGTCTGGCCAATAGTGAGTGCGGGACGTGCTCTGTGCATTTATGTGTTCAGAAATTACACACCTTATATACCTTTTAATAAATAGCCTTAAATCTAGTCAGTTTGCTGTTGAACACAACAAACCTTATTATTATTATTTCATCCAAAGCATAAATCTGTCAATTTTCAGTTTTATTGAGAATGCTGTGAAAGATGCCAATGTGCCGGTACAGTTGGAGCCATATGCATTTTTTTGTCTTTTTTTCTTTTTTTTTGCCAAATAACAAACAGCTATGGGAAAAAATGTAAAGATCGAGCAAATGATCAGTTTCTCTAGATTCATTAGGTATGAGTTTGAGTAAAATGATGAAACTATTCTATAAAGTTCTGAGAACATTTGTTAAAAAACTACAGAGTGACATTAATTAATTACATGTACTTACTAGTATATGGTTAGGGTTAGAATGTGGGTAAGGTTCGGTGTTATGTATTTACACATAATTATTTGCAATTACTATAGTAAGTACACAGAACGCTTAACAGGGACACCTTAAAATAAAGTGTTACCTATCGTCATTTAAATTTAGAACTAAATATTTGGTGAAATTAATGATTTTCAATCACAGTAATTTTAAACATTTGTTATTCAGATCAATAATATATATATATATAGTTCACCAAATATTTAGTTCTTAAACTTTATTGTCTAAAGCTGAATATAAACATGTCTGAAAAGGTGGCAGTGTTATGTTATTTTATGAAAGCATTTTTATTTGAAAATGAAAAGTAATGTCATTAGCAGTTTACAAATAATATTTTGTAGTGTTTTACAAGCGCCATTTTTTCAAACATGTTTACATTGATTTTAACACTACAATACCAAATTAAAATAAAATGTTTTTCTTAGAAGTTAAAAAGAAATGTTTTCACACATGTATAGAAAAAATTAAATATTAACATTTTACTCAAACCCATACCTAATACATCCAATAAATCCCCCAAAAATACAATTTTTAAGTAGCCTCTTGATTTTTTTCCATAGACGTATGTGTCCATTGGCATATGATTACGAACTTTTGAAGTTCAAATGCCTTTTAGTGTCAAACGTGTGTTTGTTTGTTTGTTTGTTTGTTTGTTTGTTTGTTTGTTTGTTTGTTTGTTTGTTTGTTTGTTTGTTTGTTTGTTCAGTTTTCCGTTGAATTCTCCTCAGCCCTGGCCATATACGATAGAACAAGGTCCTGGTTCACTCAGATAGTTGTGCATGCTTCAGATCAAATAGAGGAACTTTTGCCATGTTGTGTCAAGTGGATCTGGATGCTGCTTCCGTGATCTTACACTGCATGTGGGTTCGTGTTTGTTTACAAACCAGATTTATACACAGTATGACTTTATACAGTAACACGGCACACACTGTTTCTGCAGCTTATGCAACGCGTCTATGAAGGAAAAAAACATTTGCAGAGGATTCCCATTTTTACTCTTAACATGAGACTTTAAATTGCTTGTAATAATCACATGGCAAATTAAAGTCCTCTGAAGCGCTGGCATTGTTTGGAGTGTTTCTGCTGGCTGTTTTTTTGTGATGTTTGTGGCTCTGCTGCATGTACTTTGGCTGAGTGAACCTCTTTTCTTTACCACACGCCGTCATGCCATGTTGGACTTTCTCTATAGGCATCTTGATAGAGTTCAGCCTTAAAAACCAGTGAATGCTTGTGGAGCGAGTGAATCTTATCGCTCTGTCATTTTTTTTGACATGGGTCAGACGTCCAGAGAATGAGCTTGTGATACTCTTGTATTTTTTCTGCTGATGTTGAACTTGAAACTGACGTACACATACATATATATAAATATATATATATATACATAAACAGAAATCTACAGAATATCTTCTTGCATGGTATCATTCTATGAAGCATAGTTGAGATATTATCTTTATAACAAGTATCTTTTATCAGCATTTTATACTCCTTTGTTTACTGTTTTATATCTAGCCATTGAATCTTGTGTTCAGAAAAGAAAACAAGCAGACACTGACATATATATTATATCTTTACTGATTGTAGGATTTTCTGTATTTTATCTCTGTTTAAATGTGTTTTATTTTTGCGTGTGAGTCTCTCCTGGGTTACACTGTGGTTATTTGATATACTTATTTAAGGTACTTTTTTTTTCTTTTGTATTTTGTCAACTTGTGGCATGACTTTGAAATAAAAGATCAAAAATCTTACTGTAGTTTTTCATTGAGCTGTTCTGCACAAAAGGATGGTCAGTTATATAAAAAAAAGAGATTTTCTGTATTTTCTCACTTCACTTACAGTATGCTGCATTATTCCACTTAACCTGGTGACACACACACACACGCACGCACACACACATGCACACGCACATACACACACACACCATGTAGGTGAGTAAACAGATCTTTAAATACTGTTTGTTTTCTTTTGTTTGGTTTGTTATGTTTTGATGGCAACATAAAAGCAAAAATTGATAGATATTGATTTTATCACACTCTTGTTTTTTTTGTGGGTTTTGTTTTGTTTTGGTTTGGTTTGGTTTGGTTTGGTTTTAGTTTAGAAGAATTATTTTAATTCTTCTTTCTTTCTGATCAGAAAAATATCAGAAAAAATTATTGACATAACAATATTATAATTTTAAATTAAATTTTCTATAACAACAAATGTAACCATTAGTGATATTATAAAGAATAATTTAGAGGTTAGGTTATTGTATATTTTGGATTCCTGTCATTTCCATGTAAGCCCAACAATCATTGAATCAGACACACCCAAGCTTGACCTTTTCGTGTTCGCTTTGCAGTCCACTTTGAGGCATGAAAGAGCAGAAGGAAACAAGCGCTCCTGTACTTCATCTAAAGTGACCCGCAGATCAGCCCGGCTTCCCTCCCCCACAGCCAATGCCCAAATCCCGCCCCGCTAAGCTGGATCAGAAAACTCTACCACCGATAACCAGCTACAACATTACCCAGCATCCCACAGCAACAGGTAGCCGTTAAACACAAGCGGCACAACTGAGTGACTGTGCAAGAATTTACTTCGTGCTCTGATATAACTGACACCTGTTCATCATCTGACACCAGATCAGCTCTAGAACGTTTGGACATACATCTCGATTGGGGACAGAAGGACAGACGGAGACAGAGGAAGCAGAAGAAGAAGATAGGAGAGCAGAACAAACTCTTGAGTCACTGTGAGGTGAGCGAGGCTTAGCCGTCCAGCACATCATGCTCTTTTAAGGCTTTAGGGAAAGCTACTTACTACTGGCTGTTTTCTGCTCTACTGTGTTGTGTTGGGTTGTACCAGGCCTCATGAGAAACCATGTATGCCTTTCTGTATTGTTAGTTCAGAGCAGTGGGCAAAATTGATGGCTTGGGAAATTGATAGAGTCACATTTTATTGAAGCAAATTGATGTGGTGTTGGTGTAGATTTTCTAAGCATATTGGGTTTGGTGTTGTTTAGAGCCGGTTAAACTTTTGTATGTGCTCAGAATTATCGGAAATGTGCTCGGAAATATGCATGTTGAGGAATGTACAGGACAATATTCAAGAGAGAACTAATGAAATATTAATCACTGATTGTAGTTCAGTCAGTGTATGCTTTACTTCCTACAAGAGTTTTGTTTTTCTATGCATATTTTGTATAGTAAAATGAAAACTAATTTTCAGTTATATTAATATTTTTACCATTTGCAGCAGATTTGTCAGTTAATCTCTTTTGGTGTCGTTCTTTCATTAAATGTTGGGGATTTAATTATAATTTTAGGTTCATTAAAAGTAAATATTGTGCAAATCCTCTGGACATAACTTTTGGCCAGTAGTGTTTAGGAGAGAGAAGGTACATTGCAGGATTATGAAGTACTTTCACATGCAGGACAAAATGTTTTTCTTTGAGGGTTTAGTTGTCTCTTTTTCTAGTTAAAAAAATAGGTAGAGATCCTTAAATTAGAAAGATTTTCATGGAGAAACTAAATTGTAGAAGATAATAATAAGACCTTTTGTCAGAGAAATTATCTTGAATTTCAGTGGTTAATCGGAATAGTGCATTAGTGTGCTGCCTTGTTATGTCTTATACAGTAGGCTATTCTAATCACAAACATTAATAAAGTTAAATATTTTTTTAAATGAGAATGAACAGCCTGCAGTTTAAAAAACTAATAAAAATGAGTTATAGTCTGTAACTGTTTATTCAAAAATGATAACCACAATTGGTTATCATCCGTTAATGCAATTGCTAATCTGAATAATGAGTAATATATTGGTAGAACTTTATAATAAAGTCTCATTTGTCAACATTACCTAATGCGTTGAGTAACATGAACAATGAACAATGCATTTTTACAACATTTTTAATACAGATGTTCAAGTTATTTCACACTAAATTATTATGATTATTATTTTTTAATAAAGTATGTATTAGTAAAAAACATTATGCTGCAGAAATATTGTTCATTGTTAGTTCATCTTAAGAAATGTTATGTAATTTTAACTAGTGACGAAACCATGAAATCTTAACTATGTTTTAAAACAGAATTTCTGTAGGCTTTGTTAATATTAGGAAAATACATAAATATGGTTATAGTAATTCACAGTGCATTAACTAGCATTAACAGACACAATGTTATTAAAATGTATTTTTAAATGTTAACAGTATTAAGATAAAAAAATTACTGTAACAAATATATAAAATCCAATATACGCATAGTAGTAATAGTGCAATTTTTATTGTGTTTATTTTTTTTATCATACAATTTTTGGGAGCAAATTTTTGTCTATCAATATTGCAAAGCTTTGAAAGTGATTTATTAGATTTTTTTTATTTTAATTTAATTTTTGGAGTGTGAAAGTGTGGATGGCGAGAGAAGTGAGCGTGATCTGACAGACACAGAGGAAGTGACTGTGTTAATCTGCCTCTGGCACTCACTGAGCTGCTGGATTTTGCAGTTTACAGGGCCACAAGAGTTAAGATCTTTCACGAGCACTGGTCCAGAGAAAACGGCTGCTTATGAAACACGCTGCATAATTGTCTGATCTGTAAGTCTACAAAAACATGAGCAATTTTTGTTTTGTTTTCAATTTTTGAAATGTTCAACGGTTATTCAGGCCTTTAGGAATGGTATGTTAATTCTCTGCTTCCAATGTGCTTCATGCAGGATATTATTTGCAACATCATTCGTAAGTGCATTATGGGATGTAATTATGGATTTCTGCCATTAAAATGGTCCCATAAACTGAAATAAAATGTGGTTCGGGTGAGAAAGCAAGAACATTTTCAGTAATCTGTTTTTAATATGCTAAGTAATATATCATGGTGCTTTCATATGCTGTGTCACATATGACAATGTTGAGAATTAATTACACTATAGTGTGTAGAAATGTTACAGTTTGTTTCTGTTTTCCTTTCAGTTCTTAAAATGTTGAGTAGCTTTCCAGACTGCAGTTTCATAGTAGATTCCCTGACATTCAAAATGCATATAATTAACATACAGTTATTGAGAGTTTTGTAAACAGAGTGATGAGGCTTTTCTTTTGATCGACCCAGAAATCCTCCCGTATTTGTTTTCAAGATAATCCTCCCTATACATCTTTTTTTTTTTACATAAACAGTCATCAAGTAAAAAGCTAAACATAAACTGTGAGAGAAATGGTTTTGAGTGTCAATTAGGTTTTTGGGGGGGCTGCCAGATGTTCATAAAGAATGGTCTTGTTTTGCTTTTTGTCTTATAGGATTGTACTGTTGGAGATATACAAATAATATCTTCTTTTTTTGTGTGTGTTTTTCTAGAGATTGTGACTGTTTTACATTTTGCCTATTAGTCACCAATATTAATATGCACAGTATACAGTAGTCAACATTTGAAGTGGATCAAAAAAAACTCACTCTACAACAAGAATTGGTGTTGTTCATAAGTTACAGAGCAACTTTGGTGAAAGGTTGTGATCCACTTCAAATGTTGACTACTGTAGATGGTATCTTGTTTGCTTTTTTCCCCTCCATTCATTCATTCATTTTCTTTTCGGATTAGTCCCTTTATTAATCAGGGGTCGCCACAGCGGAATGAACCGCCAACTTCCAGCATATGTTTTACGTAGCGGATGCCTTTCCAGCTGCAACCCATTACTGGGAAACACCTATACACTCTCATTCACACACATACACTACGGACAATTTAGCTTACCCAATTCACCTATAGAGCATGTCTTTGGACTTGAGGGGGAAACCGGAGCACCCGGAGAAAACCCATGCAAACGCAGGATGAACATGCAAACTCCACAAATAAATGCCAACTGACCCAGCCGAGGCTCGAACCAGCGACCTTCTTGCTGTGAGGCGACAGCACTACCCACTGCGCCATTCATTTATTAATTTTTTAAATATTTTTTTATTGTTTGTGTCCTCTTCAAATTTGTATTTATTTACTTATTTGTTAATTGATTAGTTAATATTTTTGTTATTATTTTTATGATCCGCTTTTTTAGACCATTTGCACTATAATGCATGACACAATATTTTTAAAATGGCTTCTAATTTATTGTATTTTTGAAAGCACATTGTACATTCATCCTGATATTTTTAAATAAACATGTCACTAAAAAAGCTTAAGATAAGCTATAAACAAACTCCACCTGCAATTTATGATTACAATTGCAATTTATGATTTATGACTGTGATTTAGTGCCTTGTATTATTATTTGAATAATTTATTTTCATCAACTAACTTTACCAAAGATGAATACACACTGTAGTGTATTGTTCATTGTTCATGTCAGTAAATACATTAACTAATGAAACCATATTGTTAATCACTTTGTTACCCAAAATACAAGTGCATCTACAGATTTATATCTAAACCAAACCATAATTTTTTTTTTAATTCATAAAGTATCGTTGTACCACGAAAATAAAGTATCGTTTTTTGCTTTTGATTATCGAATATCACACCCTCAAAAACTAAATTGGTCTTTATACTGTGCTTAATCTGTGTGATTAACATCCATGCTAATCTTCTTATAGAGTGTACCATCAGGAAACACATGCCTCAGTCTCTCTTCTAAAACTGCATTCTCACGTTTAACCTGACTGCACTGAAGTGAACCTGTTAATGTCTAAAATACATCTGAGAGGCAGTTATTTTTTAGGATGTCTGCTTATGACGCAGGTGAGGATGGAATCAGTTATGTAGTGTCGAAAAAGACAAAAAGCATGCAGAATGCAATGATTGAACTGGAATATTGATACAGCAGTTTGTATAGTGCTGAGCTTATCCAGAGAAATCTGCGTAAGCTTCTAAAGACTTGCTCTCCTCACCTGACCTGCACTTTACACATGGGTGCTGTGCTGTTAACAAGTGTCCATGGACAGTTCACCTAAAAATAAAAATAAAATTGCTTTCAATTTATTCACCCTCAGTTAATCCATGATGTAGGTTACTTTTTTCTTCAGTAACTGTAAATAAGATTTATAGTTAAAAACCATTGTCCTGTGCTATCCATATAGTAAAAGACAATCTGAGATAAAAAAAAAAGAAAATAAAATAAAAAGATGCAGTGGGTAGCGCTGTCGCCTCACAGCAAGAAGGTCGCTGGTTTGAGCCTTGTTCTCCCCGTGTTTGTGTGGGTTTCCTCCGAGTGCTCTGGTTTCCCCCACAAGTCCAAAGACATGCGCTATAGGTGAATTGGGTAAGTCCGTAGTGTATGTGTGTGAATGGGAGCGTATGGGTGTTTCCTAGTCATGGGTTGCAGCTGGAAGGGCATCCGCTGCGTAAAACATATGCTGGATAAGTTGGCGGTTCATTCCGCTGTGGCGACCCCTAATTAATAAAGGGACCAAGACGAAAAGAAAATGAATGAATGAGTTCCAATAATACATAGACAAACTTAACAGATTAAGTCCTATGTTTAGGCTCACAGTTTTTTCATCTGTCATTTTAGCACCAAAAATTGGGTGAAATATCTATTTTCTGACATTTTTAAAGTAGTGATATAAAGAGGTATCAAACATATTTTAAAACCTGAGGTGTCTTGTTAATTAATAATTAGTCACTTGCTATTAAAGCGAATGAGGCAATTTTCAGAGTGTTTAAAAGCAGACTTATTTTTTATAAAAGCACTTACATTATGCATTAAAACTTGTGTGTTAAAGGGTTTCTATTTGACCCCTTTTACAAGACATAAGATAAGTCTTTGGTGCCTCCAGAATGTGTCTATAAAGTTTCAGCTCAAAATACCCCTTGGGCCATTAATTATACCCTTCTGAAAATGTCAAATTTGGTGTGAGAGAAAACTGTAGCTGTTTTTGTAGCCTGTGCATTTAAATGCAAATGAGCTGGTTCTCCACACCCACCATTACAACATGCTTCTATTGCATCATGTCAGATAAACAGCTGTCAGTGACAGAGACAGACGTGAATGAAGCAGAGATACAGTTTATCAGTCAAAAATAGTTTTTTTGATGTATTTGTGGAGTTTATTAAAGCCTTTCTGCAATGATGAGTTACGCACAAATGCTGTTACAAAGTATATAGTACATGTTTTTGCACATCTATTTGCAGTAAATGTGACATGATACAAGTTAATATGCACTGCTATATAGATATTCATTAGGCTACTGTACAAAATAAACCAGATTTAACGTACACAACCCGGGAGTCCTGTTGTGTGTTTAAAGTGTTCTCATATATAGTTGTACTGATGCTATGCTGTTGGAAATCCAGCGGTTATGAATTGCATAGCGATTTTACTGTGTTTTCTTTATTACAAACATTAAACTTGTAAAACACATTTTTGAGGTGCAGCTGATCACAGAGAGTTAGAACAGATCTTTTAATCCCAGTTCCTTTGCAAATCCTGTTTTGTAATCATGTTTATAGGTGTTTCTATGGAGACATGTTAATAAATGCCTGTCAATCAATTTGGTGGGCAGGGAAAACCACACTCCTACATCATGTTGCAGTGGGCCTCAAAAACGCTGGGATTTGGATCCTATTTTTACATCAGGAACTTAAAAAAAAATTGACTTGTGTTTATAATGCTCCAATATGACGGTGGACACACTATACCTACACACCGTTTTGTCTGTTGATTTTGAATCGTGTTCCATTTAATGGAGCTGTAATGTGGTTCAAATCATTTTAAGGTCATCTTAGGGTTTAATAAGTCATGGTGTTTGCACAGTCCTGGCAACAAAACGGCAGAAAAAATACATTTAAATTTCCAGAGAAAGCCCAATAAACAAAATAACACAATAAAATAGTAATAACATAATTTTTATATACATCAATTACATCTTCTTTAATTGAAATTGATGTATTGAATTATTTGCTTAAATTTTTTAGCTCCTTTTGACTCATAACTAGGGCAGACAGAATCTGCGGACATTTTTTGCTATTTCTGCTGAGAATTTTGTAAAAAATCTGTGCATTCATGCGGAATAATTTTAGGAGTATCATAACTAAAAACTTAATATATTATATGTATATGGATACTTTTATTGAATGTTTACTATGCAAATCCAATTAGATCCACTTATTTTGAAAACAAAGCAAGTCTCTCATATAATAGATCTACTAAAAGACAGAAAATTTGACTTTACAAACTGTATTGTAAATAAATCATATGAACATTTTAATATTACTATTATTATATCACAATAATATTAGTGAAATTAATTTAAAAACTGAATAAATATATATTTACACACATTTACACAAGTAAATACATAGACTCAATGATGGGTTAAAAATCTGTGGAAATCTGCGGATTTCTGCGCGCGTGGATTACGTGTGGGCTTACTCATAACCAATAGTAATACCACTATATTTTGGTTTGTCTGTTTGTAAAGTGTTAACTTACAACACACATAAAAAATTAACTAGAGCAATTTACAATGAGTACTATAGCATCTTTGAACTGTTAACATGTTGTTGATTAATGCTACAGCATACTGTAGTTATAGCAGTATGCTTTTTAATTTATAATTAAATACATTTTTTATTGTATATATTATATTGAACTGATAAACTGTAATAAAAGCTGTAATATAATTTTTACTAGTTTTTACTACAGTAAACTGTGGCACATTATAGTATAATATATCATATAGCTGTAGAAAACGTAGTATTCATTCATTCATTTTCCTTCAGCTTAGTTTCTATTTTAGAGGTAACCACAGCGGAATGAACCGCCAACTATTCCGGCATATGTTTTACACAGCGGATACCCTTCCAGTCGCAACCCAGTACTGGGAAACACCCATACACACTCATTCACACACACACACACACTATGGCCAATTTAGTTCATCCAATTCACCCATTGTGCATGTCTTTGGACTGTGAGGGAAACCGGAGCACCCAAAGGAAACCCACGCGAACACGGAGAACATGCAAACTCCACACAGATATGCCAACTGGCCCAGTCGGGACTCGAACCAGTGACCTTCTTGCTGTGAGGCGACAGTGCTAACCACTGAGCCGCAGTGCTGCCCAACTTAGTACACCATTGGCCAATTTTAACAAGGTTAAACACGCTAGTGACAGGGTAAATATGTTAGAAAAATATATGCAACATTAATTCATGCTAGCAAAACACTAATTCATGCTAGCACAGTGTTAAAATATGTTAGCAACATGCTATGATATGTTGCCCATGTGTTAACATGTTAGAAATGTGTTAGCAACATGGTAATTAATCCTAGCAGTGTTACCAAAATGTTAAACATAATACTAGCAACATGCTACACATGATAGCAACAAACATTTATAAAACTTGTTAGAATGTGTTAGCAACATTTTATTTCTTGCTGGAACGTTAAATTCTGCTAGCAATATGTTAAAACATAAACATGTTCAACCTTTCTTTCTTTATTTCTTTCTTTCTTTTCACTTCATCCTAAGCTAGAATTTAGCTTTCTGGCTAGGCTTGGAAGTTTTTTTCATTTTTTTAGATCTGATTATTATTTCTAGTAATTGTTTTTGTTGTGTTGTAAGCAACACAACAGGCACTTCAGGCACAACACTCAAAAAGAGGAAAAGGAATACATTTTGGACACTGACACATAATCACTTCAGATAAAAACTTCAACGGGTCTGTGTGGGGTTGACAGTGGAAATTGTCCCTTTGACCTGATCGGCAGCCAATTAGCAGAGAGCACAACTCATCTAAACTGTCTGTCTGCCCTCCTGACGCTTTCTTCTTTGACTATAAGTTATGCCATTACCTCACAATTTTAGAAATGTTTAATCCATTAGCTGCTTGTCATTATAAGTGACTAATTCCAGACCACAATCTTTTATCCTTTAAATCATTGAGAGAAGCTTATTGTCTTCGGTTTTCATGCTGGCTGTAATGACGTGTGTGTTTTGTAAGGTTGCTTGAATTAATCTATTGTTGGATCTGCTTCAGCAGTTGTATGTTATCCACATTTGGTGTCAAGCAGTGGCTTCAAGTAACTACAAGCAGGATTTTATATAAAAGGTTTTCAGTGTGATGTAGTGCTAATAATGTTCGGATTATCATAATGTGAGAAACCCTGATTTGTGGTTTTCATCTCAAGATAAGGAGATGCAATGGGTGATCTAGTATTCTGAAATCTACTTGATTGGCTATTTTCTATGAGGCAGAATTCGCTCAGGTTATTTAGGTAGTGTTTTGGTAGTGTTTCGTACTGTAGACTCATTGATATGCATGAAAAGAAAGCTGAAGGAGCTTCTGATAAAATGCTGCTTTACTATGTCATGTATCTTTATTAGAAGCTCAATTCCTACTTCAAATTCAACTTTCACTGACATCTACATTCACTTTTGCGTCAGTCATGTTTCCAATCAGACCCAATTGAAATTGCGTTCATCACTGAAGTGAACTTTGGATTAGATCTTTGTCCACACAATTTTCTCCTCAGCAAAGGATAGTCAATCATTTTGATTCTTGAGAGGTTTCTTCACCGCAAAGTTGTCAACCAGCTTCTTTTGTTATGACCGAAAGGCTCATGAATTTGACTTTTATTTGGACAACCTGCTGTCGAAGGGTTTTAGTCAGTTTAAAATCCCTCTCCATCTTGCAAAGTCAGTTAAGATTAGAAAGTTTGGCTGACAGTTAAAGGATTAGTTTCCCAAAAATTGGGCCGGGGGGGGAGGGGTTGATGCACCAAAGTGTTCTTGGAGCTTTGTATGATTACATTCGAAACACTGAAGTCACTGGTAATGTTTTGAAAATGTTTTTGTTTTCTTTTCTGAATTTTGAATATCTCATGATTATTACTGTCTATGGAGGATGAGAGAGCTCTCTGATTTTATTTAAAATAACTTAGTTCTATTCTGAATATGAACAAAAGGTCTCAGGGGATTGGAACAACATGATGGTGAATAATTACAGTAATTTTATTTTTGGATGAACTAATGCTTTAAATAGGGTTTGTCAGTTTATTAAGAAAATTATTTTCTATAAGGCTTACTCAATTCTATATAGTTATGTTTGAAAATTTGAATCTTAGCATAAGGAATAGTCAGTAATAATATTTTTTGTTAACCTTTATGTGCTGTAGGTTTGGTGTCGTCAGTCTGGGGCAGTGTCTGCTTTGTAGTTTGACCCACATTGTTAATAGAATTAGCTCTCCTGTGCTCTGCAGCGTTAGAGATGTTTTTTGTCTTTAATATTCTCGGGATCAGCAGATCCTTTCTAGTACTGCAAAAATGTTCCTTCATTGTAATTTTAAATGTGCCCCAGCAGGGTCATTTTAAAATTTATCATGCAGTGAGAAATAGATTCCTGGAAACGTGTCTTCAGAGAGCACTTATATATTCTCACAGGTTCTTGATTGTATTAAAAAGATCCTAATATATTTTGATCACAGGGTGCTGAACCTGCTGTCACATTCAGTCTGCTTCTTTCTTGTAGATGTTTCTTCATTTGACCTTTTCTTTGATCTTTTTTTTTATTTGATCCGACTTTCCATTTAATTTTTAATGCTTCTTATTCCCTCCATCTTTTTATTTTTATCCAGCTTAGGTCCCTCACATGGTGACTTCTAATGTCAAAACTTTGAACCAGAAACATGGTCATCTTGCAACAGGTAAGGTTTGCTCATATGCTCTTGCTCAATGTTATACCAATTTACTTGCTTAAAAGATGCTGTGATTAGGCAGTTACAACATCCCACATCATTAACACAATTTCCTTGATCCAGAAAAGAAAATCCAGTTTTCCACTTCAGTAATCAACATGAATGATGCTGCTTTTCATAATATTGTGCAATGGCCACCATGCGTTCTCAATGCATTCTTTACGTCCACTGCTGATCTGCAGTGTAATCACTGAACTAAATATTTTTTTAATTTTAAATAGTATAATAATAACACTATTAATATTATTATTATTATAACAGTGTTACAAGTGTAAAACTAATATTTAGTTGTAGTTTTTTGTAGTGGATATTTAGTTGTAGTGATTAACCCCCTCAACATTTTCATTTGCTCAACATTTTCAGTCAATATTTTAATCCCAGTGTTGTGCATTAGTAGTAAATATGAAAATGCATCTTTGTATGATATATATTTATAAATATGTAATAACCATGCAGTCTTCGTAATTTGATAACTGCTCCGAAACAGATCACATTAATAGACATTTTTACTCAATTTTGTCAATTTGCTGAGCGTTTGAGTGTTTAAGAGTTTTTGCTATTGATTATTTAAAGATTTTTTTTTAACCGGTTGTCTTATAGGGGGACTATGTCTGGTTGGACCTCAGAACAGACCATGAGTTTGACGTCCCTGTTGGTGCCGTGGTCAAATTTTGTGACTCGGGTCAAATCCAGGTCCTGGATGATGAAGGAAAGGTGGGCTTTTCAGTGTTTACTAATCAAAAGAACAACCGACATGTGCAAAAATTCAAAGTTAAATTATAGAAGCTCATAATAGAGATTTAGTTGACTATTGAATTATTCTCTCAATATAGGAGCAGCGAATCTCTCTTCAGAATGCAACAAATATCAAGCCCATGCACCCAACCTCCATTCACGGGGTGGAGGACATGATCCGCCTCGGGGACCTGAATGAAGCTGGGATTCTTAGAAACCTCCTGATTCGTTACAATGACAGAGTCATATATGTAAGCTTGACCATTACTCTCTTCAATTTATTGTGTATGGAATATAATAAGGCTGCATTTGTTACATCATCATGGGTTAATCAGCCTAATTCTTGTGCATTATATAACATGAAAAATCTTTTTTACAGAGAACCAATCCAAAAAATGTATATACTAACATCACCTGAGTTTGACAGTGGCTGATGACTCTAAAAGGATTATTCAGGACAAAAAATAAATACAATTTGCCATTTGTTTGGACAAAAAACAAAAGCAAAATTACTTTTATTAAAATTTGATTTTGTATAATTGATTGTGTTATTATTAGATTTTTACATATCATGACATTTATTGTTTTAGTTAATATGATATAAGTTCAAATAAATGAATACACAGCACTTGGAATTTTTGATTGAAAGTAACCAATATCAAGTTCACTATACTGGGGCATTAGAACTCATACAGACTGCAGGTTGAGCTCCCTCTGCTGGCCTCACTAATACTACTTTCTTGGACTGCAGGGTGATATGGATATGGCTGTAGCTGTGTTTTTATAAATGTAAAATGGTTCGAAAACAGCAAAACACTGATGTTAAACTCAGTTGACAATTCATGTTTAAACATAAATAAGCATGAATTGAATTGAATTGAATTAGTTTTACCCATTTGACACGTATGACCACACTGGTGTGATCAGTCTAGGCTTGTCCTTAAAGCATATGCTCAAACTGATGTGATCAGTCTAGGCTTGTCCTTGAAGCTTATGATCAAACTGGTGTGATCAGTCAGGGCTTGTCCGTGGAGCACATCACACTGGTGGGATTAGAACATTCACTCCATTACATGATCATCTGCTAAATTAAAATCTGCTTTCCCGTGATAGCTCATGCTGAGCCAGAGAAAGAAGTGTGTGACCATTCGAAACTATGAAAAGTGTACTTTTATTCATTTTCATGAAGATAAAGGATGCATGTTCTGTTGTCTCAGCTTGAACTTCATTGAACTGAGCATGTCACAGAAATGAGCATGTGTTCTACTTGGTGACACAGTTATTTGATTTTATTAATGCATTGATTATTTATGGTAGTGGACTTGCAGTGTCTTGGGAAGAACTGCTCTCTGAACTATTGTGTCTGCTACTGTAAATCTCCATCTCACTGCCTGTGTGAGTGTGCGTGCGTGCGTGCGTGCGTGCGTGCGTGTGTGTGTGTGTTTGTGTGTGTGATTGTATTGCTAATGTGCAGATAATAATAATAATAATAATAATTCCTTACATTTATATAGCGCTTTTCTAGAAACTCAAGGCACTTTACACAATGGGGGGAATCTCCTCATCCACCACCAGTATGCAGCATCCACCTGGATGACGCAACGGCAGCCATATTGCGCCAGACCGCACACCAGCCGATTGGTGGAGAGGAGACAGAGTGATGAAGTCAATTATGATATGGGGATGGTTAGGAGGCCATGATGGACAGAGGCCAGTGGGCAGATTTGGCCAGGATGCCGGGGTTAAACCCCTACTCTTTTTTTGAATGACATCCTGGGATTTTTAACGACCACAGAGAGTCAGGACCTCGGTTTAACGTCTCATCCGAAAAACGGCGCTCACTGAGCAGTGAGGGACCCGTTAGGACCCACACAGACCGCAGGTTGAGCGCCCCCTGTTGGCCTCACTAACACCACTTCCGACAGCAACCTAGCTTTCCCATGTGGTCTCCTATCCAGGTACTAACCGCGCGCAGCCCTGCTTAGCTTCAGTGGGCGACCGTGTGAGAGTTGCAGAGAGCTAGCTGCCGGCATAAATCATATGTTATGTGTTTTCAAACAAATGACAGTGTTTATTTCAGGTTCATGACATTTTTATAAACATAAGTGCTACCAAAATATGACATATATGGTTTGTAAAATGCATGCGGATTTTAATGAAGACGACAATATAGATTTTTTTAAACTTTATTCACATCAGATACACACTCTTTTTACACACACTTCAAAACATCCGTTTACTTTCATGTGTTTAAGAAGTTGATGAATTAACATGTTTTAAATCCAGCAGCTCTAATCTTTCCACTGATGCACCTATCATCCATCATAGATCAAAGAATATGATAATTATTAAGCAGTTTCAATTATGAAATACCTGTTCTTACACATATTTCGAGAATAAGAATATTATGTCAAGGAAATATACACAAAAAGTCATATGTGCATAAATCATCAGGGCAGCAGTGTGTTGTATGATAAACTTGGTGTATCACCATGGAAACTTTAAAACGATGTGTTATAAATGAGAAAGGGTTAAGCCGCTGACATTGTTTTTTAAAGATTTAATGTTTTAAGGCTCTTTCACTCTGGAAAAATAGGTCCTGAGTCCTGAGAACATTGGCATTGATTTATGACTATACAACGTATGGAGAATAAAACATTTTACCTTCATTGTAGTGTTTGCTGAATGTGAAATCAGAGCATGTGTTTTCATTTCATCAGAAGAATGAGAGAAACAAATGGATTATTTATTTTGGTCTCTTAGATGGTATGGCTTTTTTTTTACTCTTTTTTTCAGGTTGCAGATCAAATTGGTTTTTGTGGAATGTGACCTTTTCTTTTCTTTCGTCGGAGAATGAATCCCCTTTAGCTGTTGACACCACATGAATACTTAATGGAAGGAATTGTAAGTTTGTCATAGTCTTCAATTGATGGTTCAGTCAGAGGGTATAAGAAAAACAATTACTAGGAGTCATGTATGGAAATGTGTTTTGTGAATTCAGCTGCTCAGATTTATTTACTTCTTACCTAACTAGAAAGTAAAAAAACGTTCAGTCGTCATTTTATTGTCACTTGCTCTTTCTCAATCTTATAAACATCAGCACTAGTGTAAACCTAGGGGTCTGGTTGTTTTGTAAAGCTCACCAGATGTCTACCATTATGCCTAATCTTGTTCAAATCTTGTTTTAGATAAGATGAAAGCTGTTTCAATGATGTTATCTAAAAGAGCTCAAATGTATGTTTGACATTTTGAGCAGGAAAAACAATGATGTTGGCTTTGTTAATCACATACAGTAGCAGGTTAGGCATAATTAAATCAATAAAATTATTAAATTAACATAATTTATTCTCTCTGCATATTTATTCTGGAAAAGAGCACAAAATGCAGAGTTGCAATATCTTACTAAGACAATTTACTTTATGTAACGATTCCTAGATGAAAAATGACTTGACATTGAGTGATGTATTGATTGGATGATTGAGTGATTCAGTATCGACTCATAGACTCAGCAAATTTGAATCAATCCACTTAATTATGAGCAGGTTTTACGCTGATTTGTGAATCTTTTAGTCTGAACAGACTCAAGAGTCATTTGTTCATGAATTTATCAACAAAGCTAATACTGTGTTTGTTGTTATGTACTAATTACATAACTCCTCTCACATGATGATATTGAATGAATCCACACATTTACAACACACCAAAAATTCTGCTGACTGTGACCAGTGATGCCATTTTAAAGAGGTCATTAACTGCATTTGCAAACTTATTACATTATTTGGCGTCCACTTAAGATACTAGCAATATTTTTTTATTTAAAAAAAAGCCTTATTTTGAAAGTAATAGATTATTTTCTATCATGTTTTTGCCACATTCAGGACTAACAGTCAGTGCTATGATTGGGTTACAGTTTTGCATTTCAAAGGGTCCGTTCACTCAAATGAAACTTCAGTCATTTCATGTACTCCCCCTCCACTCATTACAAACTTATATAAGTTAATTTCTTTAACTAAACACAAAATAAGATATTTAGAAGACCAAACTGTTGATGCCAATAATTTTATGAATTTTATTTTTTCTATGAAAATCAGTGGAGTTTTTTGTCTGGTTTCTATACTAAACTTCACTCTTTTGGGTTAAACAGAAGTAAGAAACTCGTACAAACATATACAAGTATAAGTATATCAAGAATATACAGTACAAGTATATCAAACATAATGTAACAGGCAAAGTAATACTGACACATGGTAAAACCAATGTTATTCACACTTGTTATGTTGTTGTTGGATTACTGCCAGTTCGCATATATATGATTCTTGTCGAAAAAATAAATGAATGAAACAAACAAACTGATATGAAGCAGAGCAATGCAAAATGATAATTCCCTGCCATTCATACAACAGTCACGTTCAGTGTTGGAATTAAACTACTATCTGTTGTGGTGTGACATGATGCAACACAACAGCAGGTTATTATCACAGGGAGGGCGATGCAAAAACTGTGTTTCCAGACCTGCATACTGTCTTGTGACCATCATAGTGATCTTTATCATTTTGTTGCTCGTGTAATCCTGTGTTTGGATCTCTTTCATATTACTCACCTCCTACTGAGTATGATGGTCTAAAGAGGCAATGATGTAAAAGTAGGCGTTAGTCTTTTGATCTTTCCTTGTACTTTGACTTCATACTGAGACAAAATATTAACTGAGCCTTTTTAGCAGCTTAGCTTCAATAAAAGCTGTTTTTGAACCAACAATGAAATTTTGAGGATCAAATCTTACGTACATTCAAGAAAATATCATAACACATTTAAAACTTCTTTATTATTATTTTGAACTACGTTTGAACTATTTCAACCCTGTAACTATTTAAGTATGTTCATGTTGTTTGTGTTCCAAAAATTTCAGACATATACTGGATCAATTCTGGTAGCGGTGAATCCATACCAGCTCCTGCCCATCTACACCCCTGACCAGATCCGTCTCTACACCAACAAAAAGATCGGAGAGATGCCGCCGCACATCTTTGGCATTGCAGACAACTGCTACTTCAGCATGCAAAGAAACAAGAAGGACCAATGCTGCATCATCAGGTAAATAAAAGCCCGCGCAGAATCAGGAATCAGGATTAGTGTTTTTACTACTGTTTAGTGCATATGACCCTGTTGACCATGTTGCGTGTTTAGCGGTGAGTCTGGAGCTGGAAAGACGGAGAGCACCAAGCTCATCCTGCAGTTCCTGGCAGCTATAAGTGGCCAACATTCCTGGATCGAGCAGCAGGTTCTGGAGGCCAACCCGATTTTAGAAGGTCAGGAAGATCATCTGTAAACCTATGACTTATCCCTAACTGTCTGACACTGATCTTGCGATTGCTTGTGCAAAGTCACATCTTTTACATCCCAGCAATCTGCTCTACCTCGTTGGTAAAGGAGCATTCGAGGGTTCAGAATGATGATGCAACAGGACATAATCAATAATTAAAGAGATTTTTGTTGATTTCAATTGGTTTGTGACCTCAAGCGATTTAATTGGTGTCATTGTGAACAGGGCTTAACACTTCACCCTTCTGTGCCATGTCTCTGCTTATGGATTCATGCCCAGCTTCTCACATGCTTAAGCCAACTTGAGGCTTTAGACCTGATCTCGAGCAGCTTGTTTACCGAAACGTGTCACTGAACCAGAAACTGAGACAGTTGTTAAACACGCTATGCAGAGAGTACCAGGTGGTACGCCAAACAGAAAAAAAAGCCTTTTTGTTTATTTTATGCTCTGAATGACAACATTTAAAATTTGGAAAAAATATCATCTGTGGTTTACCGAATAAAACAAAAATGACATTTCACTCAAACATAAACTAGAACTCTAGAACTCTGTAAATCTAGAGTTAATGATCATTTTTAAGTGGTCCCTTTTTTATTAGCTCTGTATCTATAAAAAAAATTACAAATTAGGCTATATTTAATATTATTTAGGAGGCAGTCATGGCCTAATTTTGGTGGGAATACAGGTGCATAAATCCAGAGTGTTGGTCTCCATACTTCGCCACACATCTCTTCACTTTTAATATAATGTTTTCTGTTGTGCCAGCATTGAATTTCTTTTCATTCCGATTAAAATTCCATTTCAGCATGTGAGGATGTTGACAAACCAATTCGAGTGGTGATGAACAACTGATGAATTGGAAACAGTATTATATCAAAGACTATAAAATACACAAGATGTGTCACTCATATAGTTCTGAACAGGGAAAAATGCAACAGTCAATATGGTTCACTGGTGCTTCCAAAAATTTAATTTAATCGTAAACTTGGCAAACAGATTTGAAGAATTTGATGTTTCTCCTTTTGAAGAGATAGAAGCTTGCACTTGCATGTCTGAGAGTCATTTCAAAGATGGCCAGCGAGTGAAATGACTTGCCTTAAAGAGACTTTTGCTGAATTCAGATGGATTCCCCAAATGGATTGCTGTCTCTTTTCTCTGTGTCTAACGTCTACTGTGCATCACATCACAATGAGGCTGAGATTTCTTCTTTTGAAGTTTTTTCTGTTCCCACAGCATTCGGTAATGCCAAGACCATACGCAATGACAACTCCAGCCGGTTTGGAAAATATGTTGACATTCACTTCAATAAGCAAGGAGCTATTGAGGGGGCAAAGATCGAGCAGTACCTGCTGGAGAAATCAAGAGTTTGCAGACAGGTGAGTGAGGGACTCTCTTTATCATGCTATTGATTGCAGAGGTATATCAGTGATATAATAACATTTATTTGTCTTTGTAGGCAGCGGATGAGAGGAACTATCATGTATTCTATTGTATGCTGGCAGGCATGAGCCCGGATCAGAAGACTAAATTAGGTCTGGGCCGGGCCACAGACTACACTTATCTTACTATGGTAAGGATCTGTTTTTATCAGTTCAGACTAATGCACTTTTACTCAACAATTTGAATAGCATTTGAACGAATCCTTTCCATTAAATTGCCCCTTGTTGTGCTTTGTCATATCTTTTTTTTTATTTTGTGTGTGCTGTGGTGTTTACTTTATTTCACATCCAAAGGATGAAGACCGTTCATGTCATTGTGTGAAGTGCTATAGAAACTGAACATTTGAAGATGAAAATTCAGATGTAGTAAAGGGTGTTTATTTTCTGACAAGTAATGTAAACAGCAGACCAATCATCAAAGACTAAGCCATCTGACCAATCAGAACAGAGTAGACTTTCAGAAATCATTTTCGACACTGAGAGAAAAGAATGCAGGGCTTCTCAAAGTTCAGCCTCAGGTCCAGATCTGGATAGGCTTCATTGCAGGGTAAGAATGTAAGTTTATATAAAAAGAGGTTGACAAAGAAAATTAAGTTTTTTAAATGTGATTGGACATAAAGATATGTGTTAATTTTGCTCCAAAACTGTCTTGTTTTATTAGTAATGAGACCGTTGGAGTTGTGAAGAGTGGAAATGTCAAATTCTACTATGAAACAAAAGCCAGTAGAACACAGACAGTGCCATTGCTTACTTTACACTGCTCTGTATTTTTCACCATGTTACTTTTGACCTACCTCTGGTTTGTTTGTTTGTTTGTTTGTTTGTTTTTTCATAATAATTGCTGACATAATTGTTGACATTTGCTAATCATTTTGCACTTGCTATTAATATATTTTTAAATGGAAAAAACATTTAATATTTAACATGGTTGATTTATGTATTTGCATGATTATTAAAATCAGGTTTTGTCATAACCAATATTTCCAGATGTTTGACATTGATGAAAATTCAGATTTGGACCTTTAAATTGAGACTTTGAGAACCCCTGCTGTAGTGTATCTTATAAGATCTTGGATGGATGTAAATCTTTTGTGTAATGCCTCCAAAATAAAATTAGAAACCTTTAGAAGAGCATAATAGGGGAAACAATTGTGCATTCCTTTGAAGAATATTCTGGTTGCTCTTTTGCATCTAATAAAGGTAATCTGGACTTGGTCTTTCAAGCTCCAACATAACAAAATAAGTCATACTGACTGCTTTTATTTATATTTTTTGTGATTTTGGAGTTCACATTCATTTCCATTGTATAGAAATAAGTAGCAAAGGCATTCTCCTTTTGTTTTCCACCAAATAACAAAATATATACAGGTTTGGTGTTTCATGAGGTATATACTGTAATATATACAGCTGTGTAACATTTTTATGCAAAAAATAAAGCCTAGAAACAAAGGTTATGCATATAAAATATATATATACACACAGTCTCCTTCTCTCTGTCATCTAGGGCAACTGTATTGTCTGTGAAGGGAGGGATGATATGAAGGAATACTCCAGCATCCTGTCAGCCATGAAGATCCTGATGTTTACCGAAACTGAATACTGGGAGATCTCCAAACTGCTGGCTGCCATCCTACATATGGGCAACCTGCGCTTCGAAGGTGGAAACTGTTATTATTAATAATCCTCTGCCTCATATGAAATGACAGATGTGCTAAATAGCCTGTTTGTTTTGTGCTGCTCAAAAAGCTCGAACGCAGAGAAATCTGGACACCTGCGTGGTGGTTCGCTCCCCCGATCTGGCCAACGCAGCCTCTCTGTTGGAGGTGAGGTGCATGTGAACATATGAAAATTAATATGAAATCATATTTTTTAACACTTTGTAATACAGCATAAATATGTAATACATTACTATGCGTAAGTCATGCTAAACTACTACACAGATAATCATGTGTTAATTTATGATTAATCAAGAACTAAACCATTCATTAATGATTGCAGAATTTGTAACTAATAATATATCGGATTAGTTTGTTATGTAATACATGAATTTATATTAATTAAAGGCTTCATCATGTATTAATTTCTTATCACCATATATGTTATTAACTAAAAGACAATTAATATAAGCACACCCATACTATAGTGTTACTGCATTATCTCACAAATCTCAAAATGTGATGTATCTTACAATTAAAACTTAAATGTAAATATGATTTTTTTTATGATCCCATATATCACAGTACATTTCTTTATATCTCAAAATGACTATTAAAAACTTAGTGGCAGTTGTAGATCACAGTAACTGAGGGGGTCAGGACGGGGACACTCATGCTCATAATTAGTGGACAACCGGATAGTTTCAGCTTTAGGAATGACAGACACATTTAAATAGGCGAGTACATTTTCCAAAGTGTGTTTAGCCTACAAAACACGATGAACCTGGATGGTTGGTAATTGACTGTCAGGCGTCTCACGTGTTTGGAATTCACTATTGTTACCCAATTTATATTGTATATATTACAACACCAAACCTGGTGGGCTTGTTCTTTTTTACACTTCACTCATAAATCTGTCAAGTTTATTACAGTTATTAAAGTAGTCGCATGCACATATTGATACATTGATTTGACTGATTTTTTTAAGTATTTATATTTTTCTGTTTATAATAGACCTGTCCTTGTTTGCTGTTTTTTTTCCACCAAGATCTGGCAACATGAACGAGTCACAATGCATACCTCTTTCACAGTTATTTCTTGCTCTGTGCAGTTGGTTAATGCGAGCATACAGAAGAAAACACTAATTTAAAACACATTCCTAACCATTTGTTGTTCAATCTGGTTAAGTACAAACTTCATGCAGTTTTTGTTTCACTGTTCCATTATTCCACAGTTCCAAATTTAGGGGTGGGACCTGATGGCGGGACAAGCTTGCTATCATGAAGGCCCTATAAGAACCACCACTAACTATTACATGCTTTGAAATTGAAATTATGAGAATCAAATGAGTATTAAAACCCAAAACAGAGTCAGAAAGAATTGTTAAAATCATGATCCTTAAATATTGCTTACCATTAACTAATAAATCAAACAGTGTAGGTAGCATCAAGAGAAATGAACAGTAATATTGTGCTCTATGTGTACAGACGTGTGCAAACCTGTAAGCTCTGTATACATCTTTAAAGCTTTGGTTTAATCCCAATTTGCGTCAGTTTCTTGAAGGGCTTTGTTTCTGCTGTCTTGCTGAGATTCATCTCTCTCATTAGCTCGGTGGTTCTGCGTTATCCATGCAGTTGAAGGAGGGGAGTTGGAGATAAATGCAGTCATTAGTGAGCATCAGACTTTGACTCTAACGTTATTACACTACATAGTGGTGCAGCGTGACGAGTCTGTTCAGACGGCAGCTCTCTCTCTCCTCGCAGTCTTTTCGATTTCTATGTCTGTCTCCATGCTCTCACCGTCCACAATCTTTGCTCTGTTTTCAGTTTGATTTAAATGAATGTGGCTCTGCTTGCTGGAGCTCAAATCCATTCTTTGCTTGCATCTGCCCCCTGGTGCCAAGATATTAAATATGTAAGTGTAGTCAGAAGGGGAGTTTTCAGAATAAGTGAGCACTACTTAAAATACAATAATAAAAACTGCTCAACAAACCCATGTAGTTTCTTACAGCTTGTAATTTTTTTTTTTGCTTTAATAAAGTTCCTAGAGATTAATGAATAAATTAATGAATTGGCGTTTTATATTAATATTCAGTAGTCATATTATGTGAACTCAGTAGGTTTTGCACTGACTGATTTTATAGCAATATATTTATGCATTTCACAAAAACCTTTAAGGAAAAAACATATTTTGCACTGAAATGACAGTTTCTGTAACACAGTTATTGCAATAAACTAAGCTCTGTTTATCTAGTTTGATAGTAAATTACTTTTTTTGTTCTGGGACATCAATTTATCTTTTGATTTAATTTATGCTCTGTAGAATAGTATATTGTAGTATAATATTATATTATTACTCCCATTTAATATTGATTCCACATAACACAAAATAACCTCTCTGTATCCATTATTTATTTTATTATAATTTTTTTATGTATTTTGAAGAATTGCCTTGCCTGGCCTCCCAAAAAATCTTATATTATAATATATTTTATTGAACCATTTTTTTTTGTACTCCACTATCAGACCCTGAGAACAACCACTGTCTGCTCCAGCACATCTCAAAGACATTCAGTAGGTTAAGATCAATTTGGTGGTCAATTCGTGTATAAATAATAGAAGCTTTATTACACAGTGTGAGCCCGATGTATTTTGTATCATCCTGGAATATGGCCATGGGGTACCATCTTCTTTTTTAAGAAATAAAAATCTACAAGCTCAGTGAGTTGGGTTAAAAGAATTTTTGCCAAGTGTATAACAAGCCAGAAACTTAATAATCACTGTAATAAAAATCCAGTCAAAGACACAGAAAAAAAAAGAATCTATATTTTCTGGTCAGCTGTCCGTGATCTCTGATGGTCTTTTTTTACAGGTGGACCCTCAGAACGTCATGACGTGTCTGACCACCCGTACCCTGATCACCAGAGGTGAGAGTGTTTCCACCCCTCTCAGTGTGGAGCAGGGCCTGGACGTCCGGGATGCCTTTGTCAAGGTCAGGTTATTCTGCAATCCATAAGTGGTGTGGTTTGATTCTCCATTTGTCACAGAAGTCATCAATATCTTCATCTTTTTGTCTCCATCAGGGAATCTATGGGAGGTTGTTTGTGTGGATTGTGGATAAAATCAATGCCACCATCTTCAGGGCTCCTTCCACAGAAAACAGGACCGTTCGCAGGTCTATAGGCCTGCTCGACATCTTTGGCTTTGAGAATTTCACTGTTAACAGGTTAGTTTTAGTAAATAGGAAATTATGGCTTGTTTTTATTTCAGCAAGTGCAACAGCTCTGCTCAGAGTGTGGTCACACTTCGCTTAATACAAATTCTGGAGCAATTGCTCAAAAGTAGTGACTAAGACTGCAGAGAAAAATGGATCTCTGTCCAAATGAATTTTGAAATATGAATGCAACATGAACCAACATGAACTGCACCCACATGTTTCGAGCTTGTTCACACCTGCGTCTGAGAGCTGCTGTGAGTCAGGGATGTGAATTTATTCTGCAACATGATTTAAAATTTCTTTTCATTCATAGAACGTCACATTCTATTCCTTAACATTAGAATTTTATTGAGGGTAGGACCTGCCTTTTTTTCTTTAAACATGTTTTTTTCTTTAAACTCCTTCTTTTGTGTGTGAATAACACAAATAAATAAATGAAAAATTCCTGCTGCTGTTTTGACTCCTTTCCACATTTTACTCTTCATGAGAGTTCAACTGAAGTAAACTGAAATATTTGCACACAAACAATGAGCGCTTTTAGTCCAAAACACAGCATAGTTTTTTATGTTCAGTGTCATACTATTATATATTTTTGTCATTTAAAAATATAATTAGCATTTGTTTTTTTTATATGAAAATATATCTCGCTCTATATATGATTATATAACACTTTTAAAATATGAATAAGGGTACATTTGTGCTTAATGTGTTAAAAGAGCAAAACAACAATATACAACATGTTCATTTATGAATTACATGAATCTCATAAACTTTTAATTCAGAACTGTTCCTGTTTTGTATCATAGTATATTCATTTTTGACCGTTTACCTCTTTTATCTCTTTTACACCTTTTCTATGTTGATGAACTCTAAAGCCTTGCCTTCAATAATCTAATTTGATATGATAAGACAGAGGCAGGCCAGATTTAACTTTTAAAATTGTTTAATTTGTCATCAATAAACTAAGAACATTAGTTTAAAGCAAACTGGTCCACAGGTTGGCTATTTATGCACTTAGAAGATACTTTTGAGTTCTATCATTCCCTGGAACTTAAACCATTAACTTTAGCATTGCTTGCGAAATGCTTTGCTATTTTCGCCTCAAGAAAGTTTAAAAATCTAAAATGTCTAATGTCCATGATGGTTAAAAGTCTGTTTTAAAGGCATTTTCTGAGAACCAAACCAATACTAATCTTGTTCATTCCTGCTGTGTGTAGCTTTGAGCAACTGTGCATCAACTTTGCAAACGAGAATCTGCAGCAGTTTTTCGTCCACCATGTTTTCAAGCTGGAGCAGGAGGAGTATAACCTGGAGGACATCAACTGGCAACACATCGAGTTCACCGACAACCAGGATGCCCTGGACATGATTGCCATCAAACCTATGAATATCATTTCCCTCATTGATGAGGAGAGCAAGTTCCCAAAGGTAAAAATTGCTGTGCTGTGTATTAGGATTACAAAGTAGGTTTAGAGATGAGGCAAAGCATTGCTGGTTCAGTTCTGAGAATATTTTTATTCATCAGCTTAATGGAGGGCAGCTATAGCCAAGCTGTGTGTTCATGATGAGCTGTTGTGTTTCTTAGGGAACAGATGCAACCATGCTGAACAAGCTAAACTCCCAGCACAAACTTAATACCAACTACATCCCTCCTAAGCACAGCCACGAGACCCAGTTCGGCATTCAGCACTTTGCTGGAGTGGTGCACTATGAAACTAAAGGTACACATTATTGAATTAGTGAACTGTTTCTAATCTCTTTAAGTCAAATCATTAGCATTTCTATAGCACTTTATACAGTACAGATTGTGTCAAAGCAGCTTTTCAGAAAGTCAATTATAAAGATTCTTTAACACCATACATATGGATTTAAGACCAGCATTTCAAAGTGAGATAATAGCAAATAGGACTTGCATATTCAACATTTTGTAAACAATAAATACATGTATTTCAAAATATATTCGTTTAGGTTAGGTTTAGGGTCAGTAAGATTTGTTTTAAGTGTCATTCATTATCATTCATATCATTTTAAATGCAGAGGTCACATTGTTTGAGACGTCTTTGTCATGACAGCTTGACATTACCAAGACAAAATAACTTGTCATAAATCTGTCATAAACATGATACTCTGAGGCCATTATAATTGTGTCATGAATATTTTTCTGATCACTTTCTTGAGTGAAACAAAAAACAATTCATTAAAATTGTCAAAACTCTGTCAAAAAATTGTATGATATTAATATTTAATAACATTTTAATGACAAATTCAATTTGTACCACTGTAGTTGACGTCAAGAAAATGATACAATTATACAGTTATGACAGTTGTCATAAGCATGCATAAAATCTAATTCATTTTCATGATGTCATTTCATGATTATAAAGTGATTATAAAGTTTCATGACAGTCTTATGAACACCCCTAGGTAAAGTTCAAGTAAAGTGTTACCTAACCTTTTATAGGGCTCTCATTAAAATACTCATCAGAAAAACCCTGGAGTGTTACTTGGGCTTATTACAAAACTTTAAAATTTCTTTGACTAAAAAGTATTATACTGTAATCAATGTCAATGAAACCTCCCAATAAAGGGTTTATAAATGAAGGACACATTAATCAGATGTGGCAGTAAAGACATTTATAACGTTACAAAAGATTTCTACTTCAATTAAAGATTTGTTTTCAGGGAGTAGTTCCAGGCAGGTTTTAACCACATTAGAGTTCCATATCACTTTGGCAAACGTTTCATGTTTTTTTTAAGGCAATTACAGCCTACAACAAAGGAATAAAAGCCCGCAAAGACACTGAGCAATCATATTAAATATTTCAGTAGTTACGAAAGACAATTTTTCTATTTCCATTCAAATGTAAAACCTCTTGTTTCATTGTTCAGGTTTCCTGGAGAAGAACCGAGACAGTCTCCACAGTGACATCATCCAGCTCGTGCATTCATCCAAAAACAAGTTCATCAAGCAGATCTTCCAAGCTGATGTTGCTATGGTGATGCCCTTTTCCAATACCCAATCCATATTTGCTCAGCATTAATATGCTCATGACTCGCCAGCAAGGCCGCAGCTCTCCGAGGGCCAAATGCTGGCCATGCAGGTTTATGTCAGGGTTGCATTTGAAAAGCAAAGACATGTGCTAGCATAATAGCCTTGGAAGAACACGCTGTAAACAAGAGAAGCAAATGCAACAAATGAGTCTCTAACATGACATTATAAGCACATCTGACTAACCCTGCTGCTGATACTCACTTTTTCTGTGGTAATGTCAACCCTAATCTCTCTTGGCTGATTCTCAGCACACTTGGCTAACAGCAGTCAATTCTCTGTCTCTCTTTCTGTCCTCCCTCTGTCCTTCATTCCTTTACCTCATGTTTTGGCCTCAGTTTCTGTGTGGCTATATGGAGCCCACTGCAACCCTTCAAAAGGTAATCAATGGTTTGGTTTGTGTCCCTCTCAGACTCCTACTGAACTGCTTTTTCTCAATAGTCCCTCGCTAAAACTCATTCCTGTGGTTTTCTTCTCCTTTGGAAATGATTTTGTGTTGAAGTAGTCTGTAAGGGCACGCTGACAGAGTAATTTAATAGCTCTAACGGTGCCATTATTCTCCAAAAAACTTTTCTGGTCTGTTTCTAGTTAGATGCGGCTTGTTCATTATTTAGAGGGTTTTTTGTGTGGGAGAAAAAAAAAGAGTTACTTTTTTTTCCTGGCACTGACTGTAGATTGAGGAAGGAAAAACTACTTGATTACTTTTTCTTCACAAAGCATTTGCATCCAAAGTGTAGGGAATAACAGCAAGAGAAGAGACAAACACAAGCAACGGATGAAGATCCAGAAGGAACACGATGAGAGAAATTTTGAAAGAATTATATTTAACAAAGGCAGGAATGAAAGAAGAAAAGAGCGAAAGGTGACCTGGTGTCTTTGTGTTGTATGTAGTGTGGGTATTTGTTGTACTTTTGTGTTGGTGTGCAGTTGTAAAGTGTGTAGCACAGCAGCGGTCCTCTCCTGTGAGTTTCTCTTGTTCTTGTGTGAACTGAATGAGAGGATTTGTGTGTTTTCAGGGAATGGAGACGAGGAAGCGCTCACCGACTCTCAGCAGTCAGTTTAAGCGCTCACTGGAGCTGCTCATGAGGACACTGAGCGTCTGTCAGCCTTTCTTTGTGCGCTGCATCAAACCCAACGAGCTCAAAAAGCCTATGGTGAGTAAACCAATATCTCTGTGCTTGTTCGAGGAGATGTAGATGTCAAATTTATAAGCAGTAAAGATGATGTGAAGTCCCACAGCCAGTCAAACAGAATTTCAGGACACTCAATAAAGGTGTCTGTCTGTCTGTCTGTCTATCTATCTATCACAACCCTAAATAAGATATGAGATCTGGAGATTTATGTATTTAATTATTTATTGCAACCCAGGACAAGCGTTCTATAAAATGAATTATGTGTCCATTTTTTATGTCAACCATAGATAGAATATGCATTCTGAAGAATTGATGGATGGATGGGTGAATTTGTTTGCTTATTTGATTATATGGCTGGTCTAATTGGATAAAACATACACATTTGGTTCAGAGGCATGAGTATGTATTGCACAAACAACTATGTATAATACAATGTATAAATACCATGCATAACTACAATATAAAATTTGCACACTGATCAAAACCCTTCATAGTTGAATATTTACAATATGGTAGAATATTTATTTTATTTATTTATTATCATTATCATTATTTATTTATTTATCTTATTCTGGATTGATTCTGGTGTTTTCAAAATGCATATGTGCTATTCTCTCTTAAATCAATTCTGAGCAATGCTGAGCTGTTACAAAAATCCATACTCTGCTTTCACCAGTTCCTTACAAATATCATTTGAACCTAAAAGAGGAATTTAAAAAGTTTGGAAAGGTTTAAGTGAATTACACGAGTGTTCACTGTGAGCTGTGTTTACATTGATTTTGTGACATAAAAGCCAACTTACATGATTTAACTGGAACGCACAAGCATCCTTCCTAATGAGCCATAAAAATGGCTACTTTCATGTTTATCATTTAAACAGCCTTAAACCAAGTTTCATTAGGAAATCAAAATAAATAAATTTCTTAACCATACATTTAATTAAAACCCAACTAACAATACAATCAAATGCCCAAGTAGTAAGGAAACTAGTTGCTAGACATGTTAAGATAAAGAGTTATATTGTCTGAAGAGAATTTATAATACGAATTATGCCAATGAGAAGAAAAAAAACTTTAAAGTCAAACCCTGAATCGCCTTTCATTCTTTTGTCTGCAGATGTTTGATAGAGGACTGTGTGTCAGGCAGTTGCGCTACTCCGGGATGATGGAGACGATCCGCATACGTAGAGCTGGATATCCCATACGCTACACCTTCGCTGAGTTTGTAGACCGCTATCGGGTGCTAATGCCTGGGGTCAAACCGGCCTACAAACAGGCAAGTCCAAAGCTTTACTGTGGTAATGCAGTCAGCAGCCAATGTTTGCTTGACAGTTTTTCTCAAAGCTTATTTCCGCACAGTCATTTTTGAGATTCCATCTGGTCGTGTTATTTGACAAGTGCGAAGTGTGAGAAGGGAGCTAAATCTCTGTCTTCTCACAGGAAGATCTGCGAGGGACCTGTCAGCGTATTGTTGCGTCAGTTCTGCTGAGATACGATGACTGGCAGATTGGAAAGACAAAAATCTTTCTGAAGGTTTGCTACGAGTCAATGTTTTCTGAAGATTTTGGTGTGTTCCAGATTTGTGACAAATTGTGTACTTGGTCTGTATTTGGTGTAGGATCATCATGACATGCTCCTGGAAATGGAAAGAGATAAAGCCATCACTGACAAGGTCATTCTCATCCAGAAAACTGTGAGAGGAATGAAAGACAGGTATGAGGAAAAAGAAAGAGTAAATACAAGCAGACAAAAGTCTAAATCTGATGTGTATCTGTCTTGTTTTCCAGAACTAAATTCTTGAAGGTTAGAAGGGCTGTGACGTTAATCCAGCGCATGTGGAGAGGCTACATCACTAGAAAGCACTACGCTGTGGTGAGTTGTGAAACCTGAGCAGGAATAATCTGTTTGGAGGTTTTGTCTGATTGTTATTATGTCTGTTTTTCCAGATGCGTGTAGGTTTCTTGCGGCTTCAGGCCTTGTACAGGTCACGGAAACTGTATCAGGAGTATCAGGCGACCAGGATACGCGTTACTCTGCTGCAGGCATGGTGTCGAGGACTCCTGGTACGCCAGACTTTTTCCAGGCGCTTCCATGCAGTTCTGACAATCCAGGCTTATGCTCGAGGAATGATAGCACGGAGACTGTGCAAGAGACTCAGACTAGAGGTAAGTCTTCAGTCTGTCCATTCAACAATCATCCATTCATCATTTCATTTATTCATCTGTCCATTTATGTGTCTAAACATCCATCTATTTATCCATCCATTCATCTGTCCGTCTGTTTATCAGTCTGTCAAGTCCATTCATTCATCCATCTATTCATTTATTCATTTTATCCATCCAATTTACTATCCATCAATCATCTGTTGATCTAGTCATACATTCATCTACCCATCTATGTATTCCTCCATCCGTCTATGTATCAATCTTTCTCCATCCATCCATCCATTCAGTTGTTTCCATCTATCATCCATCTATCAGTCTGTCTATCAATCCAAACGTCTATCCATCATCTGTTTATCTATTCATCTATTCGTCCTGCTATCAGTCCGTACAGCCATCCATTCAAACATCCATCCATCCATTAGTGTTTGATCCATTTATTTATTCATCTGTCTCTCAGTCTGTCTATCCATTCATCCATTCATCTACCTACCCGTTTATCGATCGTTCTATGCATCCATTTATCTGTCCATTATTCGTTCAAACTTTCTATCCGTCAATACATCAATCATCAGAAAATCCGTCCATCGGTCCATCAATCTTTTTTCCATTCATCCATTTATTGATCTTTCTATGCATTTGATTACCCATCCATTCATCCAGCCGTCAGCCTATCTGTCTATCCTTTCATCCATTCATCTACCTATCTATTTTTTGATCGTTCTATGCATCTAATTATCTGTCCATTAACTGATCAACCTTTCTGTCCATCAGTACATCAGTCTATCAGTCTATCCATCCATCGGTCCATCCATTGTTTTTCTATCCTTCCATTTACAGATCTTTGTATGCATTCATCCATTCATCCTGCTGTACATCAGTCTATCAATCTGTCTATCCATTAATCGGTAACACTTTATTTAGGTCACAATTCACAATATTAGTATTAACACACCATTAACTAACACTACTATCTTAGTAAACTACTAATTAGCTGTTTATTAATAGTTTGTAAGGTAGAAGCTTTAGGTTTTGGGTAGGATTAGGGATGCAGAATAAGTACTATATATAACATTATAACTACTAATGAACAGTTAATATCTCAATACTAGGCAAGGTAATAAGCCAGTAGTTAATAGCATGAATTGTGACCTAAATTAAAGTGTTACCCATTAATCTGTACATCTATTCATGTGTCTGTCTGTCCATCCATTCATCCATACATCTCTGTGTCATCCATTGATCTCTCTATCTATCCATCACCTGTCCATCAATCAAAAAAGCCACCATTCAAAGTTTGTTATAATAAACACTTGAATCTGAATATTTATATGTGCAGTAATAAAGTTTGTTCTCTGTTTAGCGGGATCGTCGGTTAGAAGCCGAGCAGCAGCGTTTGGCTGAAGAGGGGCGTCTGAGAAACCAGATGACGGCGCGCAGGGCTCGGGCTGAGGCAGCGAGGAAGCATCAGGAGCGTCTGGCGCAGCTCGACCGAGAACAGGAGGAGAGAGAGCTGGCAGAGCGCAAAGAGACACGGAGGAAAAAAGAGCTTCTAGAGCAGATGGAGAGAGAAAAACAGGAGCCAGTCAATGACTCTGACATGGTGGACAAGATGTTCGGATTCCTGGGCAATGCCAATTCCCTTCCCAACCTGGAGGGTGAAGCACCAGAAGGGTTTGAGGTGCGGAGCTTTGTCAATTTTAACCTAAATTACGTTGCTTGGCTTGAATCTTATCTGAGTTTGCTTGTTGTTTGGATGTTACAGGATCTCGAGAATGCTCCAAAACAGTTTAAGGAAGTCATCGACGAGCCTCTTCCACTTCCTGACGATGAAGAGGAGGACCTATCAGAGTATAAGTTTGCAAAGTTTGCTGCAACCTACTTCCAGGGAAATGCAACACACATGTATGTACGCCGGCCACTGAAACAGCCTCTTCTGTTTCATGAAGATGAAGGAGATCAGCTAGTAAGCATTCATTTATTTATTAGACATCTCTTTGCTTACCGGTTTACTGTAAAATGATTAAAAGCTGCCTTGCCTGTATCATATGTGTTTTTAGGCTGCTCTGGCTGTGTGGATCACTGTGTTGAGGTTTATGGGAGATCTTCCTGAACCCAAATATCATATCAGTATTAGTGATGGCAGTGAGAAGATACCGGTTATGACTAAAATCTATGAGACATTGGGAAAGAGAACCTACAAAAGGGAGCTGCAGGCCCTGCAGGTGGATGAGGAGGTGAAAATGACTCATTGTCAATGAATGATTTCTACATGTAATACGTTTCAGCAGCATAAGGTTACTGTTTAAGCATGTTTAAAATCTGCAAAGTTAAAGTTACAGAAACATGAAGTGCACTCCAAAGACACTTATACTCTATATCAGCAAGCACTGTTTCAGAACAACCTCAAAGGCCCCAATTCCTGATTTCTAATTTTCTGAATTTAAACGATTCCTGCCCAAGGAAACGAGGGCTGTTTGAGTTGTATTAGTAGTGTCTTGTCGTTATGTCCAAGGAACACTAATTGACCACTATAATACACATGCAATTTCATTTCCAACTGTTTACATTCATACATAACCAACATTATATGACACTGATGCCAAAGAGAGTCAGTTTATTATTATTATTTTGTTTTTTTACTTTTTTTGTGGTGAGATATATGTTTTGTGTATTTCTATGTAGTTATGCATTGTAAAGCCAGAGAAATAAAATTACACATTGTTGATAATAAAGTAATTTAAAGGATTACTCACACAGAGCTTATGTATCTGTGTGCTCAGAAAAACAAATAGCAGGAGCTTAAACTGGTAAGCATTGTGTTGTGGCTAGAGTTTCAGAGGCACAGGCTGTAAAGGCTCCATCCTCCTCTGGAAAAGGGGTGGGGAGCACCAGCTCATTTGTGTTTAAAGTGATACACACAAAAAAAAACATTTTTTACATCTACCAAAAAAGAGGCATTTAGTATAATAAATAATCCAAAAGCTTTTTCACATTTTTTGAAACACCTAAGAATTAAAATTAAATTAGATGAAATTGAAAATTGTCGTAAAATATCCCTGATATATGGTATGAAATTTTTCTTCATTGTTTGCAGAGTTCCACAACTGACATCCAGAAGAGGAACAGTGTTCGTCATAAGCTGGTGTCCCTCACGTTAAAGAAGAAATCAAAGCTTACAGAGGAGGTATGTAACTAGCTATTTATTGTTTTTTAGGCAAATTATGGATTTATATATATATTTTTAAGTCAAAGTAATTAATTAATCTTTCTAAGTCAGTATTTGTTGCTCAGTAGTTGTTTGAAGTAGATTTTTTTGGTGTGATTATTCATGTCTTTATTGTCTCTTTGACAAGCTGTGATTAAGCTGTGAAACACTCTTCCTGTCTCTGTTAGGTGACTAGAAGGCTGACCGACAGCGATTACAGCCTACAGGGAAACAGCATGCTGGAAGATCGACCCACCTCAAATTTAGAAAAACTGCATTTCATCATTGGCAATGGCATTTTACGTCCTGCTCTCAGGTCATTACATAGCAGAAGCTTAAATGTTGGAGCTGCTAAATGTACACTATATCTGAATACTTTCACACATGGGCTTGTTTCCTTCCTCAGAGATGAAATCTACTGTCAGATCTGTAAACAACTGAGCCAGAATGCATCTAAAAGCAGTCATGCCCGTGGCTGGATCCTGCTGTCCCTCTGTGTGGGCTGCTTTGCTCCTTCGGAAAAATTTGTAAAAGTAAAAAAAACATTTTTTGCACTAGTCAGCCTGAAATAAGATCTCATACATTGTTAATGATCCTAATAATCCAATCTTGCTCACCTCTTTATGTTATTTCATGCATCGTTATCTTCAGTATCTGCGGACGTTCATTAACAGCGGGCCTCCTGGTTATGCGCCATATTGTGAGGAGAGACTAAGAAGAACTTTTGCGAATAAGACGAGAACTCAGCCTCCTTCTTGGCTTGAGCTGCAGGTATTTTAATATTAACTGAAGCCATTAGACATTGAGTTGGGAAAATGAATCGGAAAATATGAATTGCTTGGCTGAATCTTTTTGACTTTCTTCCTCTAGGCCACTAAATCTAAGAAGCCCATCATGTTGCCGGTGACCTTCATGGACGGCACCACTAAGACCCTGCTGACGGACTCTGCCACCACAGCCGAAGAGCTCTGCAATGCTCTGTCAGATAAAATCGGCCTGAAAGATCGCTTCGGTTTCTCCTTATACATTGCACTTTTTGATAAGGTAGTGCTCACTGATACTTGTTTTTACACAGATAAAATCTAGAAAATTCTTCTTCTTTTTTTTTTTTAATGTAAAGGATTTTTTACGCATTATTTATGCTATTTGCAACTTGTTTTTGGGGTTGCTGCTTTTAACAGGAAGTTTTTAGTACTCATCAAGACTCCATTTATTTGATATAAAATGCAGTAAAACAGAAATATTGTAAAATATTATTACATTTTGAGCTAATGCCATTCTTTTTAAAATATATATATTTTTTTATTTACTTGATTGCTATGATTTAAAGCTGAACTTTCATAATCATTACTCCAGTCTTAAGTGTCACATTATCCTTCAGAAATCATTCTTATATATCAATTTGCTGCTCGGGAAACATTTCTGATTATCGTCGTGTGCTGCTTAAAGAAAAGATTTTGTAAATAATCTTTGTATTATAAGCCATAAATGAAAAAAACAGCTAGCAAAATCACAACGTTACAAACTCTGCTTTAAAGCAAAGAATATGAAAAGATTTTTGTATATTGCAACAGAATCTACAGATATGTATGAATTTTAAGAGTATAGGGAGACTGGCTCAATTATGTCATTCATAGTGCAACATGGGAATGGGCAGGGCTGAATATTTTTTTTGGAGGGCTTTGCTCATACTTTCTGATTGGTGGAATATTTATGAGCAATGTAGTTTTTCTTCACTAATTCCTCTATTAAACAAGACTGTTTTAAAAATATTTTAAAAGTGAGTTTTTACTTCTGGAATCCAACCTGAAAAACTAAATTACAGGTTTTTTTTCATCTAAGATAACTATAAGTTATAAATTAGTAACTTATAAATTAGCATATAACAGTCCAGAATCCATATTTAGGCAGCTACAAAGAAATCCACATGACCTCAGCTGACAGATGAGTGTCTTCCCCAGCATCACAATCAGCCGTTTTCAGAAATGCAATGCATGTTTACAACTTCACACATAACATATGCACTTTCAGAAGGTCGTTCATGATTTTGGAAGCAAAAACCACCTCACTGTTTATAAGTTCAAAGAAGCCTGTCAGGTTCTTGCCACCTACTGCTTTTGATCAATAGTGTATGTGCCCTTACATATATTTATTTGGTCCAACGTGCATCAGGTCTCATCACTGGGCAGTGGGAAGGATCATGTGATGGATGCAGTGTCGCAGTGTGAGCAGTATGCTAAAGAGCAGGGGGCTCAGGAGCGTAACGCCCCCTGGAGGCTGTTCTTCAGGAAGGAGATTTTCACCCCCTGGCACAACCCAGCAGAGGACAGTGTGGCCACCAACCTCATCTACCAGCAGATCGTGCGCGGGGTCAAATTTGGGGAGTATCGTTGTGATCGGGTGAGAGCTGTCATGTGCATATTTCTTATTTTAAAAATTGAAGTGCTTTTTAAACCAAGAGTGTGTATGTTGTGTGCTGTCCCAGGAGGAGGATCTGGCCGAGTTGGCTTCTCAGCAGTACTATGTGGATTATGGGCCGGAGGTTTTACCAGAACGTCTTCTGAGCCTTATTCAATCCTACATCCCAGATCGAGAAATTACTCCCTCTAAGACAGTGGAGAAATGGGCTCAGATGATAATAGCGATTCACATAAAGGTACATATATACATAATGGAGGACTATGAAATCGGTTTATTTTATTTTATTTTATTTTATCTGTTTTTATCAAATTTTTTCCATAGTAATTTTATTTAAAATTTTATGGACTTGTTTTTAATTGTTTTTTGGTAATCTAAATACTTGACTAATTAATTTAAAAAACAAAAACGTATATAGTTTTACATTTTACAGTTCCAGTTACGTTTATGCAGTTTCATGCAGCTTTTGCTGGACTGTATTTTTCAAATGTAATTTAATGACTTGACCTAATAGTTTTAAGTCCAATCCACTTAAATTGGTAAAAATTAATAAGTTAACTTAATTCATTCATGTTGCCCCAACACAAATGATTCACATTAGGTACAGTTGCCTTGAACCGTGCCGAAGCGCTATTGTCCCCCCTCCCCTATCCCCCTCGGCCTGCACTCACATTGCATTTTTTACCTACCGAACCTGAGCACGCTTACGCCATCGATGATGCGACTGTTCAGTTTAACAGGAAGAAAAGTGCTTTCGCTCAGAAAAGTGGACATTGCTTTAGTTATATCGTTTTAGTCGTTTGGGATGCAGTGACACACTCAAATATTTTGCCGAACAGATCCACCACTTTTGACGCTCATAAATTATCATAAAGGTCATCATGCTGCAGGTATTAGGAGGTTTGCTGAAGGTGCAGCTGTCGTGCAGCGTGGGGTTTGTGTCTTTAATAAACTACGACAGTTTGCGTTCATTAAAAAAATTAAGAATGATTAATAAATCCATATGAAACAGTCCCTTAAAAGTCACGTCTCGTCTTCAGTTTCGGGCTCAGGCACACTTTGCACTCACACTACAAGAGTACAGCGCTAAAGCCCAACCGAACCGCGCTCTGGCACACCTCTTCCAACCGGGCCAGGGCCTGAGCCCGATTCAGAGCTTCTCAAACAAACCGGGAAACGTGCCTGGGCATGGTTCGGATAGCATAGTGTGTGTGCGCCCTTAGTCCCTTTATTTATCAGGGGTCACCAAAACAGAATGAACCACCAACTTATCCAACATATGTTTTACACAGCGGACGCCCTTGCAGCCACAACCCAGTACTGGGAAACATTCAATTCAATTCAATTCATGTTTATTTATATAGCGCTTTTTACAATGTAGATTGTGTCAAAGCAGCTTAGCATAGTTCTAGTAAAGTCCAGATTTCAGAGTTGAAGTTCAGTTTAGTTTAGTTCAGTGTTGTTTAAATTTCACTGCTGAAAGTTTAAACACTGAAGAGCAAATCCACCAAAGCGCAGCTCCACAATTCCCGATCCGAGCAAGCCAGTGGTGACAGTGGCGAGGAAAAAAAAAAAACTTCACCGATTGACAAAGTGAAGGGAAAAAAAAAACTTGAGAGAAACCAGGCTCTGTTTGTCCATACACACTCATTCACACACATACACTACGGCCAATTTAGTTTATTCAATTCACCTATAGCGCATGTCTTTGGACTGTGGGGGAAACCAGAGCACCCAGAGGAAACCCACGCGAACACGGGGAGAACATGCAAACTCCACACAGAAATGTGTATTAAACATATATTAGCTTATTTATAATTAAGAATAATGTTTTAAAAAACACATTAAACTAAATTTGTACTAGATGCTTTTCAATTTTCTATGGCAGAGATGAAAAAGGCTGATTTGTATGTACAGTATAACCAAACAATTAACATTAGACATCTACTGTGTCTTCATTACTGTGTCTGACTGACCTCACGATATGTTCTCAAGGACAGCAGTTTCATTATCTTACAGCAGTACCTGTATCTCCGCTCAGCGCTAATATAATCTCAAGCTATTATTAACTTTATAATCTAAATGTATGCCGTGGGCGACCTTCACACCCTCCAGCTCCATAACCTGCTATCTGCTCCAACACAGTACGATCACAGGACCCTGAATAATTGAGACAATCCCCGCTTAATGGTCACTGTCTTGTTATGGATTTGTAGTTTAAGCCAGCACTGCCGTCTGTATGCTAGCTCGTAGCAGTTGATGGACTGAGCAGCTTGAGATTTGATTGATGATTCCTGTAGGAAAATGAATCTCATGTTTCCGCTCTCGAGGGTGGAGACCGTTTTAATTACCCTTCTACCTTCCATGTGCTAAAGTGATGGGCATGAATGTTTAATAAAGCTGGCGATCAATTTATGGATCATGTGGTAATGCGTGAGTTTGTGAGACATTCTGCTTATAAGCAGGTGATGAGAGCCAGGGTATTTGTCTCTGAGGTAATGGCTGATATTGTGTTGCTCTGAGAACCAGATATTGACCATTGCATCTCCACAGGGAATCTACACACAGAAGAGGTTCGACTCGCAGAGAGTGAAGGAGGAGGTGGTGGATTTCGCTCGATTTAAGTGGCCTTTGCTATTTTCACGCTTCTATGAGGCCTTCAAATTCTCAGGTAAAACCGACTCTTTCAAACAAAATGTAAAAGTTCTCTGAGTTAGTATATTGAATATAACAGAATCATCTTTAAGAATAAACTTAACTGAGAACATCACATTTCTTTGTGTATTTAAGGGTGTGTGTGTGTTTTCTATTTTAAATACCAGTGTCCTACAGATTGTTTATATGATTTCTCTATGTGCCCTATTTGAAGATGTGAAGCTCCAGCCTTCATTCATTGTAACTGGATGGAAAAGAGTGACCAGGGTGTAATTTATGTTCTAAAAATCCTATATAAGCTTTTTCATCTTCTACTTCTTCAGCTTCTTTTTCTTCTTCTTCTGAGAGCAAATTTTGTAAAAAAAAATCTCTTCCTAGAGCCTTCAAGCTACAACCACCAGACAACCATCAGACTAGGTCTTTTCTAACTCATCAGGCTCAAGATTTTTGTCAAATAGATTATCAAATCTATGGAAAATCCCATAAACGTTTTATTCAGGTGTCAAAACTTTCAAACTGTAAATCATACATAGCAGAAACTTGTTAACAACATGCTAAATCATGCTAGCAACAGTCATGTTATTCAATTCTAACACATGCTAATTCCTGTTAGAAACATGTTAACGACATGCTAAGTCATGATAGAAAAATTTGACTATGCTAATTCAGGCTAGTAGTATGTGGCTTTGTCAAAGCAACATCAAAGTTTCTTATCAAAGTTTGCTCATCTTATTCCGTTAATTGTGTTCCAAGGAATAAATTATTGTTAGGTAAAAACAAATAACATATTGATGTGATTAAGTAAAGGCTAAACTGTTTATTCACAGGGCCGAGTCTTCCAAAGAATGATGTTATAGTGGCTGTTAACTGGACAGGAGTCTACTTTGTGGATGAGCAGGAGCAGGTCCTTCTAGACCTTTCTTTCCCAGAGATCACTGCGGTCTCCAGCAGCAGGTGCAGTACATTATCCAACCAAACACACTTCATTTGATCTAAGTGCTCACTGTATTATAATTTAACTCTTTTTGATCCACTTTTGATCTTTTGTGCTTGCAGAGGTGGAAAGCTGCAGGGACAGAGCTTCACCCTGGCCACTATTAAAGGAGATGAGTACACCTTCACATCCAACAATGCTGAAGACATTCGGGACCTGGTTGTGACTTTTCTAGAGGGCCTGCGTTCAAGGTCAAAGTTTGTGGTGGCGATGATGGACAGCCATTATCCTGGTGAGCACACAGTTGGGTTTATTAACATTGTATTTGATTCGGACCCCAAAGCAAATAGGTTGAGCATAATCAATAAAACATCTAAGAGATGTTTCTGTTTGTTTTTTCAGCTGGGCAAGATGCTTCGTTCCTGAGATTCTCAAAGGGAGATCTGATCTTTCTGGATGAGCACACCGGAGAACAGGTCCTAACTTCAGGCTGGGCTCATGGGGTCAATGACCGAACCAAGAAGAGAGGAGACTTTCCTGCGGACAATGTCTATGTGCTGCCCACTATCACCAGGCCACAGTATGATATTGTGGTTAGTGTGCTTTCATCCAATACATTCATTGTACAACACTTTTTTTAATCACCAATTTGTGAATAGCATTTGGAAAACCAAATTTTCTTTTTTCTGTGTGAACTTTTTAGGGTGTCTGGTGGGGAAAATAAAAAGGATGTGATGTTTGCAACAGGCCGCCTTGTTGTGGCACATGAAATTAATACTTAGCTTCTGTTTGTGTTTCTTGCAGTCATTGATCATCATGTCTCCAGATCAGCGTAAGGACTCCATAAATTTGTCCCAGCAGAATCTGCTGGACAGTGGGGAGAAGGTCCAGCCGTACACTTTAGAGGAGTTCTCCTATGATCACTTCAGGTGCTTTGACCATCCTTAAGACCTTTCAAAACGTTTTATTGTGTCCTAAAAATGATTCTATTCAGATCATTACATTTTAACATTTTAAATAAATATATTAATATGATTTATATTTATGTTTCTATATTATTCATACTGATTTGAATATAGTAGAGATGCGTCGTAAGAAATATTTAATATCATGGTCCTTATTATTTTTACAATTTAATTCAAAATTCTTAAGTCGTAACTCTTAAAATTAAAACAAAAAATATTTTACTTTGTGTGCAATGACTCTAGAATATTACACATTTTTGAATAAATTGTTTTTGAAAAAAATAAAGAAACAAAGTTTTTTAAAGAAAAAAGAAAAAAGAGAAACATTTATATATATATTTATATATATCTGTGTGTGTGTGTGTGTGTGTGTGTGTGTGTGTGTGTGTGTGTGTGTGTGTGTGTGTGTGTGTGTGTGTGTGTGTGTGTGTGCGTGTGCGTGTGCGTGTGTGCGTGTGCGCGCGCGTGTGTGTGTGTGTGTGTGTGTGCAAAAAACAGCTATTTCTATCATAGTGTACATTTCCTTTCTATCCTCTAGACCGCCTTCCAAGAGCACCCTGAGCCGTGTGATCATCAATAAAGGCAGAGGGAAGGATAAAATCTGGTGCTGCACCAGAGAACCACTGAAACAGCCTCTGCTGAAAAAAGTCCTCAGTCATGAAGAGCTGAGCCAGGACGCCTGCCAGGCCTTCACTGATATCCTCTAGCATTATATGTGTTGTGGTAAAAATAGTGACAAACAGTACCAGTAGCTCACTCAGTACAACCATTTTATGTCAAGCACTGCAAACCTAAAATAATGGATCCTCATATTCCAAAATGAATGTCAATTTTTTTTTTTTAATAACCTAAAACTTTCATGGGTTTTCTACTACATATTTCAGGAACAGACTTTATATTACATCAAGCCATACAATTGTAATAGCACTAGTTCCTTTTAAAAGTGTTGGTTTCATATTCTGATTGAGTGACTGCAGTTGTCTGATTTTGGCCCTTGACTTTGTCGCACCAGTCCTGAAGTATATGGGCGATTACCCGTCAAAGAGGAGCCGCTCAGTCAATGAGCTCACTGACCAGATCTTTGAAGGAGCTTTAAAAGCTGAACCTTTGAAGGATGAGATCTACTGTCAGATCATCAAGCAGCTCACTGAGAATAATGTGAAGTAGGTTTTTACAATGGGTCTCATTCATGGTTTACTTTTACTGTCTTTGAGACTTTGGGGAAAATTTGGCCTTTTTCTGTGCACAGTTGAAGGACTTCATTTTATTGTTATAATTATTATTAGTAGTAGTAGTTACAACAAAGGGATAATTCATTCAACGCTGAAAAATCTCTTAGTTTCTTACACTTCACTTGTTTCAAACCTGTTTGACTTTCTTTATTTAAAAGAAGATATTTTGAAGAAAGTTGAAAACCTGTATCCAATGACTTCCATAGTATTTGTTTTTCCTACTATGGATGTTAATAGTTTCAGGTTTTCAACATTCTTCAAAATATCTTCTCAAAGGTTTATAACCACTTGAGGGTGAGTAAATAGTAAGTTTTAATTTTGGGGTTAAATATGTCTATAATAAAATATTACTTAATACTTTTTACATCAAAGTATTTTATCTTTTTTACTATATTCTATTTTTTAACAAAAACATTTATGAACGTTAAAAATGTCTGATGTGGTTTTTATTGTTTGTTTGTTTTTTTTGCACATGTGTGATTTGGCTTTCAAGTAGGCTTAAAAATATGTGCAACTTTATCAATAAAGTATTAACTTGCATGAAAATGTTTGCTTTAAATACAGTTAATCAATGAAACCCATTACTGTAAAAGCAGTTGTTGTGGCTTGTAAATCTGTAACAGTCTGTCCTCTAGTGGTCAACCTGCAAAAAGCTAAAGCTAAAGTCTAATGAATGGCCATTTGAATGGTCTGACGGTAGTGATGTGTGTGTGCGTGTGTGTGTCTGTTCAGATACAGTGAGGAGAAGGGCTGGGAGCTGCTCTGGCTCTGCACGGGACTCTTTCCTCCCAGTAACATGTTGCTTCCTCACGTCCAGAAGTTCCTGCAGTCAAAGAAACATCATCCGGTCGCTCCAGACTGCATGCAGAGATTGCAGAAAGCCCTACGGTAACTACCCCAAACACACACTCAAATATCTATCTCTGGTATTACATGCGTTTCTTTAAAATATTTTCTTCTGACGGACAGAAATGGGTCCAGAAAGTATCCTCCTCACCTTGTAGAAGTGGAGGCCATTCAGCACAAAACCACCCAGATCTTTCACAAAGTGTCCTTTCCTGATGACACTGATGAGGTGAGAGTTTAGCTACATTCTGAAGGTGATATTGTCTCTCTTTCTTTTTCTCTTTCTTTTTTTGCTCTCTGTGTGTATTTCTGCTTGAGGAAGCAGAGCAAATGTCCTATTGTGTTTTGACCTCATTTGAATCTGCAATTAAAGGGATAGTTCACCCAAAAATTACAATGAAATTTGTCATCATTTACTGAACTTAAAAGATTTTCTAATATGTAATAATTGACTTCCATAGTTTCCATAGCTTCCATACTTCCATTTGTTTTTTCTACTATGGATGTCAATGGTTACTCAGTTTCCAACAATTATCAAAATATCTTATAAAAAGAAACTATAAAGAAACTCATAAAGGTTTGGAACCACATTAGGGTGTGTAAATAGAGAGTAAATTTTTATTTTTGGGTCAACTATCCCTTTAAGGCAAGACACTGCATTCTTCCACAGTTAATTGATTCCATACAGATTTTCTAAAATTGTATATTTAAATATGAAAAGTCAGGTTGAATTTATTTATTACATATTAGAATCAAATGACTTACATTTTATGTTTGTGGCTCTGTACGTATTTTTTTTATGTAAAGCCTAAAAAGAGGCAAGGGCTGCAAATTAACTTCATGTTATATGCCCTATGTTCACGGCATCGGTTGTCTTTGTATAACAATATCAAGTGTATTGTCCTTGTTAAAAAAAATAAACAAGCAAATAAAATAAAATAAAAGGATTTTACGGAAGGGGGGGGGGGTCTATTTTTATCACTCATAATTAATAACCTCAATAACCCAGAAATAAATTAATTTTCATAATTTTTGTAAACTAAAAGGATGTACACAATCAGGCAAATGATGAACATTTCTGTAAAAACCTTCAGAATATAGATATGAGTAAAAGTGTGAGGTTTGGTGTAAGTGCTGCTGAAGTGGAGATTTACAAAATTCCTTTAAAACTGTTTTATAATTGAAATCTACAGGCGCAAATTCATAAAGTGAAACAAAAGAAACACTTAAAGGTTACTTTGGAATGGTTACTTTCCATTCAATTGAGACCAAAATCTCAAAACTGACAGGTGTATGAAAAAACAGCATCTTGCATAGAAAACAGCAGAGAGATGAAGTATGAACTGACAAAATAATATAAAGATTCATTTTGTGTTGGGTTTAATTAGAATTATTTAATTATAACTAAAATCTGTCCTGTGCTGTTTTCTTACTTTTTTACTTTTCTTATGGCTTATTTTCACTGAGCAGTACGGTTCGGTACAGTACAGTACAGTATGGTATGCATTTATTTCCGTTTCCACTGTCAAAAGTACCAAAAAAGCAAACTGTACCACTTTTTTGGCAGCTATTCCTAAGGGTATGTGCTATTGGTTTTCAGAGAATCGTCACTTGCATGGCAAAAAGCCAGGAGAACGACAACACTATTCTCACTATTTTTACATACACATCCAAAAGACAACACCATAATAATACAATAACAAAGCCAACAAAGCTTGTCGTCTTCTTGTGACAAACAGTCACATGCCAAGAAGCAAGAACAGGATCTGCTGTATGTCCTCCATTGTTGCTTATGGGGTTGTTTACATGTCGCCTCTAAAAACATGTAGAAAGCACAAAGCACACCACTTTCTGACAAATACCAAGCCTACCAAGTAAAGTGTACTGTCAGCAGTGGAAACACAAACCTGATCAAACAAGACATTCATTTTCTTTTCGGCTTAGTCTTTTTTACTAATCTGGGGTCACCACAGCAGAATGAACCGCCAACTTATCCAGCATATGTTTTACGCAGCGGATGCCCTTCCAGCCGCAACCCATCACTGGGAAACACCCATACACTACGGACAATTTAGCTTACCCAATTCGCCTATAGCGCATGTAGAACATGCAAACTCCACACAGAAATGCCAACTAACCCAGACGAGGCTTGAACCAGCGACCTTCTTGCTGTGAGGCGACAGTGCTATCCACTGCGCCACCAAGCCGCCCTCAAACAAGACATTAGTGAAATAATGGTGTCTGATATAATGTCTGTTTTTTTAAATACTCCTTTTTTATTTGCAGGCTTTTGAGGTTGAATCAAGTACAAAAGCCAAAGATTTCTGCCGAAACATCGCCGGCAGGATGATGCTTCATTCCTCTGAAGGTTTCAGCTTGTTTGTCAAAATTTCTGACAAGGTGAGTCTACAGAGCTGTCTAGATGAATTGAGGATGTGTGAGTTTATGACACCATAAATAACTCCTTCAAAACCCCAGCCGCTGAATTTTACAGCTTTCTCCTCTACTTTTCTCCTCATAGCCGGCAGTTATTTGTCAGTATATTGTGTTATAAATGTATCATCATGTTTCAGGTGATCAGTGTGCCAGAAGGAGATTTCTTCTTTGACTTTGTTCGACATCTGACAGACTGGATCAAAAAAGCCAGAGCTGTGAAAGACGGTGATTATTTATTTTGCTCATTAAAGTACAGTGGCTGAGAGAGGTCAAATGTGCTGCAAAAAAACAGATGCATATAGAAAAACACTGACAAACTGAGAAAGTATGTTCATGGATTTGACAACAAGCACACACAGATTCTCACAACACATGCAAATACAGAAACGAGATGCAAATAGCGCAAAACCACAACAGAACGAACCTGACTGCTTTCTGTTTAAAGTCTGCAGTGTAGTGGGAGATCTGAGAAATTAGTTTTTTTTTGTCTCCATCAACACCACTGACTCTAAACAGGAAGCAACTGGGTTAATCACTATTTGGGGTCTGCACTATTAGCAGCAGATTTCTGTATTTGTATATCTGTGTTGTGAGAATTTCCATGTGTATGTGTGTTGTCAAACTGATAAAGATGTGTTCTCAATTTGTTTTTCGTTTTTCTTGTGTTTTCTTAAATTTCAGTGCATTGGAGCTTTATCAGCCAATGTACAAAAGTGATATTTTGAGTTTGAAAACCATGAAAGGTGTTAATGTTTGCATTTATTCTGTAGGCACAGTGCCTTCATTAACCTACCAAGTGTTTTTCATGAAGAAACTGTGGACCAACACTTTCCCAGGCAAAGATCCTATGGCCGACTCCATTTTCCATTACTTCCAGGTAGAAAAAACACTTACTAGCCCCTTTCATGCAGTCTTTCTGGTAAATTACCAGTATATTACTGTATATGGGAATTTTCAGGAATGGGTTTTGTAAGTTTTCCTCTTGGAGTTGTCATAACAGTTTAGTTTTTTTGTTTTCATGTTGAGGGTGGGATTTTATTATCAATACTGCAGCCAGTCACCAGCGGATGATCAAAAGGTCTTGGTATATATTGCACTCCATCATCGGGGGTCTGCATTTAAGAAGCGGTGTTTCATTCCCTTCATTTGTTCATTTCTTTTTATTTACAGATCCAGAGAAACCAAAAATTTGTGGGGTCCACAGTCCACTCTGATTTTGATTGTACATCTGATGTAGCACTATTTCCCAAAATGCAAAGGCAGAAAAAAAAGAACATTATTATAATTAATATTTTATTAATATACCATACAATATTTGTATACCATATTTATGGGCGTCACGGTGGCGCAGTGGGTAGCACGTTCGCCTCACAGCAAGAAGGTCGCTGGTTCGAGCCTTGGCTGGGTCAGTTGCCGTTTCTGTGTGGAGTTTGCATGTTCTCCCTGTGTTCGCGTGGGTTTCCTCCGGGTGCTCCGGTTTCCCCAAAAACATGTGGTATAGGTGAATTGGGTAGGATAAATTGTCCGTAGTGAATGAGTGTGTGTATGGATGTTTCCCAGTGATGGGTTGCAGCTGGAAGGGCATCCGCTGCGTAAAACATATGCTGGATAAGTTGGCGGTTCATTCCGCTGAGGCGACCCCAAATTAATAAAGGGACTAAGCCGAAAAGAAAATGAATGAATGATACCATATTTATATATTTTCTGAACAAATAATTTTTCTATTCTTTCATTTTAAATGTCATTAAAAAGCATATCACTTGATGTGATTTTGATTTGATTCTCCACCATGTATTACACTTGAGATAAAAACAATCCATATGATTTACACTGTAAAATGGTAGTTCACCCTAAAATGAAAATTTACTCAGCCTCAAGTGGTTCCAAACTATTATGATTTTTTTTTTTTATGTTGCTGTTGTTGTTGTTGTTGAACACAAAGATATACTGAAGAATGTAGGAAACCTGCAACCATCGATATCCATAGTAGCAAAAACAAATACAATAAAAGTCAGTGGTTACCGTTTTTTCAACCTTTTTCAAAATACCTTCTTTTGTGTTAAACAAAAGAAAGAAATTCAAACAGGTTTGTGACAAGTGTATGGTGAGTAAATAATGACAGAATTTTCATTTTTGCGTGAACTATCCCTTTAAATCCAATCTTCTGAAGCCACACAATTTATTATAATCAGAATCAGAATCAGAAAGAGCTTTGTTGCCAGGTATGTTCACACATACGAGGAATTTGTTTTCGTGACAGAGCTTCTACAGTGCAACAAACTTACAGAGACAGGACAAAAAACAGATAATAAATATATTTAAAAAATAAAAGTTGTAGTGAATGCAAATATACAAATTGACAAGTGTATGTACAGGAATATTACAATATACAATAGCAGCTCTTATGTGCAAATTAGCATGTAAAATATGTTGTTAAATAAGTGTTTATGTGTATAAAAAGTGTATAGCAAGTAGTAGTAGTAGTAGATTAACAGATTAACAGATTAAATTTTGTCAGTGAACTAACCCTTAAATGGTCATTTTTAAATGGTCAGTACTTTGTTACTGATTTGTAAATGGTATCTCAGTGGTAAAAAAGATGAAATTCCAACAGTTTGTTTTATTTATTTCCCCCCAAAACAATTCTAGCAAATCTATGCAAATTTACCAGGATTACAATGTGAAATCACACAATTTTCACAATTTTCAAAACTCTTTTTCAGGAGCTTCCAAAGTATCTGCGAGGCTATCACAAGTGCTCTGTTGAGGAGGCCTTTCAGCTGGCGGCACTCATATACAGAGTCCGGTTCGAGGAGGACAAATCCCACTTCCTGCACTTCAGCAAGATGCAGAAAGAGCTGCTTCCTCAAGACCTCATCCATCAGCTCTCACCCGATGACTGGAAACGGGTCAGAAAACAACAGCAGGCCTGCTTCATTCAGTCATTCATCACTAGAGGATAATGCAGTCATGTGTTTTTCTTCTCTCTTCTGCAGTCTGTCGTCACACACTTTAACAAGCATGCTGGGAAATCTCGAGAGGAAGCAAAACTCATGTTTCTGGAAATCATTTACAAGTGGCCTACTTTTGGATCTGCCTTTTTTGAAGTCAAGGCAAGTTTGTCATATTATGATGCAATTGTTTGGAAATTGCTGTGGAAAATAAATTAGAATACATTTAAATAAATTATATTGATCCAAGGACTTGATCTGTAAACTGAAACGTGGTTTAATATTCATCCACAGCAATCGTCAGATCCACATTTCCCAGAAGTCCTCTTGATTGCGATCAACAAGCTCGGTGTTACTCTTATTGACCCAAAAACAAAGGTAGGTTCAGACACTGCCCAGAGCAATGTATGTACATGGCTTTAATAAATACATAAATACATTGAAATGTAACAATAAATACAAAATTTAAATCTGAAAACATTTTAAAACATAATTTATTATTATATTAACGCTGAATGTTTCTCACATTACTGAGAAACACTTTACACAAAGTTATTTGTTAATATTAATAACTACATTAACATGAATATTAAAAATATAAATAAAAGTTATATATGTAATATTTACAGTATATATAGTATTTTGTCCTTTTTTTTAAGCATTTACTAATCATTTTTCATTTGAATGTTTTAGTAAATTAAATATTTACGATATTGAACTGTGTACAGCTGTACTTTTATTAATGTTATCAAGCATTAATAAATAATGTAATAAATGTGCTGCTAACTGTTAAAATGAATGCATAATTGAACTCATTGTAAAGCTTTTTGCAGTTTTTTTGGAAACAGTTATCCTGTTTAATACTTAAAATAAGATACAATTCTAAAAGAGTTCTTTAATAAATAGAATTAATTAATAAATGACTGGGCGACGCGGTGGCGCAGTGGGTAGCACGTTCGCCTCACAGCAAGAAGGTCGCTGGTTCGAGCCTCGGCTGGGTCAGTTGGCGTTTCTGTGTGGAGTTTGCATGTTCTCCCCGTGTTCGCGTGGGTTTCCTCCGGGTGCTCCGGTTTCCCCCACAAGTCCAAAGACATGCGGTATAGGTGAATTGGGTAAGCTAAAATTGTCCGTAGTGTATGCGTGTGAATGAGTGTGTATGGATGTTTCCCAGAGATGGGTGGCAGCTGGAAGGGCATCCGCTGCGTAGAACATATGCTGGATAAGTTGGCGGTTCATTCCGCTGTGGCGACCCCAGATTAATAAAGGGACTAAGCCGAAAAGAAAATGAATGAATGAATGATAATAAATGACTTTATAAATGACATGTATTTTATTTTACATTTTGTTTTTATTTTACATTGTGTATCCTACTTTTAGCGTATATTTAGTGCTAGGCAAAAATTAATCGCATCCAAAAAAAATCATAATAGGTTTTGACATAATATATGTGTGTATGTTTATTATGTGTGTATATTCATTCATTTTCTTTTCAGCTTAGTCCCTTTATTAATCAGGGGTCGCCACTGCGGAATGAACCGCCAACTTATCCAGCATATGTTTTACGCAGCAAATGCCCTTCCAGCTGCAACCCATCACTGGGAAACACCCATACACTCTCATTCACACACATACACTACGGCCAATTTAGCTTACCCAATTCACCTATAGCGCGTGTCTTTGGACTTGTGGGGGAAACCGGAGCACCTGAAGGAAACCCACGCGAACACAGGGAGAACATGCAAACTCCACACAGAAATGCCAACTGACCCAGCTGAGGCTCGAACCAGCGACCTTCTTGCTGTGACACCTCTATATACACGCATAAATGTATTTGAGAACTTTTTGAGAAAATTTTTATTTATATTTAGATATATAGTGTATATATATATATGTATATATATATATATATATGTATATGATATAAATTATATATAAATTTTAATATATATGTAACAAAATCATCATTTATTATGCATGTGCATCACATATGCATAATAAATATATAGAATACAGACACAAATTTTTGGATGCGATTAATCTTTGCCCAGCACAATTTATATTTACACATTGATGGTACATTATTGCAGTAACATAAAAGATAAAGCAAAGTTTTAAAGCAAGAAAGCAACATTTATTCGATTTTATTAGATATTATTTGAATGGTGTTTAATTACTCCTCTGTCTGCAGGACATTTTGGGCACACACCCCTTCACCAAAATCTCCAACTGGAGCAGTGGACACACATATTTCCACATCACCATTGGAAACCTGGTCAGAGGTAGCAAACTCCTGTGCGAGACGTCACTAGTGAGTCAAACCTTACATTACACACACGCACAGTACTTTTGTGACACAAATACACCAGTTATTCCTTGATCATATTTTGTTCTGTGGTTTAATAATACTGTGTTTTGTCTTGTCTTTCACAGGGATATAAGATGGATGATCTTCTGACCTCCTACATCAGTCAGATGCTGACCACCATGACCAAACAGCGCAGTTCACGGACAAACAACAAGTAAAACATGACTTTTGACAGTGCGCTGTTTATTCGTAAGCACACAGTCATTCTTAGATCCGTCATTTTGATACATGAATATCAGCTGAATCTGATTTTAGCGTGGTTACCTTTTCATACTGGAGCCTTAATTGTAAATTGTGAGTTTAATTTATTTTATAGCATTTCTCAGTCTTTTAATGTTGAATGAAGAACGTGTTTAACTGACGGTCAACATACTTGTTGCCTTTACATTTCAGGCACTAATGTTTTTCTTGTTTTTTTTTTTACCAATTTGAAAGTCAAATCAATTTCCTGATTCGATTGGTCAGTTTTTGGAATGATTTGCGTGTCATTTTGCCAATTAAATGCATTATGAAGATTTAGAAATGTTGCCAAAAATTTAAATGTTGCATATTTGATTTGGGTCCTTAGCTTAATATAGGGTATGTTTACACAACATTGTTTTTAGCTAAAAGCTCTAAACGTTTTATGTGTTTCATATAAAAAAGTTTTTGAGAGAAACATCATGAACTTCTTGTAATCTAAAGTTAGTTAGACTGTTGTCTTCTAAACATACTTGTTTCTTTTCCTGGGGTCATTTGAAACCACTTATTAGCACTTGAAACAATTGGTTCAGAAAACAAATAAATGTCACTTTATTAGCTTGGTGTCTGCAAAAATTTATTCAGTCTAAAACCATCCTCATGTTTTCGCAACAGTATTTCTTGACTTTTGTAAATGCTCCACCGTATACTACAGAGATAAGTATTAAAATGTATTTTCTAAATAAAATAAAAAAGCAATTATGGCTACAATCACTTCCGCATAAGATGTTTAGAGTAAATGGTTGGATCTTTAGCCATGATCCAATTTATTTATTCTTTTTTTTTTTTATATATATATATCTATTCATTTGTAGTTTGTAATTCTGCTCCTTCTAATTTTCTTATGTTGGAAGCTGCTGTTTATAAATAAAACAATAATATATTTGAGATGCCTGGGTTATTTTAATGGAATTCAGGGCAAATTTTTTTTATTTTCTGTCAAATTCTTAATGTTTTAGGTTGGCATTAAAACATAGAACAAAGGTGCTTATACCCGAGTTCGATTCATGGCTCAAGGTCCTTTTTCGATCCTCCCATAACCCCCCACCCACCAACGCTTTCCTGTCCATTCCATACAATGTCCTATAAAAGATGAAAACCCCTAAAAAGAAGGTTTAAAAAAAATCTTACAAATTTAAGTGTTACATCATTTAAACAACACATTCAAATGATTCATTTACATCATACAAAGACTGTCAAATTGTATTTAGTCAGTGTTTTAGCAATTTTAGCACTTAATACATTTTTCATACATTTTACTTCAGTTTTTTTAATCAACAACAAGTTTTAATAGTTTTAGTTAACAATAATAACCCTGTTTGTTGTTCTTAATGTACAACAATATGTTTGGGTATAGAATTATACACAAGTTCTTAACAAAATAAACATAAGAAAATTGTAACAATTTTCACTTAAATAACTCTCAAAAGTAAATAAGAGCTCAAACAGACGATACTTAAAGAGACAGACAGACAGACAGACAAACATCATCATATTGCAATAACTAAACAATGATTACATCAAACAGTTGTGTGGCTGAAATATGACTCTGATTCAACCATACATTCAATTAAAACAAACAAAACACAAGCACAAATATGATTTATGACCTCTGAGATTGTTACATGATTAAGGTTCAGTCGGAGAGTAATGTTTCAGCCAAAACCATGAAATGGCTTTTAAATACCACTTAAAAACGAATAAAATCCACTAATACTTCAATGAAGGAAACATACATTTCATCGACATGACAAATAATCCCATTCGTGCTTGAAATGAAAACCTTTAATGCAGCACTGATGAAACCTGAGGCTGGAGAAATGACAATATAAAGTCTCTAGAATTGAGCATTTATGGCGTGAGGCAGCTCATAAGACAATAACACAGTTCATGAAAAATAACAGTAACTTTAAGGCACCACTTGAACTGTGGTTTTAACTGAACATCAGTTAGAGATTTGTTAAACATAAAGGTTAGATGTGAATATCAGGCACTTCAGAGAGACAGTCCCTGCTTCTCGGAGCCACTCATGTTGGATAAAAACCACACATCGTTCATGTCTGGTCAAGGAGACATAAAGCATGATCAGAATGATGCACTGGAAGATGTGCCATTTGTTTTATAAGGTGGTTTAGGGATGAATTATCTCTTACCTGTCCTGAACTGTCTGTAGGAGCCATTTTCAAGTTCTGAACTGTTGTTCACACTGATAGCCAAAATTCGCTCCCTCCACCTGCAAAACATCAACACTAGCTATGTTTCCTTTCCATCCATCTATTTTTATGCGCATTTTAGAAGATCTTAAAAAAATGCTTCATGGAAACACCAATATGCCCATACACGTTATAAAATAAAATATCAATGTCTAATAAATAAATATAAATATAAATAAATATAAATATGCATAAAATACATATGCGCACAGCTGAGTAGGATAACCTTTTTATCCGATAATCAAAAAATGTGCATAAACTACGATGGAAATGCATTTACCAAATAAAATCCAGTGTGCGCATTTAAAAAAGTCATGTGATTTTGTTTTAAGAGATCATGTGATAACAAAAATAGGTTGGAAACAAAAATTGGATGGAAATGGGGCTTTATTTGCAAATGTTTTATGCCATAAAGGAGAAGTTTACTTTTAACATCTATTTTTCAGACAGACTCTACAGCCTTCAAAACTTTAAAACTACTTCCAAGTCTCTACTCAGGCTTTCTCAGGTCAACTTCAAAGTTTGTTCATAACCTTTAGTCTAGTTTCAGTTTTCAATATGTTTGTAGTGAATTCCACTGTAATTTCTGTCATATTTTTTCTCATTTTCTTAGTTCCTTTTTTTCTGTTCTGAATTCTGTTCAATTTTTACTGTGGAATGAGGGGAGCTAAATGTTGTTAATGCCTGTTCATTTTTAAGGCGCACATGTAACCTATTTTATATTATGAAATTCTACAATATGAATTAAACACAAATGCAACTTTTTTCAGCAATACAATTTTAACCCTGTGTGACAATTTTCTGGAAATAATAATATATGTTAAAGGTCACAGTGAGACTCACCAATGAAACATAAAGATCATCACAATTAGAATAAGGGAAGTGATGTCAGTCAGAGTCCACATGAGCCTGTACTCGTCTGGCGTCTGAGAGAGAGAGAGAGAGGAAAACCACAGGAATGACCAGATAAACAAGTGACAGATATTATAGCTAAGCTGTGTGTCATTTACCATGAGAAAGAGTGGCCTTTGTAGTTTCTTGAGGATGTGAACAGCGTTAGTGGCGACAGAATGAGCTCCTGAACACCAGGCAAGAGAATACAGCCACGGCTCGCTGACCACATACAGGTTAGTGCTGATGTTTGCAGCTGCGTATTTTCTGTTGTTTAGAAAAGGAAGGCCACAAAGCCTTTATCACAATATATTCATAGCAATATATGTTCATTTGAAAAATGTGTCTATTTTGGGTACCTGGACCAAAAAAAAAACAGTCATGTGTTTTTGTGGGGAAAGCCAAAAATGCATTATTTTCATTTTATGACAAAAATCATTAGAATGTTAAATAATAATTATCTTCCATGAGAACATTTTGTTAATTTCCAACTGTAAATGTCAAAACCTTCTGATTAGTAATATGCATTTGCTAAGAACATGATTTGCACATTTTAAAGGCAATTTTTCCTTAATATTTAGATACTCAAGATTTTCAACTAGTTGTATGTCAGCCAAATACTGTCCTATTATAACAAGCCATACATCAATGGAAAGCGTATTTATTTATTTTCAGATGTTGTATAAAACTCCATATTCCAAAAATTGACACTTATGACGGTTTTGTGGCCCAGGGTCACTTTTGGTCCATATTGGCGTGATGCACGTCCATGTGAACGTGTCTACTGAACCTGATTTCTGTCTCTGACATGGAGCTGTAATGGATGTTGAGTCTGGCTATGCGTCTCAGCTGAAGCTCCTCCACCGGTGCTTGTTCATGTGTTATCTGCTGTAACTCAGGGTCGAGTTCTTGTACAAAGTCTCTGAGCTCTGGAGGCAGCCACAATACCTAGATTAAATATACACAGTTTAAGGCAAAATGATTAGCCCTACTGTGAAATTGATTTCTCAAGTGATGTTTAACAGAGCAAGGACATTTTTTATTTCCTATTATATTTTTCTTCTAGTCTTACCTCTGTTATAGTTTGGCTGGAATAAAAGCAGTTTTTAATAATAAAAAAAAAATCTTAAGGTCAATATTATTATTGTATTATTTTATTTTATTTTATTTTTTCTACAGAACATGCCACTGTTGTCCAATAACTTGCCTAATGAACCTAATTTGCCTAAGGTTAAACTAATTAACCTAGTTAAGTCGTTAAATTGCACTTTAAGCTGAATACTAGTATATTGCGAATAACTAGTATATTTACTGTCACCATGAGAAAGACAGAAGAAATTAGTTTTTAGAAATGATCAGTTACTAAAACTAATAATAAAAAATGTGTTGAAAAAAATCTTTCTGTTAAAAAGCACTTTGGAAAATATTTCACATTTCTCAGGAGGGCTAATAATTTATCATTCATCTGTACATCGAATAGTTGTAAAACTTCAATAATAAAATAAATGAGTTAAATATTGGCCAGGCATTTACCTGATTAGTGTAAACCATTTAATAATGGCTCACCTGACTGGAGTGAATGAAGGACTGGTTCTGGATGACATCCAGGGTTTGGGTTATCCATGTATCTCTGTAAGGGTGACCTCGGGGCGGCCGGTACAGGTCAAAGAGCACAAGTTTCCCATGTTGAGCAGCCAGATCCAGGAAAGCCCTCAGTGTGCACACAGACTGATTCTGGGCCTGCAGACACTGACCTGAGCTCAGAGAAGAGGCCGTTCTGAAGGGGTCTTGCTGAGAGAGAGAAACCGTGATTAAAACACTCTTTTGACACTTGAACTGGTCAACTCTGGCTCTCTTCTTAACCCCAGGTACACAAAATCCTTTATTATCTTACTCTGTTCAAACTGCACATAATTTATCTTAATTGACATATAGGGTAAACTATTTATTTATGATATATAAAATAAAATATATATAAAAAAAGGGATTTAAAATACTATTTGGAAAATATTTAGTTTATTAAGTTATTTTTAAGTTACTTTAATAACTTAATAATTGTTATTTTTCCTACTCATTAAAGTACTTTATTTGTAAAATAGCTTTTTATTCAGTTTATTTATTTGTGTCATTTTACATATGTTAAATATTTTATAATTCCTATAATTATTCTAATATATATATATATATGCTCATTATTTGAATTTTCTTCAAATTTTTCCCCCTGGAACCCACTTTGAAATTTCATAATCTAGATAAAAACATATTCCTTTTTTAGGAGTTGAAAAGCATCCTGCAGCCTTACAGAGAAGAACCAGGATCCAGCATTGAGACTCTGCAGCTCTCTCCATGTAAACATCGCAGGGGAGACATGTGTCCAGTTAGGAAACACGTCTTCTACATCAGTCGTCCTGCGCAGGTTCTTATCATGCATGAGGAAAGGAACTCCATCATAGCTGCAGCAACAGACAAAAGCTTTTCAGTCACACTTCACTTCAAGGTTCAACTCTCACTATATTAACAAACAATTAACTATGACTTTTACCTCAATAAACATGCTAATTTGCTGCTTATTAATAGTCAGTAATACAGTTAAGCTTTGGTATTGGGTAGGAATAGGGTAGAAAAATATCATGCAGAAATGTACTTTATAAACGCTAATAAACAGCCAATATGTTAATAATAAGAATGATAATAAGCAACCAGTTATTCATTCATTCATTTTCTTTTCAGCTTAGTCCCTTTATTAGTCTGGGGTCACCACAGCGGAATGAACCGCCAACTTATCCAGCATATGTTTTACGCAGCGGATGCCCTTCCAGCTGCAACCCATCACTGGGAAACATCCATACACACTCATTCACACACATATACTATAGACAATTTAGCTTAACCAATTCCAAAACCAATTCACCTATAGCACATGTCTTTGGACTTGTGGGGGAAACCGGAGCACCCGGAGGAAACCCACGCAAACACGGGGAGAACATGCAAACTCCACACAGAAATGCCAACTGATCCAGCCGAGGCTCAAACCAGCGACCTTCTTGCTGTAAGACGATCATGCTACCCACTGCGCCACCATGACGCCTTAGCAACCAGTTGAAATTGAGAATTTATCCATTTACTGGTGTAAGTGTTAGGGAAGCTACTCCAGCTGTAAACATTAAAAGTTTACATGTAACTAGCTGTGAACATTAAAAAGTGGTTAGCTACACTACAGGTTACTACCAAAAAGTAGCTAGTTACATTAAAGCTACTTTTTTTGCAAGGATGTAGAAGTGCCCCTGGACCACAAAAACCACTTAAGTAGCAAGGAAATTTGTAACTTTTTGATTTAGAGCCTAGTTTGTATTAATTTGTATAATCTCATTTGTACATTTTAGTATGATCTGCTCATCCCCCAATGAGGGGTAGGGTTAGGGGTGGGGTCTGGTTTGGTTACACGCCAAAAAAACTGATTAAAAATCGTATTAATTTGCACGAATTAGCCACTTTTCTGATATTGTGACAATTGTCACTTCGTGAGATTGGGATGGAATAGCCAACAATCCATTTTATGACTCAAAGTGATAAATTTAACTTTAATGGCAAAAAAATATTAAAATATTAAGTAAAGATCATGTTTCATGAAAACGTTTTGTAAATTTCGTACAGTAAATATATCAATACCTACATCGTAATTAGTCAATACATAATTCATAATTAGTAATATGAATGTCAAATTTTCTCAGTATTTGTTTTGATTTTATTGATTTCCACTGTGTAAAACATGTGCTAGAGTAACTGACAGTTCATTCCACTAAGGCTACCGATTCCACATTTCAAACAAACCATACATTTATTCTGCTTTTAGATGATGTATGACTCTTTTGACCATTGCAGGTTCACTAACTGTAATGTAGCTGTTATCAATCTACACCGCTTAGTGGCTGTTCAGCTACTGAAAAATGTAGTTATGCTAGTATCTGAGCTACTTTTAGCTTGCAACACTGTAAAGTGTTAACAGACTTTCTTTATAATTTCTGTGTTTGAAGTGACCTAATAGTGACATCAGTCTCCAGACCATCTGCTCCGGCTGCCAATGCCATCTCAAAAGACATGTAGGTGTTTTCAGGGGCAAGCTGGGAAAAGACACAACATAGGCTTTTTTTTCAGTCTTCACGTCCTGTATAGTGCTGTAGTAAATCATTTGATACCAGGAAATGGCATTATCACACTAAACTACAAAGGAAAAAATTATTTTAAGCTATGAAATTGTTTATATTCAAAGATTTCTGCTTGACACTAAACAGAAGAATGAAGTGTACCATTGGTGCTCCCCTGTGTCCAATTAAAGCTGGAGCTGATCCCAGATTCCTGCTGTCTTTAATGCAGGGGGATTTCATACCCAGAGGAACCAGGTACAGAGTCACTATAGCAGTCATATATGGCAGCATGATGGCCATGCGGCTCACTGAAACACAAACAAACACATGGCGATTCACACAATGTGTCAGCATATAGTGCAATAGTTTTAGCCCACCTGCACCAGCTCTGGTGTTTCAGATGTTTTATTGACCATTCATATTTATGCTTTGGTTTCTTCATTAAGATAAGAACCAAAAGTATGATGAATATATACACAAAATGTTAAAAACACATTTATTTTCTTTTTGGGAGACTGTGCTAAAGAATAACTGGCTTCTTTCAGCATTTTTCCAATTTTGTCTTTAGATTTATGTGTCTATTTTTTTATGTATATTTGTATGATGAGGAAAAACCTTACGGGATTTATAATATTCGGCTCTGGAGACCAGTTTATGTCAGTGTTTTTTCAGCTGTTTTTTCTCCAAATATGATTTCACTGGTCAGGTGAAGATTATTGACCTTATTCTGCAATACAGAAGTGCACTCGTTTTTGCGATTGTTTTAGAACTTTCAATTCAGTTTCCTGTGGGAGAAATGACTAGCTATAATAATAGGCAGAAAACGGTCAAAGTACTTGCTGTACAAACAAATGTGTTCATAACTATACAAAAAAAATAGAATAATATAATAAGAAAATATTAGTTTGCAACATCAAGCAGCATAACGAGCTGTTTTAACATCTAAAAGTCAATGGAAGTGAATGAGACTGGAAGTCTGGAGCCAAAAGTATTCCAATGGTGGCGCCTGCTCGTACGTGAAGAATAAAGTCAATAGGATAAATATACAAACACTAAAACAGCAAATAATGGTAGCCGAGTACAACCCCTTTTGATCATTTTTTCAGTGAATATAGTCAATAATATTTTAATTTTAATAAAGCATTATATCCATAAAAAAAAAAGTTAAGAGTTTGGTTACTTAACATCTTTAGGAATAGAAAGATAAATCATTTAAATTCAAAGTATTAAAATGACAAAAAATGCTATGAAATTTAAACATTTTATATTTCTCTTGATTTTTCCTGTTTGTTAAAATTTTATTTAATATTATTTCCCAACATGATAATTTAGGTGTACTCATTTTTGGACTGTGATCTTTTTGAGTTTTTTTGTTAGTTTAGTTCCAGTTTTAACTTTGGTACTGACTATATGTCATGTAATGTATTTGTACAAATGTATTATTGTAAAGCGTCCTATAGAAAATATGAATTTAAGAGTGAATTATTTTTATGAATTTACAAAAAAACATAATTTTACAAATTATTTTTGTCAAAGCATGCACCTATTAATATCAAATTCAGAAAACCAATAATAATATTGGAATTGGTCTCTTAGTTGTTGTTGATGATTTTTTACTTTAGTCCTTTCAAAAAAAACTTTTTTTTTACTTTTTGTAATTTTGTCCTATAAATAAGTTCTGATTCTTACCTTTCATATTGAGCCGGAAGACATGAAAGGCTATTGGCCAGGATAATAGAGTCATTAAAACTACACCGCCTATGTGTAGATATGGGGCAGTTACCTGGCAAATGGGAAAATAAGAATTCAATATCTTTATAATACTGTGGAGGTGTGTGTAACATTTCATTTGATGTTAAACTTACCTGAAAAGATAAAAGTACAGTCATCCATTCCCTGCCCCATAAATCTGAAAGAATAGATGAGGCCACAATGGAGAGAATCAAAGTCACCAAAATCCCAATCTATCAAGAAAGAAATGTAAACTGTAAGCTCTCAGACTTTCAGTTGTTTCAGCAGGTAGAGCAGGTGTGGATGAAGTTACCTTGTGACACCAGTGTAAATATAACCTCTGGCCTTCTGAGAGAAGACAAACTGCAAGCAGCTGCGAATAAGAACATATTTCTTACCAGCAAAATATTGAATGAACAGTTTAGTAACCTGTTATGGTATTATTGCTATTACAGTTTTTCTCAGTCGCTTTGGTACATTTCTCAGATCAGAATTGAAATTCTCAAAACTACCTGTTCAATCTTCACATCATTGTGGCAAATCAAAAAAGCATTTTTTTCATTCCTTTGAACAAGTTGCAAATGCTTGCATACATCCATGCAAATGATTATGTGCAATTCTCTGCTGTTTCCTACATCAATTGCTAATGTCATGTTGATCAAAATGTATTATTTTGGTCTCTGTTGAATAGTCTCAACCCACACAACATTTAATCATTTGTTCACGGCATAAGTCTTTACTTGCAAAATGGCTGAACAAGTTGTCATAATATTTTGTCGTAATGCATTTTTCTCCACTTTCCATTAGACTTTTTTTCTAAATTTGCCTACAGTTGGTAAATCTCACCCATGTGAAACTTGACTTTTTCTAATAAAGGTGCATCTCAAAGAAGATTGTCCCGTGTTCACATTTCTACTTTTGTTTTGTTTTTTCTTTGTGCTATGCAGTGCTGTCTTTTCTTTTTTGTATCACAATGACATGGTCGGTCAACAAATTACAGTACAAACAGCACAAAAAAAAATCCATAGTTTACATCACAAGACCCCTTCAGAGTACACTGTTAAATTGACAACATGACTAAGTAATTTGACTGTCTTATCCACACACAATGACACAAGGACTTGTCATTCTGATGGCACTGATACGTTCATTGACACAGAAACTTAGTTTTGAGAGATGAACTAAGGATTTTAAGCAAGAGACTGGGTTTTACAGGTAATCTGTGGTGTTTTGCTATTTGTATGTTTTGTTTTGAGAAATGCCCTCACTGTTTTGCAAATTACAATTCTGATCTGAGAAATGTACCAAAGCGACTGAGAAAAACTAAATCATAAAATATAAATCACATTGATGATACAATAGGCAATAACACTGTGGTCACAGTGGTCAGTTTTGATTTAGATGTGTTTGGCTTGGTTGGTTCTTTCAGACTTCTGTATGTTATTCTTTTTTTTTATTATTCATTTTCTTATTTTTTTGTACAGCTCAATGATCAGCAAATTGTTTTATTGTGATAGACAAAAGGGTAGATGGATGGATGGATGGATGGACGGATAGATAGATAGATAGATAGATAGATAGATAGATAGATAGATAGAT
>CAIGQV010018106.1:12496433-12576071 GCA_903798115.1 Danio jaintianensis | reverse complement strand
AGATAGATAGATAGATAGATAGATAGATAGATAGATAGATAGATAGACGTATTAAGAGTTGTCTTGCCTTAGTATTTCACAGTGATGAACAATAATCTCTAACAGTGATTTCATAAAAATAGGCTTGTAAAGAACAATAATAATGAGAATGAATATTTTTAAAAGCACATACCAGCAGAACAGCAACATATGTGAACAGAAAAACAGCAAGAATCAACAAAACTAAAGACCATGGAAACCAGAAGCCCAGATTTCCAAAATTAAACCTAGAGAGAAAGCAAGAGAAATATTACTTAATTTGGGAAATATTTTTTAAATGTGACCCTAAAAAAACCTGTCCTAGGTGTAGATACAGAGTAAATCATCTTTAAAGTTGTTCAAATTAAGTTCTTAGCAATGCACATTACTAATCCAAAATGTTGTTTTTACATTTTAAAGTAGAAAATTTACTAAATATTTTCATGGAACATGATCTCTACTTTTGTATTATTGTAATAATTTTTGCCATAAAAGGAAAATAAATATTTTTTTCCTATTTATTTGACCTATTTATACCAACATTTTAGCCATAAGCAAACAAGAGTTTTATGGTCCAGGATCACAAATGCTTATGTACAGATCAAACAGATGATTTTCTGTCTTAAATATTAAAGGAATGTTTGACAAACAAACAAATTAACAGTAATGCTTACAGTGAAGCCACTGAAACATTTCAAATAAATATTTTAATAATGACACAAACCAGTCAAAGTCGTTGTAGTCATTTTGCGCTTCACTCCAGAAGTACAGGAAAACCAGACTGAGACAAAATGTCAGAACGATCAGAGCAAAACTGCCACATTCCCACTGCAGGATTAAAGAGTTAAGCCTTTTTAAGCCATTACATAATGCACACATATCTGGCTTACTATCACTGTATTTTTAAAACTGACCTAAATATATTACTATAACAATCAGAGTGTATAAGGACACACAAAAATACACTTTTTATTTACATCATATACAGTATTTCCTCTCACTGTGGAGGTGTTTTGATCAGGCTAACTTGTACTTCAGTAATGTTTATTTGTACAGTAAATGATCTGTGCATGTGTGTTATGAGTTAAACAGAAATTACCTTAGAGCGGCAGCAGTGTCCAGGTTGAGTTAGTGTGTGTTGGTAACTTCTCCACTGGCAGCCATAGAGTCCAGCTAAACAGCAGACAAACGGGTGGTGCTGGTACCGCTGGAGCAACATCTGACATGACACATTGTTGATCCCATAAGTGAGACAAAAGAGAAAACTGTTAATGTATACAAAATATTATTATTTACAATTACTCATGCAAGAATTTCTGGTAATGTTTTAAATTAGGAAGCATTCACTACTAACTAGCTTCTTATAGCATACGTTTTACTAGCATGTTGTCTGTATATTAGTACTTTTTAGTTATGCACAATATTATATTGATATCAGCCGATACAGTTGATAATTTTCAGCCTGATAGGAAAATGTATTATAAGCCAATTAATTATTTCCTTACCGTTTCCAGTAAGTTTTTTTCTTTCACCATGAAAACAGAGTACTTTTGGGAAAAGAAAGATATTGATGTTTGCAGTTAACTTTTTTTTCTGCGGTTAAGGTTTTAAAATATAAATAACTAGTCTTCTGAATTGGCGACGCGGTGGCGCAGTGGGTAGCACGTTCGCCTCACAGCAAGAAGGTCGCTGGTTCGAGCCTCGGCTGGGTCAGTTGGCATTTCTGTGTGGAGTTTGCATGTTCTCCCCGTGTTCGCGTGGGTTTCCTCCGGGTGCTCCGGTTTCCCCCACAAATCCAAAGACATGCACTATAGGTGAATTGGGTAAGCTAAAATTGTCCTTAGTGTATGTGTGTGAATGAGTGTGTATGAATGTTTCCCAGTGATGGGTTGCGGCTGGAAGGCCATCCGCTGCGTAAAACATATGCTGGATAAGTTGGCGATTCATCCCACTGTGGCGACCCCAGATGAATAAAGGGACTAAGCCGAAAAGAAAATGAAATGAATGAGTCTTCTGAATTTAATTTTTAAAAGGCTCAGAAAAAAATTGCATCAAGCTGTATTTATCAGCCTATATTTTGACTTTCAGCTTCCAAATATAAAGAGTTATTTGTTATAGATAACAGCCAAAATTCCATTATCAATCGAGTATCAAACGAGTATTTATAAAAACATCAAGTACTTATAAAAACATTATTTTGGCACAAACTATCTGGATGTCAATAACCCTACCCTGTAACTACTACAACAAATAACTTCGTAACTTCGATAACTTCGTTTTTATTCATCTTCATAAATCATTTTTATTGTGCATTGAAGTTCATCCTGCAACAAAAATTCCTAATAATGTTGGATTTTTTTTTTTTAAATGTACCCAGCTAACTATTTATGGTTCCCAGTATGTCAACAAAAATAAACCTACAGAGAACGTTCTCGGAATGTTTTTAATTGGTTCCCCAAAAAAATGTCAAGCAGGGAACCACAGAGGAACAATGTGGAAACGTTCTGTGTTTGCTGGTAACAGGTTAAATTTTTCCCATTCTTTGGAAAAATGTGTAGCCCCGCCCCCACATAAACGCCATTTGTCGATTTTGTCAGAAAGCCGCATCTGTGTTTTTGATTGGCTGACGCACTCAGTCAGCTTTTCTGTTTTTCATTTAATTATGTCTAGATAAGAGTGATACTGGCGTTTTCAATACGGTGTAATGACTCCTCGACTTAATCACTAAATGTGAGTGAGATCTAGGTTAAAAACTAGACTGAATTCAGGCACCAGCCATTAAACAGAAAGTATTCATAAAGCAAAGAACAAATGTCCCACATCCCAGTCCTATTCATACGCCCTCAGTCCGAAATGAACAAAGTTGTTTATGCATTACACAACAGCTGTCATCTTCACGGTGTGCTAATCGTAACCAAATAATGTTCTGCAAGAGCAAAGATAATTTCAATAAAGATAAGTGCAATATCTCACCGAATAACTGAACCCGGTCAGCGTCACGTCAGAAACAAGAAACTGCGCCGGTGTCTCTCTCTTTCTCTCTCTCTCTCTCTCTCTCTCTCTCTCTCCGCGTTAGTGTGTGTGCGTTATCCGCTTTTCTCCACTCCAGTGAAAGGAAATACCTCGCGTACCGGAGCTTCTTCATATGTCTGTACTGTGCCGCTGCAGTTATGAGAGCACAAAACATGTCCAGCTTTACAAAAAGATTTCCATCCGTGTTTGTTTCACTGCTCTCCTGTTATTAATGTGCGCCAGAGGCTGTTAAATGTAATTGAATTTGCATCACAAAAGGGGCCACTTTTGCACTTCCCTTCAAAAAATTAACCATGTTTGCTTGTTTGTTTTTGTAGTAAAAGTGTAGCAACCGTGGCTTTTTGACGCCAGTTTTACAACATGGTTAAACATGGTTGGTGTTCCAACTATCTGACGTATGGATGCTCAATTGTGTCAACTCATTTCGCCTATTATAAAATCGGTTGCATAATTTGAAGAGCAAATTGAGCCCTTAATTAAATTCAAAACATTGTCGTTTAATTCACAAATTACATTTATTATAAGTGTCAACTGGTACAGGCCACAGGAAGAAGGGAGGTTCAAGGGAACGGGGGTTTAAACTGTCATTTTAGTATTGTTCACTGTTGTTGGCAAGAACTCTTCATTCTGTTGGGCAGTTGTCCAAGGTACCATCCCCTCACAATCAAGAAGTTTTCAAAAGGAGAGATTGTACATTTACTGAATTTAACATTTTGAATTTCTTCATGCTCAAGTTTTTTGTTTTGTTTTTCAGTTTTCCATCTCCACTTTAAAGTGTGCTTCTAGCTTGATAATAATTAAAAAAGTAAAGAAACAAAGAGTAAACTGAGACAAGTTTACATTTGTATTGTCTAATTAATATACTTATAGATCATGGAAAGTTTTATATATTTTCCTGAAGCATGTGATCAAGACAAGTCAACTGTGGCATAATAAAAGCTCTGCTGCTTTCATGCTGCATCACACTCGTCCAGCATCAGCAATTGCTTCAGTGCTCTCATTAGCATTGACTATATTCAGCCTTACTCTGCTTCATACTACCATGATAATAGGTTTTGAATACATTAGCTTATCCATTAACATGATTTCTGCACCCTGTAGGATGTAATGAAGACCGCAACTCCAATGATTCCACATTCAGTCACAGGGTTATTAAACTACCCATTTGTTTGTTGTGAATACGTGCCCTCTAGTGAAAAAGTTACAGACTGTGCCTTTAAGAAGCAGCTGAAGGTACACCTAAAGCAATGAGCATGCAATGTTCTTTCTGTGCATTTCTTTTTTAGCTTATTTTCTCATCAAATTGTATTTGTAATTTTTCACTGGAAATTTGTTTTGCTTTGATGACACAAAACTTGGTAAACGTCTTGGCACTTGCATAAATTAGTAAATGAGAAATAATATTTTAAAATGCTATACATGAAGCGGTGGCGGTTCATTCCGCTGTGGCGACCCCGGATTAATAAAGGGACTAAGCTGAAAAGAACATGTTTGTATAGACTGTGTATGTTTGTATATATTTATCATTTTGATTTATTTTATAATTCTTACATTTATTTATAACTTATATATATACTTGCGTTTATTTGTAAGATCAAACTCCAGTTGTCTTTCTGTGACAACTTCCCTGCGTTTTACAAACTTTAAGATAGAAATTTGTCAATCTTTACACATTAAAAAGAAATAATGTAACAAATAACAAATAGTAATAATAATAACAACAACAAAAACTTCATTATTTTAAAGGGTTAAACCTTTTTTGGAGTAATTTGTTTCTATTTGCAGCTAACTTTAAAAATGGATTTGTCATAAGTACTCTTTCATTTTTTTTCATTTTTATAATTTTATTAATGTAGCCTAAGCCTTGTGCCAATTCATTCATTCATTCATTCATTTATTTTCTTTTCGGCTTAGTCCCTTTATTAATCTGGGGTCGCCACAGCGGAATAAACCGCCAACTATTTCAGCATATGTTTTACACAGTGGATGCCCTTCCAACTGCAACCCAGTACTGGGAAACACCCATACACACTCATTCACACAAACTCATACACTACCGTCAATTTAGTTTATCCAATTCACCTATAGCGCATGTGTTTGGACTGTGGGGGAAACCGGAGCACCCAGAGGAAACCCACGCCAACACGGGGAGAACATATAAACTCCACACAGAAATGCCAACTGACCCAGCCGGAACTCGAACCAGCAACTTTCTTACTGTGAGGCTAACCACTGAGCCACTGTGTCGCCCTTTTGTTCTTTATTTAATCAGGGTTAATTGTATATAATAGCAATTAATTTCATACTGGGTGATTCCTGGAGGGCCAAAGTCTTTAACACTAATTGAACGTACCAGAAAAGAGGATAGGTCAGGAGTGGGTAGGCAGCTTGCTTGAAACCATGCAGGAGGATTGTTAGAACAGATCCAGTCAAGTGAAGCTTTAAATAATGTATTCTATCTCAAGCATGTATGCAGAGGACTGTGTAAGTGTGGCTTTCTAAAGTGAAAAACAGTTCTATAAATTGAGGCAAACCAATCTGAAAAAGCACATTCCTACAATAGCAGTGCTGAAGATCACAGTTACTGTAAACGCATGAGCACACATTAAAAGAAGAAGTGGATTTTGGCCTTCTTAAGTTATACAAAAATATTTTTTCAATGCAGAATGTAATGTTACATTGAGGGGTCCTCAAGTCTGCAGAGTTTACACTGTCTAACACACACACACACACACACACACAGAGAAAGAGAGAGGTTTGTTTTTGTGAATTGTTGGGACATTCTAGTTTTCTATTGTTATCAGGGCCATGCAGAGACCGTTCGTTGAGCCCTATATGTGCACGAGCCTGATTGTTATTATACTGTACAATCTGTTTTATCTGACTGTATTAATTTGACTAAATCTGTCTGTCTGTCTGTCTATTTACATTTAAAATAAAATGAATTATGGATCATGTATGGATGTTTCCCAATACTGGGTTGTGGCTGAAAGGGCATCCGCTGCGTAAAACATATGCTGGAATAGTTGGCGGTTCATTCTGCTGTGGTGACCCCTAAAATAGAGACTAAGCCGAAGGAAAATGAATGAATGAATGAATTATGGATTAAGCACAAGAAGGGAATGATTTAAGACAAACTTGAGTGTGCAATATATAATATAATGTTATTAATTGTTATTAATAACAATCATGGCTCGACATTAACTTTTTTGGTTACCAGCCACTGTGGCTAGTAGTTATCCAAAGTTACTAGCCACTCTGCATTTTTACTAGCCACAATTTTGTTGTTAGGTAATTCTATGTAATATGCTTACATTTCACTTTAACATGCTAAAATTACTTAATTTTAAGTAATTTTACTTGATTTGGGTCATTTAAAACCCCTCTGACCACCCAAATTATAATAAAAAAAGCTGATAAAAATTATTCAAAATTATAATGTAAAACGGGCTGCACGGTGGCGCAGTGGGCACGTTCGCCTCACAGCAAGAAGGTTGCTGGTTCGAGCCTCGGCTGGGTCAGTTGGCGTTTCTGTGTGGAGTTTGCATGTTCTCCACGTGTTGGCGTGGGTTTCCACCGTGTGCTCCAGTTTCCCCCACAGCCAAGACATGCTCTATAGGTGAACTGAATAAGCTAAATTGTCCGTAGTGTATGAGTGTGTGAATGAGAGTGTATGGGTGTTTCCCAGGGTTGTGGCTGGAAGGGCATCCGCTGCGTAAAACATATGCTGAATTAGTTGGCGGTTCATTCCGCTGTGGCCACCCCTGATTAATAAAGGGACTAAGCCGAAAAGAAAATGAATGATGAATGAATGAATAAAAATGCTAATTGACTCTCTTCCAGCAGGGGGCGCAGTAATAACGCTGTTGTCTTGGTTACTGCAGTAAACAAAACAGTGATGTCAAACGCAGCAGGATTTTATCGATTTCATAAACTACATCTCAGTATTCGCAGATTAAATTCAGGCACCCCTATACAACTATACATTACATAATCGAACATTATAAAAAATGTAATAGCATTTAAGACTTTATAGTACTTTTATGGCCCTTACATTTCTCTAAATTGATGTATCAACCCCGCGGACACCCTGCTACATGTTATGTGTGTATGAGTGACAGATTAGAAATATCATTATATTTCATTGTCAGATTCATTCTTTCTCTGCTGGTCTTATGCTGGGTTCACACTAAAAGCATGAATTAAGTATTCGCGCGAGTAAATTACACACAGTCAACGCAAATGCGTGAATGATGCGGGATGCACGATGAATTTTAACATTGTGTCCCACCCAAGTTCAAATAACTGAACTCAAGCAAAAGTGACGAGGAGCTCCTGCTCATTCATTTTATGTTGTGTGTCGCTGCTCAAGCACGCATGAACAAACACTTGCAGTAACAGATAGCCTATTCAACATGCGAAAGTGGCTATAGTGGGAGCGGCTGTCTAACTCGCCACAGGTGAAATTCACTCGCATTTGGCGGGTAATGTCAAGCCCTGATAACAATGTATCACATATGTCACAAAAATAACATGACAACGTCTATCTGCTGGTTTGCGCACTAATCCAGAACTCCACACCTGTCCGGCGGCAATGGTACAGCCCGACTGCGAGCGCAGAAATCAAAAATGGAAAATCACAATAATGTGTAATTTTTAAAGTTTGTTCTGAGATCAGATTAAAATGCAACTACCCAAACTTGTAAAATCGAAAATTAAACCGAGTGACAATTATCCGTTGTTGAGGTATTCAGAAGAAATGGAAAATGAAAGTTTGAAATGCATTTTTCATTTGTTTAATTTTGACGGTGTGAATTGAACAAAGAACTGCAAAAGCGTTACACCGTACACGGACCCATATAAACACTACATTTTAAATAAATATATTATTGATATAAAATATAGAAATAAAAATAGAAAGAAATCTGTCTTTTTTACCAACACACAAGGAACCCCAAAGGGTTCGATAAACAAACAAACAAACAAAAACGGATAAATAAATGAACAGGTTTTGATGGCTGTGCTAATGACACTTCTTAGTAAGTTTGAAGTGTCATCAACTATGAAAAGGAAAAAATAAAACTGTAAAAACAATATGACTGAACCTATTGTATTATTAAACACTGTGTATATTGATAGGCTATATTATTCCAAAACTACGAACATTAAACCCATGGTTAATTTTAATACGGGATCTGTAAAGTTCACGCCGGGTGAAAGTGGTGTAGAATGGGCACACTAGCACAAAAAAACTCTACCCGAGGCCACGCCCACCGAGTCAGCGCTACGTGCTTTAAAGATGGCGGCATGTACGAGTGTGGGATCTGATGTTTTTATTAGCTCTAAGTTTGTGATTTGAATTGCTATATTAAGTAGTCTGTACACGTCAGGTTTCAGTAGATCGTTTATGAGACTCGGGCTCCCGGTCGTTCAGATGTCCGAGGGCAGATAGATAGACGGGAATGTGATCGCTCACTGCGCTCGGACAGGTTGAGTTCAGTTGGTGGCCAGTTTGACATGCTAAAACTGACTGCTCTAATCAGCTAACAGTTCACATACTCAGAGAGGACATCGTGCACGAAACCTTCAGCAAATGTGACCTTCTGTCCGGCCAATAACATCCTTCTAGTCATATCCATCACGTTAATAGCTGCTCTAGTCATATGTTTAGAAAGTAAGATTAGCTGCTTTCTTTACATTGTTAGAAGGTGATCTGCCAGTCACTGAATGCTGCTGGTTACACCAATTTACATCCTTACAGAGAAATATATTGTGTGTTAGTGCAGTTTACATTGCTTTTATTGACTTTGAAAAGCACTTCCAGCAGTTTCAAACCTATAATAATGAACGAGTAATTTTGACTGGTGGTCTTTCTGTCTTGAACAGAAGGGGAGTCAAACCCTGAATGGTTATAGTTACATTTCTTTGGTTTTCAACTATTTTCCGGTAGTAGAATGCTCTCCCGAGCTGTAAGGAAATCTCTCTCCTATGGAAATGCAGTATTGGCGGGTTTCTCTGGCAGCTATTATTGCAGTCGTGTGTGTTTTCATCAGACCGCCCTGTGTAAAGTTGCTTCGCAAGCTGAACGTGCCTTCAAGCCTGCGAAAGTGGCTGTTGTGACTAAAACCACACGATATGAGTTCGAGCAGCAGAGATATCGCTATGCGGGACTGTCGGAGGAGGACCTCAAACAGCTGGTAAGCAGATCCTAATCAAGAGGTGAATAAACCTGTTTATCCGATCAGATGTGATTCAGCACCCTTTTAATCTGTTACAATGCTTTTAAAGGGGCAGCTCCGCTCACCCAAAAATGAAAATTCTGTCATGCACTCTCCACTTGTTCCAAAACTGTTTGTTTCTTTCTTCTGAAGATATACTGAAGAATGTTTTAATATAACAACCATTGAAATTGAGTCAAATAAAAAAGGAGACAAAAGGACATTTTTCCATTGTTTTGTGCTTTGAGTGGGACTTTAAATTTTGTCGACAAACTTACGATGTCTAAAGGAAGCTGTTGACTAAATCGTCAACAAATCATATTACATTCATAACTCGCCTTACATTCTTCACATATTTTCTATCAAGAAAATTTCTGCTTTTCTATATTTTTGTCTGAGTGGGCCTTATGTAGTCTCACCACTGCTTGTTTCTCTATTTTATAATTGTTTTAAATTATTTGATTAACTTTTATTGTCCTCATTTGTAAGTCGCTTTAGACGAGCGTCTGTCAGATGAATAAATGTAAATGCAAACTAACACAGATATAAAACAGCTTGAGGGTGAGAGAACTTTTATTTTTGGGAGAACTATCTCTTTAACTTTGTAAACAAAATAATTTTACCTAAAACATTTTTACCTCACTGAGTCTCCAAACGGAGTGTTTTATAGTAACACTTATATTGCTCTACAAAACAAGCCTGTTAATATTTTACTTTTGTTTTCAGCAGCAAGCACATTGGGCTTAAAGGGATAGTTCACCCAAAAATTTACATTTCCTGTTAATTTACACAGGTGATCCAAGATGGGGGTTTTTTTCTTCAGTAAAACATTAAAAAAGATTTTTAGCTTAATATCTGGTCCTTGGTGATTCATATTATGGCAGTGAATGGTGATAGGTTAAAATTTTGATTAAAAATAAACACATACAAATGAGTCCTGATAATACACTGAGGTCTTGTAAAGTAAAAACAATTGGTCCGTGTAAGAAATTAAACATTATTTACAATATTATTAGCTGTATTCCACAGCCTGGTCAAACAGTTCTTGGCGCATGTGTGAATGTAGTCCGATTGTACTTTGGTCGCTTTTGATGATGAAAGTATGTGCATTTGTGTGTGTTTATTTTTAATTAAAAAAACTTATCACCATTCACTGCCATTATATGAATCACAAAGAACCACATATTCAGCTAAAAGTCTTCTTTAGTGTTCTACTGAAAAAAAGTCACCTACATCTTGGATGACCTGTGGGGGAGTAAATTAACAGGAATATTTCATTTTGGGTGAACTATCTCTCTAAGTATTTAACACTCTGCCAACGATACCTGCAGCACAATTTGACACAGTTCAGACTCAACTTACTCTTTTTATTAAATGCAATGCAAAAAGATGGTGTTTATATTTGCCAGTGATGCTATTTGTAAGAATCAATACACAGTTTATAAAATTCTGTCATGTGCTTGTCATCACAGCTTGCTCTAAAAGGATCGAGTTACAGTGGGCTTCTGGAGAGGCACAATATACACACCTTTAATGTTGGACATATTGTGGAGAGTCTACAGTAAGATGAACCCCCCAAATCTCAATTCTGACAGTATTTGGCATTATTTTCCAGTATTGTCAAGACCTTAATTTTTTGTAGGAAACAGGGGATTGAGGTGCGTCTTGTGAAAAGAGGAGAGTATGATGAGGAGACGGTACGATGGGCCGATGCCATCATCTCTGCTGGAGGTGAAGCTTGCTTTTTTACGTTTGATATTACAACAGTTTAAATTTGAAAGATGGTATTTAGAGGACTATAGCTGTACAGTGGAAATCCAAACTTAGAAAGCAATTTATGAACACTTGTTTTTTGAGAAATCTTATAATCTTCATTGTTACAAATTTTAATGAAATTTTAGTTGTGGCTATATATCCTTATATACAGTCAAGCCATAAATTATTCATACCCCTGAGGCATGACTGTATAATGAAAATATACCTTTTCCTCCTTATATATGCATATATAAGGCACTTCAACAAAAGTCAAAACTCTTTAATTGTGTGGAGGATGCAGTGATCAAAATTAGAGAACAGCAATGATTGTAACATACAACTAAAATTTTGTGAAGGTTCCAGCAGTTGAAAGTATACAAAATGTAAAAACATAACATACCAAGTGCTTTAAATGACACTGACAACACTAGTTTCTGACATCACTAGTATCTGACAGGACATTACTAGTCACCAAGGATTTTCAAAAGTGTTTTATCAGGTTTAGATCAGGACTCTGGGCTGCCGTTTCATTCTTTCGGTGCTCTCAGCTTCAAGGAACTGCTTCAGCTGTTTTTTTGCTGCATGATGGGGCGAATTGTCCTGCATGAAAATTGCTGAATGGAGCATTTCAACATTTGCAGTCATGTAGCTCATTAAGATTTTAACATTGTGCTTCAGAATATATGTAACTCATAAAATACACCTTTAAAAACTGCACTTTTTCTTACGTTAGGATAACTTTAGATTGGACAAAGCAGTGAGCTCTGATTTTGATCTCCACTGTATCTTTAATTTCTAACAGACTGCTTTATTTACAGGTGATGGCACCATGCTGCTAGTTGCTAGTAAAGTGTATGATAAGAGCAAACCTGTATTGGGTGTCAATACAGACCCAGAGAGGTAATGGAATCCAGCATCTAGTAATGACTGTGAGTTTCTTAGTTTTTTTATGAATATGTAATGTACCTGTGTTTTGTATGTAAAGGTCAGAGGGTCACCTGTGTTTGCCTGTCCGCTACACACATGCCTTTTCTGAGGCCTTGCAGAAACTCAGGAAGGGAGATTTCAGGTGGGTGCTGCTCATTTACTGTTGCTTATTGTCCACAGTAATCCAATTTGCAGTGTAATCCTATTTGTAGTTGTTTTCCTGCACACCTCTTGCAAATGTTCTTTACTAAATGCCCTCTGGTGTGAAGTGTTAGTTCACAGAAATGTTAATATAAGAATATGTCCAATAATTTTTTCCCCAGAATTTTAAATAAAAATATAGATTAATTTTTTTTCTGAAACTGATAGCTGGTCGTAATAACAACGTTTAAAAATGTATTATGATAGAAAATCAGGGTTATTCCACCTAATATTGAATCCTATTGAATCTTCAACAGAACACATTCTAATCACTGAAACCCAAATTAAAGCTGTATTATGCTTTTATTGTTTTCTCTTTTATTTTCCTTGATCTACTCCCTCTATGTTTTTCCCTTCTCTTTTTTAAAAAGTGACTATCTCCTCTAGGTGGCAGTGGCGTCAGCGTATCCGCATGTATCTGGAGGGCACCGGCATCAACCCCACTCCAGTGGACCTTCATGAGCTGCAGCTGAGTCTTCAACAGCACAGCAAAGCCCACCGCATCACCACAGACACCCAGAGCAGTACGACACCACCACCACACACACACACAGTACAGCACAAATACCATACAGAATTGTCCAGCTCATATTTCACTGCACAGGAGAAGGCAATAGCCTTCTTCTAAAAAATATATATATATTTAACTATGCAATAAGGAGATGTTGAGGGAAATAAAGGGATAGTACACCCAAAAATTAAAATTCTGTCATTGTACATTAATGGTCTGCTTGTTCCAGTCCTGCATACATTTTCTGTTTATGCTGAACACCAAGGAAGATATTTCAAAGAATGCCTGTACCAAAACGATTTTGGGACCTATTCACTTAAGGGCACTTACAAAGATGAGATTAATGCTTTAATTATTGCAGAAAATGCAGTATATTCTTGTTAAAACAATACAGTAATTGCACATTTTTGCAAAGGAAATTTACTTAAATATTGCAGAACATTTTAAATATAACTCAAAGATCCAATAAAATCCAATAAAATGTTTTACAAAAAAATGTTTTTAATATTGAATAATGCAAATAAATGAAATAATGCAATTAGAGTTTTTTTGCACTTAATGCAATAGTGAAACTTTTGCAATGTGTTTTATTACAGAAAACATAAAATATAAACGAATAAAACAATGCATTTAAAATAATGCTTTTTCAATTTTAGAAAGAAAATAAAATTGAATATTAAATGCAAATGTTATAATTTGTAAATATAAATACAATATTTTGATTATTGTGTTACAGTGATGAGTGAGTTTCATGTAACAGTTACATTTTGGTTGTAATGTATTTAATTAAATTAGAAAAATATTTTTTTAATATAATTATTAGAAATAATCTGACATTTTGCAATGAATTATTATTATTATTATTATTATTATTATTATTATTTGCTGAAATATAACCTTGACATTTCTTTGTGAGGTTCCCCCAGTAAAGGGCCATATTTATTTATATACATAAATGTATATCTTTATTTTATACATTATTTATTGTAATTTTTTTGTTCTATTTGATTCAATTTTACTTTTATTAATTTGTATTGTTAAATTTCCATTAATATTTATACATTTTGTGTAATATTTAATTTTTTGTATTTTAGGGCTGCCAAACTTTATTTTGGTTTATTCTGTAGTCATTTTCCCAGGTTTTTTAGTTAAAGAATAATTTGATTTAGTTTTAAAGGATAATAAATAATAACACTCCGATTACTATCATGCAAAACAGCACAGAAATCACACTGCTGTTATTGTTTTTGTGTCAGGCACGACCCACGACAGTCCCGAAACACCTCATTTACTGCCAGTCCGTGGGCTCAATGAGATCTTCATCGGCGAGTCTCTGTCCTCCAGGTAATACCATCCATGCCTGTCCACTGTTGTGTGTGCTATTACACTCTTTCTCCAACCATCACTCTCATCAGTACTCTCATCTCCTCCTCACTCCATGCATCCCCCATCTGCCCTTACTTGTGGATTTCTGTCTGCCACAGGTTGAAGTATAAATCCTTCAAACCCCATCTTACCCTCTCGCTTCATAGGGCTTCGTACTATGAAATCTCCATCGACGACGGGCCGTGGGAGAAGCAGAAGAGCTCAGGCCTCAGCATTTGCACTGGAACTGGATCCAAAGCCTGGTAAGCTGAAGCATCGCTTGGCTGATCTTCTCAATATGAAGTCTGAGTTGTCAGATCATTTGCATTTCTTTTATCCAGGTCTTACAATATTAATAAGCTGGTGGAGCAGGCTGTGGAGGATGTGCTCAGAATAGGTTAGAAACACAGAAATACAAGTTACAAATAAAACTTCACGTACAAAATGACACGAAATTTGACAGCACTGTATCTTTATTTTAGGTAAAGCAAAGACTGGTTTGGAGGTTCCTCTAAACCGGGAGTTCGTTGAGAGTGGTTAGTTCACTTTTACTTTATATTATATTATACATACATATGACTCATTCCAGAATTGTGGGTACATTTCAAGATTGTACAAGTTTATAATTCGCAGATAGCTGAATCCATTTAAATGTAAAATAATGCAAAAAGACTGAATGTGATAGAGAACAACTAACTGTTGTTTTACTTAATGTTAAACATTTTAAACCACTGACAGAGGTGATCAAAACAGAGGTGACATTTTCCTCCATGTACTTTAGCTCAAGATGCTAAACTCTAACCAGATGTGTCTTTAATGTAAAATAATGCAAAATTATTCAATGTGAACATATGATTCTTTTACTAATTGTTGTTTAACTTATTCTTAAACTTTTTAAACCACTGACAGAGGTGATTGTAATGGAGGTGACATTTTCCAACATTTTGTACTTTAGCTCAAGATGCTAACCTCAAACCAGATATCACATGGCATGTCTAAAACAAAATTATATGCATTTTTATATTATGAATTATTATGCATCATATTATTGCTATAAAAAAGTGAATGAGAGATTAACTGAAATGTAACTGTGACAGAGTTGACAGTTAAATTTTTTTTGCACAAATGAATGAAAGAAGGATAATGACATACTTCCAGAGTTTGCCTTCCAGAGTTTTTCGTCAGAGGAAGTGAAATCACTTTGAACAAGTTACATGCTTTTTCTATCTGTTCTTTAAAGATTGTCATGCCTTTTTTATAACAGATGTAACAGTTGACCACAACGTAGGGACTGATATAGAATGTTGTTTTTTTTATGACTAAAATTGCAAATAATAAAAAAAAAAACAGATGTTTCATGCAGTTGTTTATATAACTTCATAATGTAAATGCACAAGAAAATATGAAAAATGTATTTAATCATTGAAGCTGAATGTATGATTTAGGAGGCGAAGATAGTCAAATATAGGTATAGTAGTTAATATTTTCAAGACAAAAAGCATTATTTTTAGAGATAAATTGATATAATTTGTTACTGTTTCATAAAATGTTAGTTTTTTGAAAAATAATAGAAGGTTTATCTTGGAGACGCAAAATGTACCCACAATTCTAGAATCCCCCATACGCAGTTGCATATATTATTCATCATTTATTCTCTTTTTTGTGTCTCTTTAGTAACAGAAACGTACAACGAGTCTCTAATCTTCAGCCCAGAGGAGGACAAACTGTTCTTCAGCGTGAGGGAGCCAATAGTCAACAGAGTATTTTCCAACAGCCGACAAAGAGGCTTTGCCAAAAAGTAAGTTATTATTATTTTTTTTTTTTATTAGTCTTCACAGCTGTGGTTAAATGTTACAAAATGTTCACATCTGGTGTAAACATGACATAAAAGTAGATCGAAATTATCACATTTCTGCTATTATTGTACTTAAGTGCCTCTGTTATGCTGTTTTAAAGGGGACCCATTCTGATTATTATTATTATTAATCTTTTAAATCTCAGGTGTACCCAGAATGTTTCTAAGTTTCAGCTTAAAATACCGTACAGGTCATTTGTTACACCTATATTTATGTGGAGAATTTTTTTTTAGCTTGTGTGTCTCTTTAAATGCAAATGTTTTTCCACCCCCTTTACAGTCTGTGTCTTGCACACACACATCACTAGCATGCTTACGTAACAGTGCATTTGATGATTTCCAACTAAACGCATTTTGAAGCCTTTAACAGCAGTTTAAACAGCTTATATACTCTTTACAGAGATTATATATATATATATCTAAGATATTAAACTAAACTTCTCTTTAGCATCTTATTGGTCATATCTGAAAAAGCATAATTGTCTAACCCCCATTTCTATTTGAACATTTCTAGCATGTTTGAAAACATTTTCGCCATTTGAAGTTTTCAGAGTGTTTTTTTATTTTTGTTCATAATACATTAATCAGTGAACAGTATAATCATAACGTTTACAAATTTGGGTCAAATTGTTGTTAAGTGCCTCATTTAATAAATATGAATGTTAAACCTTATTTTACATGGTTATGCCAAATATGACTATAAAGCCTTTTAATAATGCTAATATGAATGCTTGTTTTGGTCAGGGTTTGCGTTCGCTCGAGGTGCTGGGATGCCTGCATGGTAGTGGATGGCGGGACTTCCTTTGAGTTTAACGACGGTGCCATTGCTACAATCAGCTTAAACGAGGAGGACCTGCTGCGAACTGTCATTCTTGATTAAATCCTTTGATACACCAAACTGTTGCTCGACAAGCTTGAATATTTGAGGAATGAATGGTCTTCAATGCCAGACTTTGAACTGAACAGCAGGTTCATTATGCACTGAGTTTGCGTCTGAAGTGTACATGTATTCACACTTCTGTAGTCTATGCTTACAGCCTTCAGAAAGAGATACACCACCATTAGATTGTCACTATATCTGTGATTGGTGTATTCAAACAGCCCAGAAATACCCAATTATTGAATTGTGGCTTTTTGTAAACAGATCATTTATTATACTTTTATGCCAAACATGCACAGAAGTATTTTGTTGGTGTATAAATGAATGTTACTGAAATTGTTATTTAAAAACATTTTATTTCTGAGAATCGAGCAAATGCTGCTCCATCAGGTCAAAGTATACTGCAACAAGTGGCTCAGAATATGGCACAATTTTGTAAAACATTGGTGCTCTTTAAAATGGTCTTCATTATGCAATCTACCACCTCATTTATGTACGTCGGAGTGTAACAAATTGTGACATCTGAAGTGTAAACAGACCACAATGCAATGAATCTAACACTGAAATAGATTTTCACATTACAATGACTTTAAATAAAAAGCAATACATTTATTTACAATTCAGATGATGTAAACAATTCATAAAAATACAACCATGTTGTACAAAAATTCAAGTTTTCTCAATAATAAAACTGGTCAGAAAAATGGAAGAGATTCACAATATTTTCTCTGCTATGAAAGCACCAGGCATAATGCTTTTATAGAACAAAACAGTATAAAAAGCATAAAACCTTTTTCTTAATACTAAACTAGTCCTTAGAGTAAAACTGGAAACATTCTGGATTTCAAAATTATTTGTACCAAACATTTCAAGACAAAACATCTACCAATATTGTTCTCTCTTCATCCCTTATTTTGTTATAAACAAGAACACCATTCAATTCAAGATTGTCAGGATCTCCGACACAATTGTCACGTTCACAAAATTGAAACTGTTTACAATTTAAAACCACAGGAATTAACAGTGATGTTTAAGACATTTGTTTAAAATCACAAATAATTGTAATTGGGCACAATAAGACAGATATGGACTATTATTAAAAGACAACACAGTTTGGTTTCCTTTGTAATGATGTTGGATTAAAAGCATTAATGTTTGTAGACGAGTCTGCAGTGCATTCCCCACAGTGTGCGGTCTTTCCGTGAGGACGAGGTGGGACGCGCCACCGTGGAGAACGGCTGTGTGTTGAGCTGGATGTGCGGCAGGCTTTTACAGAGAATGGGCAGGTAACTGTCCTGAATGAGCCCGAACACCTCCAGGGTCTGCAGATTCAAAAACTTTTCAAAGTCGCTGGATAGAAAAAACAAAAACAAAAGAATATTTAGTGTTTGCTTCAAGAGAGGATATATATATATACACACGCAGTAGGGCTGTAACTAAGATGAATATCATCAGAATGTCTGAATAAACAAAATGTCTGTGTTTATTCATGAAGTGAACTTTTGCATGTCACCCTGCACCACGAAAAAAGTCCATTTCTTTTTGATGAATTAATATGCTTTCCATTGATGTATGCTAGGATTGGACAATATTATTTGACCAAGATACAACTATTTGAAAATCTGCAATCTGAGAGTGAAATAGTGAATAGTTTAGGAAAAAAAATAAAATAAAAGAGAAATCACCTTTAAAAGTAGTCACAATTAAGTGCTTCGCAAGGGACATTACTACAAAAAAAAAAAAAAAAAAAATAAAAAAATCGTTTAATATATTTACAGTAGAAAATTAACAATTTCTTCAAGCAACATGATCTCTACTTAATATTCTAATGATTTTTGGCATAATAAGAAAACTGACCCATAAAGTAAATTTTTTTGCTATTGTCAAAAATAAAGCCGTGCAACATAAAACCTTTGGATTTGTGTTTCAGGGTCACATATGGTGATTTAGATTGGCTGTTTCAGACTGTTGCCTTGAGACTGATAATGAGAGTACACAATGACTCGTCCCGTGCAAGATACTGGTCAGTCAAGTTATCTACTAACAGTCACTGGTCTAATGCATGCAGCAGTCATGGTGAACATGGTACAGTAGCAAAGTTCCTTGATTATTAGACCAGAACAAGAGTATAGTTCCAACTTAAAAGCCATATCGACTTAAATAGCAACTTTTCATTTTCCATCGGTCCTTGTACACGAAGTAACTACAGAAGAGTCAAGCTTTAAATAGGACAATTTAAACTTTTCTTTTTTTTTTTCCTTTTTTTTTTTTTTAAGCGAGATGCTAATGGTCTAATCTGATTCAATGATTTAGCTAAGCTAAAAGTGCTCCCAACAGACCCGGAGATCAGCTGAATGGGTTCCAAAATGGTAAAACTCAACGGTTTAACTCTAGGGGAGTTGTAAAATTAGCTTATTTAAAAAATACAAATAAAAAGGGGTGGTCCTTTAACTGGCTTATTATCATAATGCTGGTAAGACGATTGCTTTATCTATGTGGCAAAAAAAAAGCAAGATTCCAGTAACAGCATTGAATACAGGCCAAAATAAGTTAAAGATAAACAGTATAACAATATTGTGTTTATGATGTAGCTTCCATTTTGTCATGAAAAGTGGTTTAGTGAAGCATATGCAGTTCTGTTGTTAATTTAAATGATAAATTACAGGAAATGTTTGAACACTACAATTAACTGTAATCCAAACCACCATATTCAAATTTTGTTTTCTTGCTATAATAATCAACCATGTTAAAAAAGTTTGTTTTTGTGTATTATACAATAGATTACTCTTTCATAACTCTTCATGAAATAAAATAAAAAAAAAACTATACTGAATGTGGTAAAATGAGGATATATAAAACTAGGAGTTTCAAGTTAAGTTCTTGTCATGCAGCGGTTAAATTTCCCCCATTTACTCACATTCAAGAATTTCTAAAGTTATTGCATTTCTTTCTTCAGTTGGGAAGGGAGTAAATGGGGGGGGGGGGGGGGGAATTATGAAAATTAAAATTTTTATATGAACCATCTCTTTAAAACAGCACTGTATTTGTTGAGAATTTAAAGACCAGTGCTGAACATTTCAATGTCTAGCGCTACGCCTTTATTTACAGACATATGACAATATTTCTATTTCTAAATCAAGCAATTCTTACATGAGAGAAGCTGGGTGGATCTGATAACAACGGCTTAGTCCCAGATGTCTGAGTGAGGAAAGCTGTTGCAGGACCGGAAAACTGTCTGTCGTCACAAGCACACTGTCACTGTAACGAGAGAAAACATCACTCAGTGTTAAACAGCTCTTACGGTTTACAATCAGACATCTGATCAGCTTTCCAAATCATCAACTCACCTCAAATCTAGGTCTGTGATGTTCGGACATCTTTTTACTATAGCTTTGACATCTGGAACACAAAAATGCAATGCAAAAAGTTATGTTATGCTTGAAAAATGAGTTTAAGCTGAAGCTTCACGCTTTCCCCACCTTCCATTGTGAGGTTTTGTCTGTAACCACTGATGTTCAGCTGAGCGACGCTTGAGGAAATGTTGCTGGCAATGGCTTGAATGTGGAGATTACTGATGTCACACCACGACACATTCATTTCTTCAATTCTGGGATGAGAAAAAGAGATTATTTGCTTTAAAAAGAGTCAAAAATCTGACCATTTCTAATGATTAATACATCAACTTGACTAGGTCAACATAAAAATGCACTCCTCAAGCTTTACAATTATACTAATTATTTGTCCTTAAAAGGTATAATAGACCCAAAAATAAAAATTGTCATCATTTACTCACCCTTTACTTGTTCAAAACCTGTTTGAGTTTCTTTTTTCTGTTGAACACAAAACAAGATACTCTGAAATATGTTGGAAACAACAGCCATTGACTTCCATAGCATTTTTTTGTTCCTACTATGGCTGTTTTTTTCCAACATTCTTCTAAATATATGGCTTTTTATTCAACAGAAGAAAGTAATTCACAAAAGTTTAGAACCACTTGAGTAATTGGTGAGGAAATTTTTGGTTCAACTATCCCATTAAAACATACTTTGATTAAATCTGATATTAAAGAGGTTGCATAATGTTACATAAAATTACTAAAATCTTCAAATAAATGCTTATAAAATGATCAAGACAAAACATTATTTGGTGACCACATTACATAAAATTCACAAAAGTTATTTATATACACTAAAAGCATATTAAATGCAAGTGTCTAATACTTCAAATAACATTTCTATAGAAAAAGAAAGTGTAAAATAACACTAGTTATATACTTTTATATAACTAAATTAATTAAAAAAAGGAAACCGTATTTTGACAAGCACTTTTTAAAAAAATTATATTATTATTTTATTACATATTGAAATTTATTATACATACATTAAATGTCTTTCGTAAATTATGGTAAAATATTCACTTTTACAATGCATCATGTCACGGATGTAAACAATTCTGCATGATGTATACAAGAAATTATTATGTATTTTAATGCCTAATACATATTTATAACATTCTGCTTTATTGCAACTGAAGAACCCAAACATTTTTTGATCTCATATTTGAAAACTAAAACATTAGATGCAAGTGCTTTTCTTCCAAATGACATACACAGTGTAGGCTACACAGCATTTGCATGTATCCTTTGGATCTGAAAGGAATTAACAGTTTTAAAGAAATAATGCATTTATAATGGTTACCCTCTAAATAGCAATTTGACCATGAGGCATGCGAGAATTCACAATTCCTGTTTTTACTGTATTTTTAATTAAACAAAGATTTGCTGACCATAAGATCTTCAAAAATCATCCTTACAGGCCCTACATTTTTAAATTGTTACAGCTATTAAAAGGTGAACGCCAGTTAAATCTTACCGAGTGCAAGTTGTCAGCATCTCAGTCAGAGATTCAGGGGAGAAGCCAGAACAGCCACATAAATTCAGCCGGATAATCTCTGGATTTTGAGCAAGAGAACTGCAAGAAAGAAAAAATATAAAAAGTTTAAGAAAGGGCAAACCTAAATTCAAGAAATCTGCAATTTCTACATAACCGCAAGCAGAAATCAATGCGATGGCTTGGCAGACATTCTGAAGTCGCAAAACTTTTAGGGCCCGTTTACACCTGGCCACATCATGCTGGTTCTATGATTGGATAGCTACCTGATTTGGCAACATAAATGTGTCTCAGCTAAACAAATATGATTCTGGTCTTCAAATTGTGCATTATATGCAAATTTAACCAAGTTATGTCAACTAAAGCTTTGGATACACCCCATTTTATTTATTATTTTTTTACAGAGCATAAGCTATCTTATTCATCAAATGATTTTATACGTAGGCTACAGGACGCTTCGCACTTCACTTGTGTCGTGTTCAAGTAAAACATCATCACACTGGTTGGCTCCACAATTACTGTCATTACAGGCTAAATGAAAGAGATACTTGCAAGGCATAGTTTATCTGCATTTTACATTACCTATTCTCTAAAAACCTAAACACTCTGCCTTTGTAAACGAAGAAAATGTTAAATTTTTCCATAAATATTTTCTATATTTTTCTACAAGTGTGTGATGTGCCTGTTGTCAATGCTGCCATTTGATACGATTCTAACAATCTAACTTATTATTTAACAGTTAATGACCGGTCAAAAATAGAATGGAAAAAAAAAAAAATATATATATATATATATATATATATATATATATATATTAGTGATGTGCGGATTGATACTAAAATATCGATCTCCGATACCAGCTTTGTACATTCGTGGCCAAAGGTTTTGAGAATGACACAAATATTAGTTTTCACAAAGTTTGCTGCTAAACTGATTTTAGATCTTTGTTTCAGTTGTTTCTGTGATTTACTGAAATATAATTACAAGCACTTCATACGTTTCAAAGGCTTTTATCGACAATTACATGACATTTATGCATGAGTCAGTATTTGCAGTGTTGGCCCTTCTTTTTCAGGACCTCTGCAATTCAACTGGGCATGCTCTCAACCAACTTCTGGGCCAAATCCTGACTGATAGCAACCCATTCTTTCATAATCACTTCTTGGAGTTGAATTAGTGGGTTTTTGTTTCTCCACCCGCCTCTTGAGGATTGACCACAAGTTCTCAATGGGATTAAGAACTTTTTTAATTTTTCAAAATGTCAATGTTTTGGTACCCAAGCCACTTAGATATCCCTTTTGCCTTATGGCACGGTGCTCCATCGTGCTGGAAAATGCATTGTTCTTCACCAAACTGTTGTTGGAAGAAGTTGCTGTTGGAGGGTGTTTCGGTACCATTCTTTATTCATGGCTGTGTTTTTGGGCAAAATTGTAAGTGAGCCCACTCCCTTGCATGAGAAGCAACCCCACACATGAATGGTCTCAGGATGCTTTACTGTTTTGCATGACACAGGACTGATGGTAGCGCTCACCTTTTCTTCTCTGGACAAGCCTTTTTCCAGATCCCCCGAACAATCGGAAAGGGGCTTCATCAGAGAATATGACTTTGCCCCAGTCCTCAGCAGTCCATTCGCCATACTTTTTGCAGAAGATCAATCTGTCCATGATGTTTTTTTTGGAGAGAAGTGGCTTCTTTGCTGCCCTTCTTGACACCAGGCCTTCTTCCAAAAGTCTTCGCCTCACTGTGCATGCAGATGCGCTCACACCTGCCTGCTGCCATTCCTGAGCAAGCTCTGCACTGGTGGCACTCCGATCCCGCAGATGAATCCTCTTTAGGAGACGATCCTGGCGCTTGCTGGACTTTCTTGGACGCCCTGAAGCCTTCTTAACAAGAATTGAACCTCTTTCCTTGACGATCCTATAAATTGTTGATTTAGGTGCAATCTTAGTAGCCACAATATCCTTGCCTGTGAAGCCATTTTTATGCAACGCAATGATGGCTGCACGCGTTTCTTTGCAGGTCACCATGGTTAACAATGGAAGAACAATGATTTCAAGCATCACCCCCCCTTTTAACATGTCAAGTCTGCTATTTTAACCCAATCGGGCTGACATAATGAGCTCCAGCATTGTGCTTGTCAACATTCTCACCTGAGTTAACAAGACGATTACTGAAATGATTGCAGCAGGTCCTTTAATGACAGCAATAAAATGCAGTGGAAAGTTTTTTTTTTTCAGGATTAAGTTAATTTTCATGGCAAAGAAGGACTATACAATTCATCAGAATGTTATGAAGAGAGATCAGGAGTATATGCAAACTGCTATTATAAAAACTTAAGCAGCAACTTTTCCAATTTCCAATATTTATGTAATTCTTAAAACTTTTGGCCACGACTGTATGTTCTAGAATCGATTAGCTTATCAAAATATCGATATTTCAGTAATTTGGAGCAAATATGTAGTTTATTGGAAATAGAAATACATCGGAAAGTAACCACAATTACCCTAGTTTATCTGAATAATGCCAACTTAGTCTGAACTACTTGTTCTTCCGCCTGCCAAGTCATGTGTGTAATATGGCACTGTACAACTGCAGAGCACGCTAGCTAGCCAGTGCCACTCAGTCCGCTGGCACATGTTGTTCAGTCACACTGTCATTAGTGACCGCAAGCAAAGTTATGTGTGGAGCTACTTCACTTCCATAAACTCAAACGATGCGGTTTGTGACACGTGTAACAAAACAGTTAGGTTTGTGGCATTACCACCTCATCAAACATCTACATATAAATCACAAGACAGAATATGACAACATCATGACTAGGCGGTAAGAAGAGGAGGAAAGGAGAGGCACAGGTGCTGCTAGGGCGAGACAGACAATCGCTTTCAGAGTCCTTAGGTGCAGCAGGCAGGCACTATCCAGATACAGAGGGAGAAAATGTGGCGATTTGGCTGTATTTTGGGGGCTTGGGTTTTTGTGACAATGATAAAACAACGGCAGTTCCCTGAATTCTTCAAACAAATTGTTTTAGAACTTTGGTTATGAAATAAGTAAATGACCAAAATGTGTCCCTGAGATAATAGGGTATATGCAGAAGTATGCGGAAGGACTTTTAATTTGTCAGTAACCTGGGTCAAACACTTCCGGTGAACTGTATGCGCGTTTAAGGTCTGTTTTCTTTAAAAATCAGCGATCTTCACTGGCTGAGTGATATCCGATATAAAGTGGGTGTAAGAATGTACAAGAAGCACTGCATTAAATTAAAATTTTCCCCGCCATGGCTTTAAAATATGAACATTTATTTTACCCCAGTACATTCAATAGAGCTTATGCGCTAGCCTGTTAATCCTGACGGGCGCGTGCGAGTAAACGGCTTTTCATCTCGTTTTACGCTTAAGCAACTAAATGAATGCCAAAGTCTATTTAACTTATTATATTTTAATTACATTACAACATTGATGCTGTAAAAGGAACCGTGTAAAATGGAAAAAAAGTCACATTAAACTTTCACCAAAAGTTTATCAGTATGGGAAGTCGGTATCGCCGATACTCGCCTTCATTTTACTTGGTATCGGATAGGAAACCAGTGGTATTCACTAATACACATATATATATATTAGGACAGCCTGTCCTGAAGAGGTTTAAGAGATCAGATTTATATCCATTTCGAATGCATTTTGGAGGGTATTTACACATACCTCTTTTTACAATCGGATAACTATACGATCAAAAATAAATAAATAGTGACCGGGTGTAAACAGCCCCTTAGACTCGCAGAACTCACAGTACTCATTTTTCCCCACATGAAAACTGTTGTTAAATTACTTGTGAACAAAATCCATTTTGGTAAGATGATACTGTCAACAGATCACAATGCATTATGACCAAATGGCATTTAAACGATCACTTACTGAATAATGCTGTCAGAGAGCACCAATCCTTCAAGACTGAGATTCTGTAGATGTTTGCAGCGTGACAGGACGTCTTCAAGAACAGACGTCTCTACTGTACAGTTTGAGAAATCCAGATGCTGGACACGAAGACTCCTGCAATTCAAATCATTCTTAGATCTACAAAGATAACAGAGCAAAAACAGCTGGCACTACACAACGACTCATCTGTGGCAGTGTGAAAGTGTATATTACTCACGGTGTGCTTTTAAAACTGGGCTGGCCAATGCAGGTGTGTGGACAGCGCAGCCTCAGGACTCCAGCTGACAGAACCTGACCAAGTTCAGCATCCAGCTGAGCCTTTCCCACCAGATCCACACTGTGCCACAGAGACTCATCAAACCTGCAAACACACACAACTGACCATTAGCATTTCTCTCACAGGTCATCGGAGGTCTTACAAACTTCCAATGTTCTCCATGACCCTGTTTTCACCTAGTATTAGGATGTGCTTCATTGATCCACTAAAACACATCAATGTTTCCAGAGATGGCCTGGACTAAAACTTTGTTTTTGTGTTTAACGGCATGCCAGTTTCTACAGCTATTTCCATGGCAAGAAAGAGTATATTGCAGATACAGATTATATCAAAGGATTTACAATTTATTTTGCTTAAATCTTAAACTGCATTTGGATTAAGTGTTAAAAATTGCTTCAAAAGAGTAAACTAAAAATAAATATCTCACAGCATTAAAGCAGCCAAGATCTAATAGCTTGTGGGGGTGCTAAAAAAAAAAAAAGGTAAAAAAAAAAATACATTGAAAAAATTAAATAGATATTTGTGACGAAGTAACTTATAAAAATAAAATAATCTATTTTTTAAAAATAATAATGAACAGCTAAAGTAGACACCAAAAGTAGCTGAAGAGTAGTATAAATTTTAATTTAGCCAAAGAACAGGAACATTCAACTAAATAGACAAAAAATAAAAATAAATAAGCTACTACATGGTGAAAGACTGGACAGCCCAATACAAATGCAATCTGATCAAATGCATTTTCTGCAACCTTTAAAAGTGGTAAATGGTGGACAAGATCAAAATATTGTAGAGACCCCGTTTACACCTGTATTTAGCATCATGATAAAATGGATGGATCTTAATGGCATGATTAAACAAGTGTAAGAGAAGCGTAACTTACGCTAAACGATGCCAGCGCTTGCAGACCCGTGACGTCCTGAGAAGATCTTGCAGTGAGAGACGAGAAAAGATTCCCAGCAGCAGCTCATCAGGTAGACTGTCCCAACACAAGCCTGCTGAGAGACGAGCAGGATACAAAATTAGGCTCAGATCATGACAATGATATTTTCTGTCAGAGAGAATGTCTACACCAGTTTGTTAGTCTAACGTTTAGGAAATTGTGCTGCACACAAAATTTGCACCAGGAATATCTTTTTTTTTTTACCACTAACTAAAGGCAGACGTTTATGCAAGAAAGTCAATTAATAAAATAATGATCAACATTTTCATTTAATTCGCCTATATATTTATTGTCTACGTGCAATTGATTTTTTTGCAATACCACACAAACTCATTTAATTTTAAAATAACCTAAAAAAATTGTTTAATCAATCCAATTTTTGCATCATATATATATATATATATATATATATAAAAATAAATGTATGTAAATGCAGAAAATGAGATTTAAAATTGAAAACATTTCCCCCCATTGTGTGTATAAATACATCTATATGAACAACTAGAATATCATTTGTTAATATCTTGCCAAAAATATGTTTTAAGATAAAGCTTAGCGTAATTATCTTTCATTTTAATGGTGCGAAGGCAAAATATGTAATAAAAGAACAATTGATAAAACCAAGAACATCAAATTGTGTCCCCACTTAGTTTGACTTAATTTTTATAATGAACACCATACATTTTTATATAACATTACATATATAACATTACAGATGAAAAAATGCATTAGTTATGCAAACCATGATTAAACATTACTGCAGCCATAGTTTACAAATGTAGTTACATTCATATAGACACAATTTAATAAAAGAATCTATCAAATATGATACAGTAGGTTAATAGGGTTACATTTGTCACAAACCTGATGATTCTCTTCTTTTTCTGGGCCGTCTGGCGAGCACAAACAGGTTTTCCTCGTTTTCTTTCCCTTTAGCAGTAGTCAGGGCCTTCTTGAGCGGCGGAGACCACTGCTGGATGAGCTCGTTTGGGGTGTTTTCAGTGTCCAGACCCGCGCTGCATGAGGGCCGCTTTTTCCATTTAGTCCTCTGAGACCTGCACAGAGACCCCTCCAAATTCTCACTCAGCTCCTGAAACACCCTACAGAAACATAAAAACGTTAAGAAACCCCAAATCCTGTTGTTAAAAGAACCAAGGCATCAGCAGAAAGCCATGAGAAATAACCTCCAGCGCGCAAACCTAGATGTTCAAGTCGAGCCGACACCAATCTGTAAATAAATATCTGCTTAACTTCTCGTTAATACATGTACTATTTAAGAACACACTGACGACTTTAAACTTTTTTTGATTGTTTCTATATTGTAAAACGCAAGGCTCAGATCAATTTCTGTGATGCCCGCCATTTGCTGCGAGGGATCTCTAACGTTATACCAGAAATAGCCCCCATACTAACTTGGGTTTTTTTTCAAAACGGATTAAATATAAACTAGTGAAAGTATTAAATATATTTAAGTAACTTCCTTAACTAGGTTTGCTAATATAAACTCACGATTTGTGGAAAAATATATCCTCGCGCGTCCCAACAGGACATCAGGCGCGCGCCAACAGCACATTCGACTAAATATATATTTAAATTATGCAAAGCAATGTACAACTAATGCAAACTCGTATTTTAATAAATGTGTTCATTATTATTTCCGATCTTTCTTCCTAACAAAAATTAAAATGTTATAGAAGTTATTAAATAACTTGCACCAAAGTGGAGGGAGAATCCAAAGTTAGTAGCACGTTAGTAAGTTACAAGGAAAATCAACTTACAGGAAAACATGCGCAATGCAAAATCTAACTCATAGTTCAGATCTAGTGGATATAAAAATGTATGCATTACCTTTCGTTTGACATCCTGATTTGTATTATTAATAAAAATACGGAGTATTGCAAACTTTCAAATGAAGCAAGGCATCAGGCTGGCGGCGCATTTAAACCTGCCTCTAGACCGCCTGTCCTGCTGCGAAACCATTGGTTACTTCTTCTTCTTCGTGTTGTTTTATTGGCGGTTGGCATACAACTTTGAGGTGCATTTCCGCCACCTACTGGTTAGGAGTGTGGATCAAAAGTGAAGTTTCTACCCTCTTATTCTTATTTATTTAGATTCTATTATATAACCCCGTCTCTCTAAGAAACATTAGTAAATTTTTCAACTTTTTATCTCCTACTCCACTACTTAAAATGCTATTAATATCTATATTTACATTATTACCCTCAATGTCCATTATCATCGCATTCCGTTCCCTCTTATATACTGGACATTTCTTTACAATATGCTCTATATTTTCCTCTTCATTACAATAATTACAATTTCCACTTGAATGTCTCACTATTCTAAACAGCCCACTATTTAAAGCAGTACCATTGGTTACAATGTGGGTGCCGGAAGTGATGTATATCTGACAGAATAAAGTGGGGCCCTCTACTGTGGAGGACTGAACACCTTTTCGACTCAACAAAAACAACTAAACGTGAGATATGATGCAACGTCCAAAATTAAAATAGTTTCATCCTAAACATGCAGATTAGAATAACAAAAATTAAGAATCACATGATTCACGTAATCATAAATTGCATTATACAGCTCTTTAAAATTAAAGTTATTTTCTCAAAGCCCTTTATTACAAGCAAGTTTGTGGTTCAAAACCTAAAAGACATTTAACCTTTTGTGCTTCCTTGACGTTTGAGGTTAAGAGTAGAAAAAGGACTGACATATCTTTATAAAGCTTTTGAAGCGTTTTTTTTATAACATACAATGTGATCATACCACAAATATGATTTTTAGCTGCTTTTTAAAATGGTTGCTCCTATATGGGGAAACTACAATGTAAAAAGGCCGTAAAAGTCATAAAAGTTCAAAAGCAACGTGTTACCAGCTCACAGAGATATGTATAACCCATTCACACTACAATATTTATAATCAAATTATAACAAATAATTTGAGGCCTAAAAACCTGGCTCTGCTGGTTTACATGTGGTTTCACAAATTCATTGTTTTACTGCACCAGTCCTTCCACCAGAAAATGCTGAAACAAAGCACATACATATTTTTCCATATTTGAAAACAGTGTTTTTCCTAAAAGTTAAATGCATAATTTTTAAAAACCTTGAACATTTTGGTTATCTAGTTTCAGATGGTGAGCTACAGTAGTCAACATTTGAAGTGGACCAAAACATTTTTTTAAATGGTCCTAAAACTAGAATGGGTGTTGTTTAATGTTTTAGGACAACTTTGATGAAACGTTTTGATCCACTTCAAATGTTGAATACTGTACACCTAAATCATAGGCAACATTCTCTTAAGATTTGGATGATAATCTTAGAATTGTTTTAGTAGTCTTTAATGGATTAATTATGAAATGATTTGAGCACTTTGGCGTAAATTTTTGGTGCAAACACACCTTTGATTATTTCAAATTTGCTACATATAAACAAGAGATGTGTATATCATTTTAACATATGAAATTTACATTGATAGAAAGAATGACTACAAAGCAAGTCATTTAAATAAATGTTTAAAAAAAATCACATTTTTATTGAACCATCAGAAACACAAACTTCTATTTGTTTTTTATTGCAGACATATGACAGTTCCAATAATGTAGTTTCATTAAAACAATCAGCTTAATAGACTTCAGCTGTTGTTTGAACTGTTGTTCAACCTTAGCTGTTCAAGGATAAAATGAGGTGAAAAGCCTTTTAAACAAATGTGCCATCAGAAGCAGCAGGTGAGCACAAACTCCATCGAAAATACTGTGGTAAAATAGATTTCCATATTTTAAAAGGCATTGCGCAGAACAAGAGATTTTCATTCAGTTTTTCTTGTCAGGTCCCACTATATATATATATATATCTCAGATCTTAAATGCAACAATTTTGTAATGGTATGACCGCTCACCGGACGTACTTCAGCTGGCTTACTTACTGCTTACTGTTGTGGCTACTTTTTGGTTTGCTTCAACTGCTTCAGTTCAGAGCAGTTGGGCCAGATAAGGGAAATGTGTATGGCGGGTGCTCAATCCAGAAACAGGGTGGGGAAATTCATTAAAAAAATATTTCTTCCAAGAAAACATTTGGATGGTACATTTTTCAGGTTTAAATAGGATTAAATGTTTTACATTTCTACTTAATTTTTTTTACTGTGTAGGCTGTCCTGTGACAAGGAGGTCATGAGGTGGATGCGGGAACGCACACTGGAGAGTAATGCCGTTTATAGGAACCGGTCCATCCGGGACTTCATGCTGAGGTTTGCTGTAAGCATGTATGTGATACATTATGTATTTCTAAAAAAAGAGCTCATTGGTGTGGAATACATGCATTGCCAAATCAACAGAGCCTTACAGGAAGACCTAGGTGTAGATCCTGATATTCCCAATAGGATCTACGTCTTCTTGACGATCTGCAGGTTGATATAAAAGGGTATGAGTGGTTTGAGGAGGCATGCCTTGATGAGCCCATTGAGTTTATGGAGCTTGAGGGCAACCTTCAGGACCCAAGAGCAGCCCTACAATCTCACGATAGGCTGGCTGACAGTCTGGTTGACCTGCGGCATCAGGGGTTTGTCACACAGAGTAAGGTGGATGAGATTGTCATGATTTGGAATCACCTGGCAGATCATGACAAAGAGACACTCATCTACATCTTGGATATAATCATAATTCATAATGAATCTCACAACCAATGTTATTCACATGTATGACCAATATGTGGCAAATAGACTGACTGTACTTTCCTCTTTTTCACTTCACAGATGCTTCCTTGGTGAGGGTGGACCAGCTTAGTGGCACAGCCTGTCAAACCATCGCTGGAGTTCGTATAAACTGATGGGCTGCCATCCTAAGGGATTACAGGATGATCCATGATGTGGTCCTGGGCAGCCCTTGAATCATGGATCAGACAAAAAAAAAAAAAGAGGTTTAAGCTAAACCAACATACGATCTCACAGTGATAGGTTCAGTAATTTTTGTTCATGTTTGTTTCTTCATTCATATTCAAGACAATTTTAACACATATGCTAATTATTGTCTTTTCTGTACATGGTACAATGCCCAAACAAAAACGAAGGAGGGAAGCGTTGCAGGGGGACATTAAACCTTTCTAGGCTCCTTTGTAATTCTGGAGTGTCCACTTAGGCTTCTGGAAAAATTAGGCACAGTGGATGGTAAGAGATATGGATTGACAAATCAAACAAGTTAAAGTTGCTGCTGTGCTGCTACAATGCCTCTTTCCAGCACAGATTCAATGAGTTGGTATGTTCTTGTCAGCCTTGTAGAAAAATCACTCAAAGGCAAGAATTACCCTCAAGAATTGGTATGTATCCTTTGCATTGCAGTTCCATCACTTACAGGACAGTTTTATTCATCCAGAACTTTAGATCCAGAAGCCAATCATTGTGTCTGGTTTTGGGACAGACTGCTAGACTGTGACAACAGGGTGTTTTCTTTCCTCCAAGGCACAAGGAAAAACTTCTGCAGGATCAAGGCCACATGCCCAAAATCAGCAGTTAGTTGATCTTTTTAGCAATAGTTAAATATTTGATAGAAAGATGTAAAATATTGCATGCTTTTCATAGTCACTTTTATTTTGTTGTTGGGCACAATGGCCCAACAACAGTAGGATAATGGGGGCAGTATGCCTTCATCCAGCCAGGAAGGTGAGGTGGGGTGTTTCCATGAACCGTTGGGTTGCCATTTTATACGATTACAAGTCTATAAGGAAGCTGGAGTGTGAAACATCTGCACTAAAGGAAAGGACCAGAATTCAGCTGTTTGACATCAATCAGTGGACACTTTCTGTTTAGTAAGTTTTTTTTCCTTAAGAGAAAGTTACAATCATAATTTTAGAATGCATGCAGTTCCTAGATCCAGTTCATCCTATTAATTGTTCAATTTTTAATTAGGTATAATAACTATACAAAAAAGCTGGAAGCTGATGTGTTTGTCTTGATGTGTTTGTCTTGAGTTTGCCTTTACCTCAGATGAGCATGGACACTGACATAGCACTCAAAGTAGCCAAACAGAAAACTTCTGCTGGAAGAAAACTTTTCCCGTCTCCTTTGTTACCATCCCTGACATGGCTGGCCAAATTGATCCAACACTCACAATGACCACCTCTCCAGCATTCACCACTGTACAGTTGGCAAGAAAAAATGTAAAGTTATTGACACTGCTGTGTTTGTGGGGCACAGAATTCGAAGCAACAGACACCACTCAATCAAGCTTCAACAACAAGATGATGCAGGAGATCTGGTTGTCCCTCCATTGCCACATTGAATGTATCCAGGAACCTCCGAGTGTACAGCTGTACAGAAAGACAGGAAAGGTAACCACTGTGCACAAAACAAAAACATTTGTAGTTGTAGCACTTGAATCACTTTGTAACAGGTTTACATTAAGATTATTCTAAACTACAGTGTTTGTGTCCTTTTGCACTGTTTGTTTTGGTGATGAATTCTGAACTTCTGATTTAGTTTTTAGGTACACAAGTGCATTGAATTTCCAAGTGTACCTGTTCGAAGGGCTGGCTCAGTTCAACAAGGCACATGGGGCACTGCTGTTTTAGGTGGTAGCAGGGAGGATATCTGCTACAGTGGCAAACATTTTACACCAGCCAAGGTGAATACACAGGTTGTGTTTATGTACACATGTTCCTTAGCTGTATCTGTTGCTAAAAAAAACAAAAACTGCGTAATACATTTTTACAGGAGAGTATATTGGTGTGGAGTATTGGCATTCCAAAACCAGTAGAGCACTTGAAGACTTTGCTGCAGATCCAGACATTCCAGATAGGATACGGGATAAGGATCTGGAAGGTGACTGGGTAGTTTGAGGATTTGTGCTTGAGCCCATCAATTTGTTGCAGCGAAAGGTGAGGTGGTGCCCAGCAGAAAAAGCTGGCAGAGGCAGCTGCAGCTGCAGCACAAGGCTTGACTCTGGAATAAGGCTTACAAATAAGTAAATAAAAAGTTCCTTTGGCAAAAGTATGGCCAGCCAAACAGTAAAGAGTTTAGTGTTTTTTTGTTGTCTACTTCTGTGCAAAGGCCTCTGGGAAGGCTGGCACAGTGAATGGTGGAAGTAAGGATTGATGAAACAGACAAGGAATATAACTGATGCACAGCATGAAGAGATCAAGTCTTTGAGGTGAACTGGGACAAAGGCAAAGACAAACCTATGGTTACCACAATCTTTTGTGAGTGAGGCCAACTGTCAACTGATTCTTGTAACAATTCTTTGCACTATTCTAACAATGTTATTCACTGGCCTGTATTCTACAAAAAGTCTGATTAACACTACTTTCTTCCTTTTCACAACTGTATCCTTAGTGAAGGCGATAGACCAGCTAAGCTGCTCAGTGCAAGCTGTGTGGTTGAAGCCATATTTCTGGTTCTCTAATGCCTTTTCCTGAGTCATGGTGAACCAGTAGATGGTGAACCTCTGGCATTACAGAATGATCAGAGATGTAGTCCTGGATAGGCCTGGAATCTTGGCCCCTAAAAAAAAAGTTATGGAATTAATTGTTAATATTTACATCTATGTTCACATTCTACCCATCTGTGCATACATATTACATACAGTAAACAAACTAATTCTCTTTTCTGTACATAAGCTCTGAGCTTCTCCAACCTGTGCTGTCAAAACATCTAGAGTCCATCCAGCATGAACACTCAACCTCAAAACCTGCAATATGCGAGGATGCATCTGGACAGGGATCACAATGGGTTTAATATCAACTCCTCCAGTGGGCTTGAGATCCGCAGCTTGGCTCCAGGGCAGACAAAGAACAGGTTGTGACACCCAGAAAGATGCACATTCCAGAACAGTACCTTTGCTGAAAGTGTTAGCCCCTGGGAACATAAAATAGACAAGGAAACAAGCATAAACAAATTTAGTAATTTTCTTAAACTACTGATGCACTGTTTGTTTTACATATGGATAAGGGAAATGGTTATCAATACAAACAATAAAACACATAGATATACATAAATGAGAACATTGTGGCACAATTCCCAGCACTCGTGATTAAAGGCACTACTGAACAACTGACATTTCCTAGCTCAATGGTCAGAATATCATTAAAATCTCACTTGTATCTATAAATAAACGTGGCAAAATACAAATCAGTAAAAATCCCCAACAGCTACCATTTAAAAACAGTATAACAAATATATGATATTGACAATTGTTACAAAAATAAAATATAGAAGAAAACTTTGACATGACAACACGTTTTATATGGAGCAGACATATAGACATGGTTAACAAGACCATAATTATTACACCCAGGATTTAATATTAGGAAATATAAAAAAATATATATATTAAAAAAAATACAGATTTTCATGTTTTTGGAAATGGATCTCCACTGCCCCAAATGAAGATCATTATTGTGCATTTTTGTTAAATTCTGCAAATGTGATCGCTGCAAGTGTATTGGTTCAGTTTATTATAATGTTTACATCTATTACTGAGCCGTGATGCAATGTTTGCCAGAGAATTAACGCCCAAGCAACTTTGGTAAACGTTTAACGTTGTCCAAAACTACAGCATTTGACTGCCCTCTACAGGTCATCACATCAAACCCATCTGACTATACAACAGGAGATGATCTGCTTTCGTTCAGGTTAATGTCTTCATAGTAGAATCGGCGACTGAGGTCAACGAGACCACCTAATCTGTAAACTTACAGCTCTCTATATGTAAGAGATAATATAAACACTCTTGTGATCAGCCTGCTGTTTTAATCGGGCTTTTGAAGTATATTTGAGGCTGTTACCATTTTTGAACGATCTATTACATTGGGTAAGACTCGTTAACTAGTTAAATTTTAATAATACTCCTCGTCATGAGGAGAAGACCATGCAATGACATTTATTATCATTTTGATTGTGTGTTGGTGGATATTTAGACACTTCTAATCTAGTTTTTCTCTACTTTTTCCATGTAGCCCACTGGAGAAAACACAAGGTATGGAAAACGATGCACGTTTGTCTGTCCAGCCATGAAATAACCACACACATTAGAGGTAAGTACATTTAAATTATGCATTATATTTATATATCGAATTCATGTCTATATTTGCCGGTTTGAGTGTAAGGAAAAGACGATCTCGCGGTGTCATTAACAATGCTGATACTTAAACAGCTTTTAGAAATTTTAATATGGTACATACAGTAACTGCGAGCATTTACAAAGTTTTTTTTTTACTTGAAAGGAAGCCTTTGTGTTGTTTTTATTTCTCTAAACCCGAGTTGAACGTCAGCTGTGCTGTGAGCAGTGAGGCGCTCTGGGGGCGCGCTGCTGCCATCTACGCGCAGACGTGCGCACTGCATGTCTGGACTTGGTTTTTTTCACTGGATACTGTAAATTGTTAAAAAAAATACTGTAAATCAGTTATTAATAACTAATAATCAATAAAAATGAGGAACGCTTCACGAATTTGCGTGTCATCCTTGCGCAGGGGCCATGCTAATCTTCTCTGTATCGTTCCAATTTTAGTATATGTGCTGCCGAAGCAAGCACGAACTAAGAGCTGGAGGGAGAGCTATATATACCAGGGACTTCTGGGTATGTTTTTGGGAGGTGGTGTGTGAATAAATCACTTATTTAGCTCCAATAGATCAAGTCTGACACTATATTATGGTAACATAAACCTGGAAACTGATAAAACCTGAAAAATCTCAAATCCAGAGTTTGTGTGAGGGTTTACTGTAGTGTTTTTCAAGCTGTAAAGCATATGCAAAATGATCTGGTCTTGGCTTGAGTGATTGGCGGTCTCGGTGTGAAGCAAGGACGTTTTCAGTGACGTGTCATTCTCCCTCCCCCACAGGCATGCGCAGAACATTCCCCCCTCCTTGAAGACCAGAACAAAAGACTCCGAGACCAGGAAACAAAGACACTTGGAGCCTAAAAGATCACAAAACACAGCAAAGCGTAACTCGTAACAGCCTTTGGAAACATGAAGAACATTCCCTCCAGCTTCATGTGCAGTTTAGCATTCTTTTGCTTAGTGTAGTAACTGAATCTCATGTTAAAAGTTCAAACAAACCTGTTCAAAAACTTTTTAGATGAACCGAGGTGGGTTACTGGTTCTACAGGCAACGTAGAATAATGACCAACAATGTGTAATAGGGCCCATCAATCACCGACTAAAAGGTTAAAAGCTAAAAGAACTAAGAGACAAGCCAACGTCAGGGTGAGCCAAGACGTCCTGATAATGAAGCATTCAAGAAAGAGGTCTTCTCCAGTCTCTGTATTTCAGGCCTTGAAAAAACAACAACATTTCAAATAAATGCTGTTCTTTGAAACTTCATTCCCCAAAGAAATCGTAAAAAAGTTTGTTTTCTCAAAAATGTTTAGCATTGATAATAAGAAATGTTCCTTGAGCTATAAATGAGTATATAAAGATGATTTCTAAAAGATCTTGCGACACTTGCTGAAATTATGTTTGCCATCACAGCAATAAGTAAATTACTATTTAAAATCTCCAAAACATGTACATTTTAATGATATAAAATGTCAATGAATTATTGTATTAAATTAAAGTACATTAAAGTTATTAAATTGTAATATTTTTCCAAAATGAAAAAAAACCTTTAATGTATTATGAATTTGTGGAAAAAAAACATCAAGAAAATAAACACTTGGATAATACTCAAGATACTGTTGTCGCCATCTAGCGGCCGAGTTATGTTTTCTCATGTTTACCGTCACAGAAATAGATAGCATAAATATTTAGAACGAAAACTTGTCGTTGTGAATTCTAATTACATTTTACTATATTGCAGTTTTTACTTTAATATAAAATGCTTGGTGTGTATGTGTTCAAAGAATTAGCAGACTCAAAACACTGATGGTATTAAATGAAACTCAAGCACACTCACGTCGCCATCTAATGCACGGGCGTCAAAGTCAGTTCCTGGAGGGCCGCAGCCAACCCTGCTCCAACACACTTATCTGTAGAATTTAAAGGCATATTTCAACCAAAAATTACTTTCTTTTGTCGAACACTAAAGATATTTAGAAGAAAGCTGGAAACCCGTAGCATTAACTTCCACAGTATTTGTTTTTTCAGTCAGTGGTTGCAGGATTTCAGATTTCTTCCAAATATCTGAAGTGTTCAACAGAACATTAAGAAGTCTTAATGGTTTGGAACCACTTGAGGATGAGTAAATACATTACATTACATTATAGATGGTAAATACATGTTTGTGTGAACCATCCCTTTAAACAAGCATAAAGAATTATTGTTAAGGCTAATCTCTGGCCTATAATAATGGCTCATATGTTTTCCTACTGGCATAACAATAACCTACACCTTTTGAAAAGGGTTCTACATAAATGATTTCCGTAATCTAGTCTCTCCAATTACCACATTGAAAAAGACAACGCCATGCTTAAGTGTTGTATTAGGTCTACCTGCGGTTCCTCTTGTTTACAGTCGTCGATTTGACGCTGCATCTACGTTTTAAACTGAAGCTGCTTAAATAATTCTTCTTCATATAAGACAACGACTTGACGATTTGTTTCACTGCTTTGTCACCGCCGTCGACAAATTGTTTCACTGCTTTGCCACAGTCGCCCATTGGCTGGTTGATGAATTGTTTCATAGGCTCCTATTGGCCGAGAACGGTCTCACAGGTGCTGTCGTGATTATATAAGACCATAGATAAAAATATATAGACGGCTCATTGCACCAGCATGGCAACTTTTACATTCTCTCAGTGTTTACATACCTGCATACACTCACAGGTTTTACAGTCTACAGCCACCCTACGATTTTGTTATTTCTCCCGGAAAACTCATGTAACCCGTCCCCTTTATATAGATTTTATTATAGATTAAATTATATTACATAACAATTACATTCAAATTACAATTGTTAAGATAAAAACAAGCCAAATGACTTTCATTCCATATGGAAATGAATATTCAAGAGTTTGACTGAAAATACTAAGTAAATAGTTTTTCTGTTTCTAAAGTTTTTCTGTACACCATTTAGATCACAATTTGCTGAAACTGATCGATTAATGTAAACACTAGCTACGTTTCCATCCACCTATTTCTATGTGCATTTTGGATATGCACTTAAAAAATCGGTTGATGGAAACGCTAAGATGCGCATACATTTTGAAAATGCGCATAAAAAACGTATGCGCATAACTGGGTAGGATAAACTTTTTATTCGATAAGAAAAGATGCGCATAAACTGCGATGAAAACACTTTTACCGAACAAATTCCAGTATGCGCATTAAAAAAAGGTCATGTGATTTGGTTATAAGAGATCATGTGATGATAAAAATGTGTGTAAATGGACAAACCAGCAGGCTGAGCACATTGTAAAACATCTGAAATGTTGTTTTGGTCATTCTAAAATGCCTTAACCATTTCAGTATTAGTGTTATTATATTATTAATGACCTCCAGAATTGTTAAGAGTGTCTGTGCTCCGCGTCTCACGCCTTCAAACGCCGCCACGCGTTCACTGCGTGTCAGCATTGCCTTCTGAGGCGCAAGTCATTTATTAAATGAAGAAAAGATTCACGCAGCTTCTCCTACCTCAGCAAATTCCGGTTTTACTGTTGATATTTGGCGCCATTTAATCAGGAAGTGACGATTTTGTTCTCTTTAACTCGTTGGATGGAAACGCTGCTTTATTCGCGCATCTTTTATGTGATATTCCAGTTTTGCGCATGAAGTTAATTCGCTTTTTTGGATGGAAACATAGCTACTGACGTAACCGTGATTTTTCCTCACCGGTTCCACTTTTCCACTCTCCTCATTGGCCGGACAGGCGCGTTCCACAAAGCGTGCATCCCAATTTGGGCCCTTCGCGAGAGTTCCACTAAGCGTGCACTCTAATTGGCTGATGGGTGGAACCTTCAGCTAGCGCATTTTGGAGAAGACGGGGAAGAGATGCATTGAGTGATCGTTCTCATTCAGTTTATAGTTGCTTTTAAATTATAAAAATGTGAAGATTTTATAATTTATAGTTTCAACGTCTATAACTGCTTTAAAACAATACAATTGTCTTGCTGATGTGTGATGTTATTGTTGTGGGTTACGTTTTCACAAGCTTGACAACTAATTAAATGTATCCTCGTTGAAACTGTTTGCAAAATTGCTTAATCCTAATATATATATAATATATATGTGTGTGTCCTTTGAAAAGTAACATTTTAAACAACATCTCAATGAAAACAAACAATTTTCTAAATGTTGACAAGACTAAGTTTAATATAACATCTGGTAATTCTCTGACAAGGCCCCTAGTGTGTGTTTTTTCAGTCTACGGTTTCAAGGCGCCCGCTAAAAGTAGCCCGTTCTCACCATAGGCTGTAAAAAGAAAAGTTTTCACGCGCTGCGTAATATCACTCCGCCTGGTGCTGGAACAGCAGCAGAAGTTCTTGACTATTACGCCAGAATGAGAGTAGTTCCTAGTTTCTGTGTCTAGAAAATGGTAATTTTTCATTATCCTTCGGTTTTATTACAGTTTATTATAGTTACGGTGTAACTACAGAAGACTTGACCTTTAAATAGGAAAATTGGTGGCTGGTGCGCGGGTGTCCTGGCCTCCTATTGGTGGAGAATTTTCTTGCCTCGCGTTGGCCCCAGGTGCGCCACTGTTGTGTTGAACGTGATCATGCTTCGATGTGTACTGTAAATGCAAAAACAACTGCTCAGCAACGTCGACCGTGTGAAAACAACAGGGTAAGTCGGCGTTTTCACCATTTTTTATTCTTTATCTGTCATGTTTTACTATGTTAGAGGCGAAATATTGAGAGGATTAGAGATCGTAAAGGTGTGACATTTTAACATGTATGATTCCCGACAGACCTAACGTTAAGCGAATACTCATTTTCCTATTTATTCCGTATATGTGAAGTCCATGCGTTGGCATCAATGTAGGTTTTGTGACGACGTCATTAAATTTTACAGAAAGCTAACGGGCTATGTGCACAGCAAAAGTGTTTTTCAGCCACCGATACATTTCCGGTGAACGGTTAATGTGTTGTACTTTCAATTGCATAAGGTTGTTTTTACAGCATCGGGTTTTAATTAAAATATAATCAGTTATCAGTTAGGCACGGTGACGCAGTGGTTAGCACTGTCGCCTCACAGCAAGAAGGTCGATGGTTTGAGTCCCGGCTGGGCCCTTTGGCATTTCTATGTGGAGTTTGCATGTTCTCCCCGTGTTGGCGTGGGTTTCCTCCGGGTGCTCCGGTTTTCCCCACAGTCCAAAGACATGCACTATAGGTGAATTGAATAAACTGAATTGGCCTTAGTGTATGAGTGTGAGAATGTATGGGTGTTTCCAAGTACTGAGTTCCAGCTGGAAGGGCATCCACTGTGTAAAACATATGGTTCATTCAGTTGGTGGTTCATTCTGTTGTGGCGACCCCTGATGAATAAAGGGTACTAAACCGAAGGAAAATGAATGAATGAATGTTCAAGCCTAAAACGAGATGAAATGCCGTTTAAACGCAAGCTGCATGGGGAGCAGCAGGCGAGCACAAACTCCAATGAAAATACTGTGGTAAAATAAATTTCCATATTTTAAAGTCATTACGAAGAACAATGGAATTTAATTCAGTGCTTCTTCTCCGATCTGAGACCCACTTTATATCGTAAATCAATCAGGCAGTGAAGATCATTAATTTTTTAAAAGAAAACAGATCTTACGTGAGTTTGTAATGTCATTGCAGTTCACTGAAAGCACTTGAGCTGGTTTACTGAAAATTAAAAGTCCTTGTTCACATAGCCCATTACTTCATTTCTCACTAAATTTGTAGTATTACTATGCATTTCCTGTAACAATCAACTTAATCTTTTCTTTAAGCCACAGGTGTCAAAGCCAGTTCCTGGAGGGCCGCAGCCGTGTACAGTTTAGTTCCAACCCTGCTTCAACACACTTAAGCTGCAGTCACACTAGAGTTTGAGTATGCGAAACTCTGTTGTACGGCGCTGTGAAAAGAGGCAGGATTAAACGAGACGATTAGACATTTAAAAAAGCCAGCGATTGCTCCATATTTCAAATTTCTGTCCAGAGAGGGCATGTTTTGATCTTCAATTGGTCTGACGCAGTCACGTGATGCGATTTCGCAGGTCAGAGTTCACCAAGCTTGAACTTTGCAACGCAGCGAACTGCGAAACTTGTCGCACGAGCTTGCGTTTCCGGTCTGACGCATTCACGTGCGTATGAATGGAAGTCTATGGGGAGATAAGTGCAGTGACCGCGGCTTTACCTGTAGGTTTTAAACAAGCCTGAAGGACTCAATTAGTTTGATCAGGTGTGTTTAATTAGGGTTGGAACTAAACTGTGCTGAACTCCGGTCCTTCAGGAACTGGCTTTGACACCTGTACTTTAAGCTGTATCTTTTTTTAACTTCTTCAGTAACTAGTAACAAATGTTTTCAAAAGAGACTAAACATAAAACTATGCCCCAAAGCATTTAAAAAAATGTATGACAGTTTAATGTTGAAATGTCATTTTCATGTTCAAATAGTAGTTATCAAGTATTAAAAGGATTATTACTATTGCATAAGAATTGAGTAACATAAAATCCTGTTAATAAATAATGTTTCACTTTATTGAAATTTGTAATTTGAAGAAAATGTTCATTAAATTGTGATAATTAAAATAATCAGAGATTTTGAAAAGCTTAAAATATATTAAAATAAAATATATTATAATACAAATATATATTTGTAAGGAGAAATTAGAAGGTAATACAGAGCCAATTGTTTCAATAAATTAAGTTTTTACAAATCTTTTTACATGTCTTTGTTTATAATAACATCTGGTGCTTGGAAGAATGAACAGCAGACCGAATATTCGTGTGGAGTATGGAAAACTGGTGCTGCGGAAAACTGAGGAGGCAGAAGTTGTGCAGGAAAACTATCTTCGTCAGTTGATGAAAGGTGAGCCGTTTGTGCTGAAGAGCCCTGAGGCTGTGCTGGAGGAGGCCAAGGACTATATAACCCAAATTGGAGGGGATCCATTTGATGACCAACTGGTGGCAAGTAAAAGTGCCATCCAGTTTGGTCCATACAGGGGGAGACCCTTCAAATGGGTGCTGGAAAATGACTTTGGCTACTCCCTCATGGTCCTGTCTAAGCATCAACGGGAGGGCAAAGCTGGAAAACAGGACAGAAGTGCCATCGCGGCCAGCATGGATGCCTTTCTCCAGTATTCCTGTCGTTTCAAGAGGGTCGCAAAGGCCATCAGAGAGCGCAGGCAGAGAGACAGCAAATTACCTGACTGTGAGGGCGACTGTCTGGTGGGCTTTGGGGTCCACAAGAAGAGCACCTACAAGGAGCTCTATGAGGCTAAAGACAGGCAGAGGAAAAGGTATTATACACTTATGCTGTTTTGTATTTACCTTCATCATTATTAAAATGGGAATTATTTATATTGTTTGTATTTGTATTGCAGCTTTGTGAAGTACATAAGGTGTCAGAACACCAAAACTGGCAGCAAAATGGACGCCCTAAAACAATACATACTGCAGAAGGACCAGCAGAAGATTAGAGCTGAAGAGAAAATAAAACCTTCTGCATCCCAGTCTGTGGTCCAGCACCCTTCACATCCGGCCTCTCCTGCTCCGACTCAAAGCTCACATTTCAAGAAAACCACAGCACAAGGTGCACTTTTAGATCTATTACTAATGAAATTCTTTGCATGCTTAAACATAATTATGATTATTAACATTTTCAATTGTGTGCCCTGAAGATGAAGCCATGGAGGTGGAGCCACAGGGTGAGTTTTGGCCATTTTATTTTTGTATATTGAAAAAAAAAAAATCAAGGACAAGACATTTTCACTCTTCATTCAAAAATGTGGAAGTTATGTTGTAAAATTTTTAAGTACGAAACTTTTGTATGTTCGGTACGTATTTATCACTTGTTTTGTTTGTTATAACACAAGGAAAAACACACTTATGAGGATTGCACATGATATTAATACAAATACAAGGGAGAACCAATAACATATTAATAGCTAATTGTATTGTAGCGAGCGTATACATGTCTCTATGCATATTCTGTAATAACCCATAGTTTGTCGCCAAACCATTTGTCAGTTAAATACTTTAAGTTTAGTGTTTTTCTCTTCCCAATATAAAATGCTCCTCACATTTTGATTGTTAGCTCACCCAAAAATGTAAAGTTACTCACCCTCAAGTGGTTTCAAACCTTCATTCATTTCTTTATTCTGTTGAACACAAAAGAAGACATTTTGAAGAAAGCTGAAAACCTGTAAGCATTAACTTGTAGAGTAGGAAAAACAAATACTATAGAAGTCAATAATCACAGGATTCCAACTTTCTTCAAAACATCTTTTGTATTCAACAGAAGAAAAAAACTAATAATGGTTAGAAACGAATAAAGGGTGAGTAAATGATGACAGAATTTTCATTTTTGGGTCAACTATCTCTTTAAACTTGCAGGAATAAATGTCCCATTCAGACACTATTTTCAGGCACAACTATATGATCATAGATATATTTCCTAACAGTATATTTTATAGTTTTGCCAAACCATAATCTTTCAATGTAAATTGTCATCCCTCATTTTCACGTAACAGTTGTGTTGTGTTTTTCGCAGTACTCCCACCACCACCACCAAGACCGATTCACTCGCCTCGTTTGGAGAGAGCTCAGAGACAGGAGTCAGCAGCTCCAGAGGTGTGTTTTTCACACCAAATCTGTTCCTTCATCACATATTTATTGATATGTAGATGTATAATTTTTGTGTATGCTTAGTTTGTTTTGCCCAAGGCCTGGAGGAGCTCACTTCCAAAAGAACAACACGAATGGATTGGTCGCGCTCTCTTCCGTCAGCAGGGTGGACGGGCAGTGCTGACGGATGAGCTGCAGATGTGGTGGTATCCTCCACAGCCACGTCTGCCATTTCATCAGCCTCCAGCATCGCCAGATGTGTTCTTCACCTGGCCGCTGTGTTTGTGGATGCCCTACAAGATGTGGTCCTACAGGCTGACCTGCAGTTCACCAAAATGCAGAAGGTCTGGATTTCGACTGACATCTTGTGGGCTCTACAAGACAGTCAGGCGGGTGCTGAACCTTCATGGGTGGTATTTCCTGGCCACAGAGTATATGGAGTGTCAGGGGTGCCATAAGAAGCTGGCTGCGTGGTCACGTAACATCCTGGACCAGCTGCATCCTTTTTACCGCTCCAAGTTCCCAGCCATCCTCACATACAGGTCAGTCGTGAAACAGTTGACTTTACTATAGGTAAAAATTCATAGACATGGGGCAATTAGGTATTTACATTTTACACTGATGACTATCAAATAAGCCATACTTGTTTTTTAAGGATACTGTTGAGAGAAAAAAATACTGATGAATTTCATTGAGAAATAACAAAAAGAAGGCAACTGTTAGCCGTAAATTTAGGAAATGTTTTGTAAGCATGTATTTTAGTTATTCTCATTTGTCAGCAATTGATTTAAATGTGGCACTATTCAGAACAGAAAAAGAAGTGACAAACACAAGTGTAAAACTAACTGAAAGTATTGTGGCATTCGCTAAAATAACATTTATATACATTATACATTAAGTTAATACATTAATTTATTTTTAAAAAATGCTACACAGACAGGGCTGAGTAATGAAATGCACGTAACGGTGTTACATATTTAAAGTACAAAATAAATGTAACTGTATTTTGTTATAATTACATTGTAAATAGAGTGGTAATCAAATTACAGTTCTTTAGCTTTGAAAAAATGTATCCAGTAACTCTTGTTTTTTTCAGTTTTCTCATGTTTTGAATGTTGAAGGGTATACAAAATATAAGAATTGAAAAATGACATTAAATTTTCCTAGAATTCACTTTGCATTCAGTGAACAGATCAAAACATGAAAATAAAAGTTTATAAATTCAAAAGATAGCTTTGTGTGCCTTACAGATTAACTTTTTCATTCATTATTTCATCCTTTATTCATTTGATAGTGATGACTGTAGTGAAGTACACTTTAAAAGTAACCTTCCCAGGCCTGTACACAGATACACATCTCTCTCATTCAAAGACAATGCAGACTTGCGCAATTTTCTTTTCTTGCAATATGTTTTTGTTTTACACACAAGACACTGAAAGCTGAGATTCTAATTCAGAATGTGTTAAAGGCTGACTTTTGATCTTGACCTTTGATGGGTGTCAGACTCAACATTCCAACCCCCTGACACACTTTGGCAGACTTGTGCAAAAAAAAAAAAAAATGTGCTCAGGATGATGAAAGGTAACATCTAAAATGAACTTTAATAAACTTTGGCATGGCTTGTATGTGTGTTTAAACAGGTTCTCATGTGATCTGCAAGTGGCAAAGCTAATGCGGGAGCGCTCTCGAGACAACAGTGCCACAATGCTGTACCACAAGCTGTGTGAACTGCACAGTGAGGACTGGATGAACAGGACTCTCCAATACCTCAGTGCATGCCAAAAGTTCCTGAGCACCATCACACAGCCCATCACACCTCCACCACTTATGCCACCTGTACCATCCGCCAAGTGGCTTCTCTATGTGCACGCTGATGATATCCTCTCACGCTATGATGAGCTCAAAGCCAGGGTCACCACTGTCTATGGGTCCATTCTGAATATGGAATCCTCCAAAAAGGTCACTTAATAATCTCAGATTACATTACATACAGCGGGTAAAAGAAATATTGAACATGTCACTATTTTTCTCAGTAAATATATTTCTAAAGGTGCTGATGAATTGGAATTTTCACCAGATGCCGCTAACAACAAAATAAATTGAATTAGTTTAAAAATTAAGTTGTGTTATAAAATAAAATGACACAGGGAAAACGTATTGAATACATGAAGATAGGGAGGTATAAAAAGGCATGGAAAGCCCAGACAGCAGCTGAAATCCCTCAGCAGCTCTGCCCCTCGTCAGTGTAAATGAATATTAGCTGCTTCAGTCTCAACACCTACATTACCAGGATGATGAAGATGAAACCCAGGGTGGATATTTCAGCAAGACAATGATCACAAACACACCCAATGAAACATGATGTGTTGAATACCTTTTTTACCCGCTGTACACTTGTACAGATACACTTGGTCATAATTGGATGCAAGTTTATTTACTCTACTGTTTTCCAACAATAGGCGGCCAATAAACTGTCAGGAGCTCCAGCTAAGACTACAGCCTCGGTCACTAGTGTGGGCAATGAACTCGGACAGGTCCTCATGTCTGTGCTCACCTCACATGAGGGCCAGGGATTGCAGCCCATGACCACAGGCCTGGTGAAGAGGTACGAGGGTGCTGGAGTCGCTCCCCCCACACTCCTCTATGTGGACAGAGACTGCTGCTCTTCTGTGGCCTCATCCAGAGCAGCTGCCCTGTTCAGCAGCTGGGATAATCTGCCTGTCCGTCTGGATGTGTGGCATTTTATGCAGCGTTTTGCTGCAGGTCTGCACACTGACAGCCACCCACTCTACAAGACGTTCATGGCAAAGCTCTCAGCCTGCATTTTCATGTGGGACGAGGGAGATGTGGCTCGTCTGAAGGAGATGAAAAGACGGGAGCTGGAGCAACAGCAGGGTGTTACTGATGAGCTGTTGACCAGTTGGATCACCTCCAGACAGTTGGCACAGCACTGTCGCTGCCGCACACGTGGAGTGGAAGAGACCGAGAGGCTCATTCAAGAGATGCTGGGTGACTTCAAGGATGCCAGGCAAACCATGGGCATCCCCTTGGTGCACCATGAGAAGATGGCTGTCATCTGGAGCAATCAAAGACACCATCTTCCGTGCATCCAAGACCCCCCTGGAGTGCAGCTATACACCCAGACAGGAAGTGTTAAAAAGAGAGGACTCACACTTCCTGTGTACCGCTGTGCTCGGGGGTGCACCAACCTGCAGTCCTTCCACAACCACATTGACTGCTTCATACCTGGTAAGATGACTAGTATTGGGTTAAAATATAGGTTCTTTGATTTTAAAACTCTAAAGACCTTCATTCATCTTCAGAATACAAATTAAGATATTTTAGATGAAATCTAAGATCTCTCTCATTCTTCATAAAAAGCAAATGGTCAAAATTAATAAAAAAAAATAAAACAAAATCTCAAAACTGTATGCCTTCAATGATTCAATCTGAATATTATTAAGCTACGAGAATAATTTTGTGTAAACATGAAACAAAAAATAATGATTTCCTTCACCCTACACTGACACTAAGAAAAGAAACTGTTAAATAAAAAAAATGTCATTCATTATAAATATCATTTTTGTTTCATGTGCACACAAAAGTATTTTCTTAGCTTAATAATACTCCAATTGAACTACTGAAGGCTTATGGTCTGTTTTTATTTGTTAGGTTTTTTTTTTGTTGGTATTTTTCTGGATTTAGGGTTGGGAGTCGAGACCATTGCTGTCTATGGAGGATCTTTCAGATTTAATCCAAAATATCTTAATTTGTCTTCTGAAGATGAAGGTCTCAGGGGTTTGGAATGACATGAGGGTGATTAAAAACAGACTTTTCATTTTTGGGTGAACTAATAATTTTACAAAATGATATAAATTCTGAAAATCTCTGAATCTGTTCATAATATGATTTTTTTCTTTAGAGGATGTGAGTGTTGTCTGTACTTTGCTTGTCATCCTGAAGATGCTGTCATTTTTCAAACTACTTAAAGTAAATAAAATAATGGCGGAAGCACAGTCTGATATTTGGAAATATATTATGTTCAAAAGCAGTGACAGCATAAATGAGGTCTACAAAATCAATCATTGTCATTCATTGTCAACTTAAATGAAAAAATTGATCACTTATTGAAATTAAATCAAAACCATACACTTCAGAGGCAAATCACCATACTGGTCACAATTTTCAGCCTTAGTGATTATGCACATCCACTTCTAGGGATGTTTTTATGTTGCTTGTAAATGCATATTGCTTATGTTTACTTTCAGGAAAAAGTGCTAACCTGGAGAACTTTCAGGCTTTTCTGCTAGAGGGTTTGGAGCGGTGGAATGAGGAGCGTGCAGCCGCTGCAGCCACACATGAAGCTCCATCACTGCGCTGCTACAGTGGCCAGCTTAAGCACAGCCTCAATCTACTCAGTCAGGAGGTTCTTGGCTTAAGTCTTGTTACAGACTACTCAAAGCCAAGACAGTACACCGGTATGAGTCCACAGTGACATGCTTTGTTGTTTTAACATTGCTTTAATGCTCTAACTTCTGGTTTAAACCACTATATATTTTTTCCTCAGGCGAGCTCATTGGGGTTGAGTACCTGTGCTCTCAGCAGTGCTGGGAGTTCAGGGAGAGATTTGGACAGGATAAAGACACTCCAGAGGGAGATCTGGACAAGTTAGGGGAAGAAGAAGAGGAGGAATTTGGTAGTGAGGATGAAGAACAGGACCACACCATCTCGCCACTTACTCTGATGTCCACCAGGGAAGCATTGCCTTTGCATCCTGATATACCATCATCCTCTCAGTCCACCCAGGACATGGAACCTGAGACCCAAGATGTATGTATGCATGCTTCGCCATGTCATCACCATTTTCATTTATTCTAATTAAACATCTCAATACTTGTAGGTGTGCAGAGGACCAGATGGGACTCCAGGGTATGATCGAGTGGTGGAGCTCACTAGATACCTCATTGAGGTCAGGGAAAACCCTCATCTCTCAGGCAGTGAAGCTGCCAACATTGTCCGGCTCTGGGACAGACTTCTGGACTGTGACAAACTGACACACGAGGGCAGACCCAGGTAACTTTGCAATTTTTTGTAATGTCTTAGATAAAATAAAGAACCAAGATTCACATTACAAATACACATAATATACAGATAAAGCAATTTATTTTTACGGTACAGTAGGTGTATTAAGCAGTTGCATTTAAGATATTTAATTAACAATTATAAAAATAATAGTTTTCCATAGTATTTTTTCCCAGCTACATCTAGCACCTATTTGGTCACTCACATTCTTCGATATAACTTTTTTTGTGAAAGAAATTTATAGATTTAGACACCAATAAAGTGAGCAAATATTGACAATTTAAACTTCTGGATGGATTTTCCCCTAATGAAATGTAGCAGCATGTTTAGCCTATTAGTTTGATGTCAATTTAAGACCTGAACAAACACATCCGTTGTTCTCTATACTCTATTCTTTCACTTTAGACACAATAACTAAATATTTTTATGTAATTCCTGTGTAGTTTTGACAGTTGTATTGTGATCAGATGTGTATCGTGACTTCAGGTGTATGCACTTTTAAAAAAACACATGCATTGCTTGCAAATAAAGTGTTTAACCAGCAAGACTTTAAAATTAAAGTACTTTTGTCATTATGAGTAAGTGCAGTGTCTTGTGAATGTAACCCTGTATGTCGTGTTGTACAGTATACTGAGACAGAGGCACCACAATTGCAACCAATATATAGAGCACTGTATCATGATACTACGGTTATTTATTCAAAAGCAGATTGTGGAGACATTTTAATTGCCCACAATCACCCCTAGTGTTACCTCTTATGCTGTTTTCTTACACAGGTGTATTGGCCAAGGCTCTTCTCAATGGCCTAATAGCAGGATTGTAGAGGCGCTGTGTTCAGATCTCTCCATCTTCCATCCAGCCAGAAAGGTGAAGTGGGGCGTTACTGTGAGCCGCTTGGCTGCTGTTCTGCGGGACTACCAGGCCATACAGAGACTGCTGGAGAACACTCCTACACTGAAGGGCAAGACCAGGATCGAGATGCCCAACATCAATAAGAAGATGCTTTCTGTCTGGTGTGTCATTTTTTTTATAAGTCATTTCAGAATTACAGTCAAGCAGTTTTTAGATTCAGTCCATCTTATTAATTGCCATTTTAAATAGGTACAAGAACTATTGTAAGTCGCTAGAATAGGTGATGGATGAGGACGTGCCCTTACCTCAGGTCAGCCTGGAGCCTGGCACAGGACAGACGCCCGTCCTCTTGTCACCAACACTGACATGACGAGGGCAAAAACCATCAGCAGCATCCACCATCTCTGCAAATGAGGAAAAATGACAGAAATCCTTCATTGTAAATAGTTATATACTGTAAATATTTCTTGTTGCATATACTTGTTTCTGGTCCAGAATTGTCGCTTTGCAAAGGCCAGTCCTAAATTATTCTTTATTTTATAACATCTATCTAAAAATGCCTCGTTCTTAATTGCACATTTGATACTTTTAATAAATATCTTGTAAACTGTTCTTAAACGATTGTCAGTTTTGAAAATTTACTTACCTTTTGTAAAAGTGACAGATTTATAAAACAGTCCCACATAATGGAAAAAAAGTTTGGCTTTATAAAGGTCATGGAAATATTCATAAATTATTAATCATTTTAGAATTGTATTTTTTACTTTTATAAATGTCATGAAAACAACACTTTAGCTTTAATAGAAATCATGTAAATGGTCCCAAATTCTCTTTTATTATTCTTATGTTTCATAAAACAAATGGTTCCTTGTTTTATACATTTATGTAAGAGGTCACATAAACAGTCTCACATATTTTCTGTTCTGTATTCATTAGTGTTTAAAAATAGTGAGTAAACATTTTTAACAAACTATTATATACATTTTAAATGAACTTGATTATAAAAGCATGTACTAAATATCATTTAACTGAAGTTTTGCCCTAATAAATGTATTAATAATAAATAATAATTATTCTGTTTTTATTGAACAGTTCACACTCAAAACTATATATAAAAAGTCCAATATAAAATACATGAAATAAAAACTAAAAGTAGAAAATAGAAGGCTACAAATATTTTAGAACTATTTACAGCAAATACAAACTTGATGACAAAAGTCAAAAATGACTTCATATCAATAAGAGTTAGTTGCTCTGCCAGCCAAAGCGCCAATGCTTTCCCCTTGTATGTGTTGCAAAAAAAAATGTCCATCATCTCCACATTTTGGCAGGTTAGTACAGGACAGTCAAATTCTGCTCAAAGAGAGTGAATGTCCCGCAAAAGTAGTGAGTCTGAAGAAATTGATTAGCACTGGCTTTTCACATTCAAAAATCCAGGCCAATCTTCCCTTGTGCAACCATTTACCTGAGAGCAAGTGAAATATTGACCAGTTTGATTTCAGAGACCTGCATTATCATTTCAACAAACTATTATGGAATCACAAAATGGAAATGGATTCATGTAATCTCCACAAATCATGGAGAAGATATGGAAAAGAATTTGCTACAGAGTCTTGGGCCCTACTTATTTTGCTGAGTGTTGTGGCCCCAGAATGTGAAATGTCTGTTCAGTTTTTGCAGGCCTTGACAAGACTGAAGAGGACAAAGAGACCCTCATGCATGACAATGCAACAGTGAGGCAAGTAGATCCAAAGAGAGCTCACCATATATATAGAATGGTTTTATTCTTTTTTTTTTTTAAACAGTTTTCGTCATTTGTTTGGTATCGGCTATAAGCAATTTGATTAAAAACATTTTTAATTCTGATACTAAGAACCAATATTTAGTAATAGACCCTTTTCACATTTCCAGGTTTCTCATGAGTGGAAGTAAACTTAAAGAGCAGTGATCGGAAGAGTATCACAAATATTACAAACACCTCGCATAAGCCTTAACTAGTTTATTGTAATCTGATGCAAAGATGGTCATATATAAAGTATAGCTTTATAAATCTTCATTATTAAAAAAAAAAATCTAAATATTAAAAACTTTTGAGGATTGAAGATGCTGACGACCACAGTCTTGTGAAAGGGGTCTATAATATGCAAGTTTTACTTTAATCTGTTTTCATAGAGTAACTAACTGTACTAAACAAAGAATTTGAAATTTTATCTGTTACTTGTTTGCCCGAGCAACAATGATGGTATTGTGTTTTGTTTTGTTTTCTCTGTGGAAACAAAACATACAATGTTTTTTCAATGGCCATGTTAATTTATTTATTACCTTAAAATAAAAAGGCCTTTAATGCGATTTCACAAATCACATACTATTTTAAAAAAATATATCCATTTTAGAACAGACTATAAAGTAAGTAGATTTTTTTCTATTTTAGTTAGTCAAAAATGGAAGTGTTGCTTCACTTTGTTTTTGTACATTCCTCATCTCCTCCATCCACTGCTCTACAGTTTTCCCAGATGTTCTAGCACAAAAGTGGACCCCGCGAAACTGGCTGTGCCCAAACTCTTTTGTTTTCGGGTTGCCACACTTTTTACAAAGATACTGTTCGAAGAGCCTCTTGAGAGGTAAACCTCGCTGGGCAGCTTCTTCCTCTGCCTTCCTCCGGCGCCAAGCGGTGGTCCGGGGCACCTTCGGACAAGCGGGTCTGATGGCGAGAGCTTTTTGCTCTGTCTGTAATGGCACAGCATGAGGAGGACTGGGAACCCCGATCACTACTTTAATCACATCACCTGCATGTCCATAATGAACAGGATTTGCAATGTTGTGTGGTAGAGGAAGTAAAGCCTCAGAAGTCTTCATGCTGTCAAGCCACTGGTGCAAATCAAAGTGTTCCCTGGTACTGTACCTATTTATACAGAAAGATGACACAATCTTTTTATATGAATGTAAATACAGTTGATATGTATAGTAAGTGCATGAAGTATTGACACACCACTGGCACAGTATCCTCTGGTTTATCTCCAGCAGCTGTATCCGTGTACGGGACGAGATGGCAGGGCTGTCCTGGACGATGTTGCGGATCATGGTGTAGTCTCGAAGGATGGCCGTCCACCTGCTCACCCTCACACCAGCGACTGTCTGATCCACAGGGTGGATGTGGGACAGAGCCAGGCAAACAGCTGCAACAAGTCGGCTGAGAGAGAAGAAGTGGAGTTTCAAATTAGTGCCTAATTTCAAGATCACTGCTCAGTCTTGTTTGAAGCCATTCTAGAAATTCGAAAGACAAGAAATAAAAGATATTTGAACGCTGATCATGAAATGTCTGGAAACCTCCCAGCTATTGGTTTTAATCTGGCGCCTGATAGTAAATATCTGATGCATTAAATTAACAAGCATACAATTAGTCAATTCCAAAAGTGAATGTCATTGTGCAACAGGAAGCTCAAATTCTATCACCGTTTGCCAAGGCTGTGGATTAAAGATAATAACGTTATATGTAATCTTCCATTTCTTGCACAGACCAATTGTTTTGCTCCATAAAACCTCAAAGTATCACCAGGAGCCAGAAGTATTCAAATAATTTTTCCTATTTGCTGTGTTGTTTTTTGATTCTCAGTTGTTGTTTACACTAGTGTGTTTTCGTTTTAAAATGACATTCTAGCTCCTTGTCCAGACGACTATGTTTAAAAAAAAAACTATCTCTGTCCACACTATGCAGCCAAAAAAACACATGATTACATGACCATTCACGATCACTGGGCATGCACATATTTTGGCAGCATTTTAGAGTCTACCGGTTGTGTAATGGTCATTTGAGAGTGGCTTGACGAATCAGAAAACCAGTCAGAGGGCAATTATGGATAGAAGTGCCTCCATTTTCAAAAGTTTTTGTTTCAGTCCGTCTATATTGAAATTAAACACCAGCATTTCCAAAGTAAAACAGGATCTTAGGCATTTTCTAAATGCTCCATTTTCATGGGTCAAAGATAGTGTGGATGCCATAACAAAACTTGTGTGTTTTAAAATTAAAACACAGTGTAAATGGCATCTCAAAGTGCCGAATGTTGTTGACTTTTTATGGCTCAGCAATGACAATTCAGTTTCAGCTGAATACAAAAAAGTCAACTACATCTGTACAGCCCAATGTTAAGTAAATTAACATCTTTTTGGGGGGTGAAATACTATATAAAAAGACAATGCAATTTTTGGGGTGATAATATAGCATAATAACTGGGAAAATCTAGTAACGGAACGGTTGTTTGTCTGACACACTCACTTCTTCAGGCCATCAGTGCATGGAGTCACAAAGGCATCAGTGTGGCAGTTGATGAAGTGCAGTCCATCTTCTGGACGAATGGGGAGGACGACTCCACCTTTATCATAATCTGACAGCTTATCCCACAGAGCAACAATCTCATCCACCTTTCGCTGTGTGACAAATCCATGACTTCTAAGCTCAACCAGACTATTAGCCAGGTTAATAACATGATTATAACCTGGAACACCATCAGGCCCAATGCACTTTTCCTGAGGAAAAAACAAATAAACCTAAATGAAAACAAGAAGAACATGAAGGCAATATACGTGGAAAGTGTGGTTTAAGAGCTTCAAGAGGTAAGAGATATAATTATATTTATGTATTTGGGAGAATTTTATCCAAAGCAACCTTTTTTATATATTTATATTTTTGCCATATAGTAAAATAGATCATTTTGACTCATAAAATGCTATTATCAAAAATATACCTGTGCAACCTATTTTTGTGGTCCAGGGTCACATCTGACAATGGCGAGTGCTAATTTTAGGCCTTGGAATAATACTATGAGTGCAGGAAAGTTTCTTTTTTACACAGAACAGCACTCACCTCTTCCTCCTTCTCCTGTAAGATGCTCTGTGGCATGAACTGGTCCTCAGTGATGGGCTCATCTTTTATGGGCCCAGATGTGGAAGACACGATTGGATCCGGCTGGGATATGGGGTTGCTGGAGGAAGTGGACTGCAGAAGAACTGCCTGACACTGACCAGGGTGAAGTGGTTTAAGGCTGAGCTCCAGGAACTTTGGTGATCTGAGGGGATCGATGTCTGAATCCTCATCTTCCAGGTCTCCCTCCATCTGTCCATCACTCTCGTCTGGAGCATCGGGATCCATGAAGTCATCCACCTCCAACACTCTGCTGGTCTGAGAGTACAGATACTCCACCCCGATGAGCTCACCTGCGAAACAGTATGACTGATTATCTTCTGCAGTTCACAGAGGTCCACTTATTTAACGTAATAGGCCATTTTCAGTCCTGTTTTGATGTCCTTTAAAAAAGACTGAATAAATGTGGCAGATTGTAGACTCTAGATCAAACAACTGCTGGTATGATTGGCTAACAGTATGCATATTAAAACTTTTCGAAAGTTTGACAGGATTGCTGTGCCCACAATGCAAACTTCTGAATGTATGTTTGATAGCATAGATCCTTCATAGTCAGATGCTCCTGTGATTTAGCCTAAAATACCTACATTCTCAGTACATATGTGTAATAATAGACAAAAGCATAAGTGAACACATTATTGTCACAGAATATTGTCTTTTACTTTTTCATTCTTGACGCTGGATTTAAAAAAAAAGGTTGTGCCTTGTTTGTAAACCTGTCATTTTAATATGAACTGAACAAAGGACCAAGTTACTGACGCATCTTGAACTGCATTAAAAATAAAGTTCTTTGACAAAAATGGTCAAAAACTTGGCATTGCACATCTTCTTCTTGCCTGTGTTGGCATCTCTTGTTATTCATCTACAGCCTGTGTTACGTCCCAGGACGTATTTTGTTTCTGTTTTGTATTTCCTGTTTTTATTTCTCTTCTCTACTCTAGTAGGAGATAATGACCATCACCTGTTGCCACTTACGAACTGCTCACTGATTGGAGGATGAGAAGAGCTGTGGGCATTTAAGCAGCAAGTCTCTACTAGAACAGTGTGTTTTTGTGTGTGTGTGGAGGCTCTTTTGTGAGGCTTTACATTTTTCTTTTAATCCTTTAAAAGCATTATCTGTTGATTAGGAACTTTAATTTGTTTAAGTTCTGTTTGCTGTTGCCCATCTTATGTAGTTTTTGCCTCAGTAACGCATCCAGTAACGTTCAGTTGTGAGTTTACTTTTGATTTTTCAATACTACTTTGTCATTGCTTTGTCATTCCCAAATTAACTTTTTGTTAATTTGGGATTGAGTTAGTAGAGAGGGGGTGCCGTTTTTCTTTTTGTAATTCCTGTTTTTCTCCTGTTTATGTTAGTAAGGAATTGAGGGTATTTTTTTAGGTATTTTTCTTTTCTTTTCTTTGATAGATTTAGTTCTTCCCTTTTTATTAGTTAGAGAACTTTTTGTTTGTTGTTTTGGCTTGAACTCCCTCTTGAAGCTTTCTTGAAACCCTCGTTAATCACTGAATAATGAACTGTTAACTGATGGGCGGAGCTAAACAGGCATTGCTCTTCTGCAGAGGCGGAGTTTGGACATCTTGCATAATAAACTGGTGCACATTTTCTTCAATAAAAGATGTTTTTAGACCAATCAGAAAGTTTTGAGAACTGAAACTGTACTGTAAGAACTGAGATTCTACACAATACAATGACATTCAAGGGAATTAGATTTCTCAGTTACATCCTAGATTTAAAATAACATTTAAACATAAAATGCACAGTAAATAAAAGTTTAGTCAGTTTCAATGTGACCTTCATACAACACATCAAAACATTGCATTGGAAGAAACACCTATGTAAGAACAAGTAGAACGTCTTATGCATTACCAGTGTACTCTCCTGAGCTGTTGTGATCCTCAACTAGCTTACAGCCTAGAAGCTTTTGGCTCATATGGTTAGCATAGCGCTGCATTGGACTGACTTCCTCAGCAGCAGCAGATCTGGACTTGTTCCACTGTACTATCCCATCCACCAGGTAAACATGGAAGTGCAGGTCCTTTGTACTTATACCTAAAAAAAAATAGAAAAGACCTACTTATAAAATAATTTAAATTCACATTGACACAATTCACAGATTATTTATGTGACAAACCTGGAATGAAATGGTTCAGATGTTTATGAAATAATTCTACTGATCCAACACCACGTGCGCAGCTGTATATGGGCAGACTGAGCCCTCCTCTGGTCACTTCTTTAACCTTCTTGTAAAGCTGTAAGCCTGGAGGATCCTGAATACACAAAAGATGGCATTGTTGAGCTCGCCAGATTTCCTCCATCTTCTCCCGGTCCATCAGTTTGGTCCCCATGAAGTCTGTAGCTTCCATGAACTCCTTCAACAGTTGTTCAATGAGCTGCCTGGTCACTTGATCTCCGCGTGTTTGGTGTCGACAGTGTCTTATTAACTCTTCAGCAGTGGGCTTGTTGGATACTTTGCCATCTGTAGATTGACACATCTCCTGTTGCTTGGCTTCATGGAGTCTTTCAACATCTCCAATGTCCCATTCAAAGATACAGGAGAATAGCCGTCCCATGAAGGTGCCATAGAGTGGGTGGTTTTCTGAGGTGATGCCTGCTGAAATATGCCGCATGAACTGCCATGCGTCCAGCCTGATGATGAGCCGGTCCCACTCGGTGAACATGGCTGCCGTTTTTCCCTTGGCCGTGGTGGAACAGCAATCATGGTTTACATAGAGGAGCTGTGGAGGAGGTTTTCCGGCTTGCTGGTATCGCTCCATCAGGCCAGAGCACATGGGATGCAGGCCTTCACCTTCAGTTTGGGTCAGCACACACATTAGGACCTGCTCGTTCTCATTTCCTACAGTTGTGGTCCACACAGCTGAATCCTGTTTCTTGGTGACCTAATGATTAATGAAAGAATAATGTAAATGCTACAAAAGTGGATGAATTTCAGTGGGGTCAGTATCAAAAAGACATTAAAGTACTGTAATATATATATATATATATATATTACATGTGAATTTAGATTTTTTTTCATGGGTGCTTTGCATATTCAATACACTCGAATAGAAAGCTGTTGTTTTAAACTGTAATAATATTTCTTATTACTATTTTTGTTTATTATTTTTATTTTTATAGTGAGTATTATTATTTTGACAATTTTTTTAAATTATTGGAATCTGATGAACTCAAGAAATTTGTTTCAAAAACATAAAAGTAATTTCAAGCAGTGTAAAACAGCATATTTTGCATCCAACTGACTGCACTAAAGTCTGCGTGAACTGGAAGTGAGAGTTATTTCAGTTTGTTGATGTACTTCCAAGTGAAACAGAATATCGAGTAGGGAACGGGGCTTTCTTTTGTGCATCATTCCCTCATAGCAAACTAACGGTAAGAGCTGCATGGTTAAGGATATTAATATACAGTGGCTATGGAAGCTCAGAAGTTCACTTCAACAGAAGGACATCCAAACGTGGAATAAATGGTCAGATTTTGATTGAAGATGACCTAATTATTCATCTTTATAATAATAATGTGAGCTAGCAAAATAAACACTTTAAATTTTGATTTCACACAGACTTTAAATCTAGTGGTGTCTGCTCACCTTCTTGATGGAGATCATCTTCAGGATGGAGCCGTAGACTGAAGTGATTCTGGCCTTCATCTCTCCGAGCTGTGTAAGTGCATCCTTTGCATAGACTGCCAAAAGCATCGAAGAAGGCGGCACTGGTATCATCTGTGGCACTTTGACCATAACAGCGCTGAGATCTTGAAATTTCTGCAGTACAGAGAGGTACTCGGCAGCCTGAGCCACCCACCGCTCTTTGTGTCGGACACAAAGATGGCTGTACAGCACTGCTGCACTCTTCCCTGGTGTCTGACACTGCATCATCCGAACCAGCTCCTTATCACATGACAACCTTTCAACAAAACACACACACACAAAAAACAACTCAGCTTTTAACTGAGTATTACAATTTAAAATTTATTTAGGCATGGTTCACCCAATTAAAAGTGAAACTTCTGTCCACATTTATTCACTCTCCACTTGCTTCACACCTGTTTGATTTTCTTTCTTCTGTTAAACACAAAAGAAGTTATTTTGAAGAATGTTAAAAACCAGTAAACATTAACTTCCATAGTATTTTTTCTACAGTGGATGTCAGTGGCTACCGTTTTCCAACATTCTTCAAAAAAATCTTTTTTGTGCTCAACAGAAAAAAAAAAAATGTTTAAGGTCTGGAACCACTCGAGGGTGAGTAAATAATGAGTAAATTCTCATTTTTGAGTGAACTACACCTTTTATAGGTTAACAACACTGGAAAATGCCTATTAGTTAAAAAATGTCCCTATATTTTATGATTCACAGATGTTTTTTTTTAATTTACACTTTCAAATTGTACTTTTGGAGCTTGATCTCTGCTCTGTCAGGTTTTGCTACTGAAAATATAACTCTACAGTTGTAGAATAATAATATATTGCATAAAAATAATTAATGCAGAACTAGATCCATTAAATAACATAAAAGTACTGGCAGCTTTTTGTTTGATAATTTACAATAGTCTACTGAAAATATCAATTGAAGTCAGTTTGTTAAATGTTTCATAATCAAAAACTGTCAAAGCAGAAATCAAGGCCCCATAATGCAATTTGAAATTAAAAAATAAACCGAAAACACCCATGAATCACAAAATATGTTCAACTGTACAGTTTAACAGTAAACTCAGCCTACCTATAGGTTAGGACTGCTGGGAATTTATCACAATGGATGGGATGCAACTGATCCAAAATATCTTGCGACCAGCCCGCCACCTTCATCCTACAAGAACAGCACTCCAAATACTCTGTGACCATGAAATACCAGCCGCTGATGTCCAAAACCTTTCTGACAGTGTCGTGCAGCCCACAAGGCCTCAAATGATTCCCAAGACGGCGGCAGTTTGGCTTTGTGCACAATAGTCTGTATGCCCACATGCGACAGGGCATCCATAAGAACAGCCTGCTGTGGAAGAAAGGCTCAGGAGAAGGAGGAGGCTGTGAATATTTTGACGGGGGTCCAGGATTTGACCACCACAGCTGGAGAGGTTCAGTTAACATCAGCTTTCCAGATGCATCTCTGCTGAACAGAGCCTTACTGACCCAGAGTTGCTGCTCTTTTGGCAACGTCTGCTTCCAGCCTTCTGGTAGTAAAAGCTGTAGGTTAGAGAGAGAGAGAGAGAGAGAGAGAGAGAATAAAGGTGAACATGCCACTGTTCATTCTATACTATCATTCAATAAGGGCCACAGATAGAATTTGACTTACATCTTCATGGGGATCAGGCAGCTTTTTGATTGCTTGTGTTTTCTGTTCATCCATTTGTGATGAAGACTGGAATATCTAATTTGCTCAATCTGGCATAAAGGAACAAAATTGATTAAAAATGACCGAATATATCAGCGCTAATAGCCCAATGGTTAGTGCACTGACACATGGGACTAAGGCAGTGGTTCTCAATTCCAGTCCTGGAATTGTTCCCTTACAGAAAAAGCACATGAGCGTGATCACATTTTTTTCACATGAAGGTTCCAAAACCACATGTTTCGTATGCGTTTCACATGTGTTCCACATGTGATTTTAACATGTGAAGCTCATGTGACTCTCATGACGTTTTTGTAAGGTATTTTATATTCATAAACACATAGTCAAAGAGGTCAAATGCTGTAGGTGGTGTTACAGCCCTGTTTGGCAAGCTATAGATCTGTGCTTTCTGCAAGCCGGTCAAGTTCATCCACACCAGACTAAGTAAATATTTCCATATGGGCCTCACTTTGTGTGCAAAGACATTGTCATGCTGGAACAGAAAAGAGCCTTTCTAAACTATTACAGCTAAGTTAGAAGCACAGAATTCTCTGGAATGACATTGTATAGTGTGGAACTGAGATTTGTTTTCATTAGAATTACTGGAATGGCCAAACCTGATTTGGGGGCACTTTATTTACTCTCACCAAATGCACATCATAACTGCTTAAGGCGTGTTATTACTGTTGGTATCATTTAAAAGTAAGCACCACTAAAACAAAATATAATACCAATAGAGTTACAGTACAGTTTACAAATGCACCGCATTATCTAACGTTAAACTACTAATAAACGCGTCTTGCTCATTCAATAGTCCATTAGTTATTACTGTAAAGAGACACGATCGTGGACGTCTAGGCGAACCCCTTCCATTAATACAACAAACCGTCATGACAAATAAACAACACACGTTTTCTTATTACACTACAGTGTTCCGAACATAAAACGGGTGATAATAATCGAACAAGTCTTACCTTGAGGATACCTAAACCCAAACCAGATGTTAACAGTTCACGCAAAGAACTATTAAATTTGTCTTTTTAAGCAAATGTGTTACGACAATTTAATGTATCGCACGAGGTGTCTTGTTTATGGACCTCACGAGCAGCGAAACCACAGACAGAGACATATCGCAGAAGGTGGAGACTTCCACTTCTATAGGAGTGAATGGAGAAAATAGTAGCGTAGCACTCAGCACGTATAGGCCCGCCCTTAAGCTGAAAGAGCCAATACCATTTTAGACTCGGGCCTGAAAGTCCCGCCTCTCTGTTGAATGAGCCAACCACTTCTTTCATAGTATAGTCGGGTTTGTTTACTCTGTACTGCGAATGCGCACTTCTTGAGCCATACAGTTGCAGTGAGATGATATTCTTGCTTTCATGATATACAGTTCGGATTATTTATTTTAAGTATAATTTTTTCTTATAGAAGAAGGTAAAATTGTGTATATTAACTCGTCATTGTTTGGACAACGAGGAAGGAAAGCGATGATGAGCATAATAGTAAAAACAACAATAATAAATAATAATAAGAAGAAGAATTATTATTATTATTGTTACATTCGCTTCTACTCCTGTTCAAAGCAAGCAGAAGTCCTCCTGGCCTGTCAGAAGATAATCATTTTATAGGGCTCCCCCTATAGGACTGAATAGCACTTTTATTTTCCGTTGATTACACATTTTATTGTAGAAGTCTGTATTCTGCAATAATATTGTGATATTGTACAAACAGGCATTGCTTAAAGGGATAGTTCACCCAAAACTGAACTTGTTCCAAATCTGCTTGACTTCCTTTTTCTGTTGAACACAAAAGAACATATTTTGAAAAAAAGTAGGTAACCATTGACTTCAATGCTATTGTTTTTTCTTACTAAGGAAGTTAATTAGTACAGGTTTCTAACATGCTTCAAAATATCTGTTTTTGTGTTCAACAGAAAAAAATTGATTGGAAAAGGATTGGAACCACTTGTTTTTGGAACCACTCATTTTTAAGTGAACTATCTCTTTGACACACAGGACAACAAAACTTAATTTTAGATTATCCAAAAAAAAAGATAAATATGTGAAAAATTCACGTACAAAAACTTAATAGGTGCATGTAATGGGCTTCACATGGGACTTAGTCATCATTTTCAACTAATTAAAGTTTTCTGCGGCCTGATTTAAAACGAGCATATATAATCACACCAGAGGACATGGTTTTCAGTGACAAAATGTATCAATTTACTATGTTTTTAAAAAATATAGGTTTGTAAAAACAATGATTGTCATTTACTACAATAGCCACTTGTAAAATTAAGCCTAAGGTATTTATTAATATTTTACGATTTTTAATATATAAGAGTTGTAATTTATTGAACTATACTATGCTGTGAGACAGTCACAACAAAAGACAGTTTTGAGACTTGGCTCAAAATGTAAAAAATAAAATAATAACACAACAGGTTTTATAACAAAAGGTCCATGGAAGACAAAGAAATGTTTAACAGTTTGCTGCATTTTAAATAATAAAATAATATTACTTATTTTCACTTTTGTCATGTGTGACAGGGAAAATGCCACGTCACGTCAACAACCAATATATATATAAACACGTAATGACCTTTCCTTTTACTGATAAATGTTTTTTATATTGCATTTTACATTATTTACACCTAAGTACAGTAGTTGGCGATAAGCAGCTGCCTCCAGCCTGTAAACACTAGAAGAAAAAAATAGGCCGCCGCCCATCAGACACGTCAGAGGCGTGACGTTTGTGATTTTCTGGAAATCAGTGAAATGTGGATTTTGTCCAGGTAATTGTATCGTTACTACTGCTATAGATTTTGCTTTAATTTAGGAATGAAACAGAACACATGCTTGCTGCGCCACATATTTGTATGTAGCAGATCTGAGGTAAGGCGAGTTCATTAGATCTCATGATTCAGATCAGATCCAACAAGGGCTCTGCCCGAGAGATCAGCTGCTTGTCAGATCATTTGAGCTGAAACAAAGCGTTGACATCAGACGATTGTGTACGATTAGGAATGCATTGCAGGTAATATTAGGTTTGTGTGCTAGTCATGCATATGCTTTATACTGGCGGTGTCCGATTTGTGAATGAATCATTCTTTTGAGTCGGATCGTATAGACGAATTCGTTGGATCACTTTTTTAAACAATGATCAGTATTAATATTCTTTGCGTTTTAGTGTTGTGCGTACAATATGCCTTTTACTTTATATATTGTTTTGCTTTAAGGTGGACCCTGAGTCTGTATTATGATGATGATAATGATGAACCGATTCCCAAAAGCATCGTAAGCATCTCTTGCTGGTCTCTACGATCTAGGAAAACAAAGCCATGTCAGACTTGTTCACGAGTCAGTTTTTGAGTCATTTACTGGTTGAGTCACTGAATTCCAGTATGCATGTGTTAAAATATGTTTACTATTTGTTTATAAACAAGCTTATGAAACAAAGAGGAAATGAACCGATTTTGTCCTAAAAGAAACGATTTGTTTTAACTTCCCATTGCTACTTCCCTACGCCCAGTAGAATAACTTGATTATCTGCATTGCATAGTACCATTATTTAGGCCTGAATGAATCAATGAATTGCATATAATTACTCATTATGCTCAAATGAGGAAAAAACAAAAGGTTCTCTGAGATGCAATTTGCTGTCAGCGGTCACGAATGGCTGAATAACCCTGTCAGCTATTTTCAAGTGCGTTTTACTTGAACTATAGAGCACGTTTGTTTTGTAACCACATAAAAACTCAAATCAAGTCAAATACATTTGATGAATTGAATTGTATAAATGAAATGAATGTAAAAGTTGTGCTTGATAACCAAAAAAAAAAAGGATGGTTAACAAGTATTTAAAGTAATCAGCCTGGGGCAAGTTGTGTAAAGACTTGTCTTAAAAACTGGTTTGACCAACTAGCAGTAAGCCAAAGTGTAATCAGAACCAATCAATCATTTTGTGACTTACTTTATTATTTATATAATATAGCCAGTCCCGATGGAAAAAGTTGGTGACTAACTTGATTTTTAACACTAGTCTATAATAGTCGATTTTTCTCCCTAAAATTAATATTTGGTGTTCATTGACTCTGCCTCGGCTATTCAAGATGTAGATGTGCATTTTTTTCTACAGTAGAACATTAAAGAAGCTTGTTTTAACTGACACCATGGTCATTGGTTATTCATAAAATTCAAGTCAACAGCTATCAGCACTTTGAAAACAAAAATTAAAAAAATACAAAATAGTTTTATAAAGTGAAACAACTAATCTGTGCAAGAAACTGAACATAATTTACAACATCATTACCTTTAATCCACAATCTCGGCAAACACACAAAATTGAGGCCGTTTGAAGCATGAGATTCCTGTCAGACTTTAACATATCCAGTGGCTTAAACACGCGAGAGCGGACACTTCTTGTTTGCATCATTTTATATAGTAATATTTACTTTGATTTACTATGCAGACTTGAAGATTGAAGGTAACCAAACAAACATTTTTTTCCAGTGGCTTAACTTGCACAGAGGAATTATTTACCTAAACAATAGCAATCTAGCAAAATAAACATTGTAAATTTTGATTTCACATGGACTTTAAGAAAAAAGGGTGAGCAAACTAAAATTGAGCTAACTATCCCTGTAAATAATTACATAATTGTCTAGTGACTTTGAATATTTAGATGTGTATTGTTTAGTTTTTTCAATGTTGGTTTACCCTCACATGTAGTGTTTTTAATTTCTTTTTGTGTAGAATCTAAAAATGTATACAGACACGCCAGCTTGATCTCAGAGGAAAATGTTACCATTTTACTAAGGCTGCACGATATTGGAAAAATCTGACATTGCAATATTTTGTTTTGCTGCGATATGTATTGCGATATGACTATAATTTCCCCAAATGATTTGAATAGCTCTATTTGGAAAGATTTCATTTATTTAGATTGACCGAGATGATAAAGTCTTTTTGTATGCAGTGCTTCTGCATAAAATAATAAATTACAAGCATATAGAAATATGACAGATCAAAAATTTTAAATAAAAAGTTAAATAAACAGGGGAGTCTATCAGTATTCAAGTACAGAAATTGAACAATCAAACGTAAAATAACATGGCCATCATTGTATAAATAATTTAGAAAAATAATATTTAATAATATCTTTATCTTTTAATCTTTAATAAATAATCTAATCCTGCGATGTGACTATTGTGGATACACCATTGCAATATCAATGCTCAAACAATAAAGTTCAGCCCTATATTTTACATACTGGCAGAAAGAAATTCATAAAAATTCATACAATTTCATTTGTATGAAAACATACAATTTTAAAAGGCGTGCCCCTAAACCTACCCCTCATTGAGGGATGAGCAAATCATACTAAACTGTATGAACAAGATTGTACAAACTCATACCACTTTGAGATTGTGTTGGATATTCCAACAAAGGATGACATAAAATGGCTATTTTTTCTGAAAGGGAGGAGCTCTTTTGAATCTCCCATGCCAACTTGTCCTTCATGTGGTTTATAGCTGTTTGTCATTGGCTCTTTGCTTTCGGTCTGTCTGCAGTTGCTCTCAGTGCCAGGAAAAGTAAGAGGAGTGTGGTCAGCACTATGAGCGGGGCAGCGCTGGGAATAGAGATTGTGGTGGTCTTTTTCCTGGCTCTCTTCCTCCTGCATCGCTATGGAGACTTCAAGAGACAGCAGCGCATGGTTCTCTTTGGCACACTGCTGGCCTGGTATTTGTGCTTTCTCATCGTCTTCATTCTTCCTCTGGACGTCAGCACGGTAAGTGTGGCTCAATCTCTCAAATCAAGTGTCCAGTGCTGTTCATTCCTGATGCAACTCAGGCAACCTGTGCCATTGATTTTCAGACAATCTACAACCAGTGTTTAAATGATCAGGAAACACAAACCCAGATGCCCTCTGTGAGCCCTGTCCCTTTAGAGCAGATGACTGCAAATAGCTCCATCTCACCCGCTAAAAGGTAAGCCTGTCAATTCGGCATCAGTCCAAATAAAGACTGTGTTATATTGCTTATGGACATATATTTTGTTTCTTCATCCAAAAGCACTCAACGTGTGTGCTATAAACCATGGAGCTATATTCCAGATGGCATCATGCCTGTTTTCTGGAGAGTTGTTTATTGGACCTCACAGTGTCTTACTTGGTGAGAAAGCTTTACCCTTTTCAAAATTGATAATTGCATCTTAAATCTTCCAGATTTAGTGTGTGTCAGTGCTGCTCCACATGAACTCATCACTGAATTTGAGTATTTATAAACACAACATATACCACAAACTGTTAAAAAAGAGAGAGGTTTAGAGGTTTTCCAACAAAATATAACCTTGATGGTTTAAACATGGCTACCATAAACAAAAGTATTGGCATTTCACAGTTGATCTTAAACCAATAATTTGTTTTCAAATTCCTTTGCGCCTTATAAAATTACAATATTAATATAATAATATATTTCAATATTTTAGATAAACTGTTGCAATAATAATTGTTTTTAAATTATTATATGTACATTTTGTATTATATGCAAGTCATACTGATAAATAATTATTAAAATGTTGTGCACCCCTACAAATAAGAACAATAACTGTGGAGTTTTTTTCTTCTAAACAAAAAAAACTTCTCAGATCTTTCTTTTGTATTTTACATCACAGTACCTCTTTAATCATAAAAAAGTGAAAATATGTAAAAAGTATAAACATTTGTATGTATGTATGCATATGTCGCTACTTTATATTTGCATGAATAAAGATCAATTCATATTGAGGTTGATAGAAAGTGTGATAAAAATGGATTTTAAACTGGCTTTTTAAATTGGTTTATATTGTATAAAATCCCATCTTAATTACCAAATATTATTTGTAAACCTGAAGAAAACCATTTTTTAATTATTTTATTTATTTTATTTTATTTATAGCTCTATTTACAATACATTTATTGCATAGCTCTACATACATTTAATATAGAACAGCTTTAAACAAAACATTTGGTTTACACCGTGCATGAATAGTGCTGTTTTCACCTGATATTAGTATGCCGTTTTAGTGGTTTGAGCACAGGTGGTCAGGTGAGATCCAGCCATGAAAGACCACAGATTTAGGCTCACCAATCTGTTCTCATGTGCTTTGAAACCACAAAGGACACAAATTCTGTTTCATAAAAAAACAAAACTGTACAGTTTGCAAAACTTTACCTATTAATTCACATGTATCAATGCCAAGGTAAAGCCACAGTTAAAGATAGTTACTTTAAAGTCCACATGAAAACAAAAAGTTTTTGGCCTTTTGTTATGAATTTATTTTTTTCATCTAGAGGCTAGTATGCTTTAAAACAACGGCAACATTTGAAATCAAAAGATATATTCAAAACTTAGTTAAACATACCTGGTATAAATGGGACATAAATGCTATATTATACCTGCTCATGTATGTAAATCCTATAAGAAGGGTATTTAACAACAGTGTCTTATCTTCAAAGGCTCCTTCTGCCATTCATGCAGTCGTACGCTCGCTCTGGAGGATTCACCATTACAGGAAAGATCAAGACAGCCCTCATTGAGAACGCCATCTATTATGGCACATACCTTTTTATTTTCGGCTCTCTTCTCATCTATGTGGCTGTGCATCCGCAGTGGCACCTCTCCTGGTCTGTAGACCAATCCAGAACGCTCTTTAATCTTGGTCATGAAGTGCCGTTCATACTGACTCCTCTTTTCTGCATCACTTCACCAGGTATGAGCTGCAAACCATTGGCATCACTGCGGCAAACACTTGGGGTCTGTTTCTGCTGGTGCTGCTGCTGGGTTACGGCCTGGTGGAGATCCCTCGCTCGTACTGGGAGGCCTCGCGCCAGGGTCACCTCCTCATCAAAACTTACTTCAAAGCAGCCAAGCTCATGACAGAGAAGGCAGATTCAGAGGAGAACCTAGAAGATGTCATGGAGGTGAAGGACATGTGTTTATATGCTGCAGATAAACATTAGTTCATGATATATTAGTTCAGATTAGATGGTCTTTGAAAGGTAACATCGCTTTGAAATGTCAATTTTTTTATTTGATATTTGATCTAATGTCAACTGAAAAATGAAGAAAGGGTGGGACAGAGAAAAAAAACAGCCAACAGCATTTTGTTTTCATCACAGCTCTGCCAGTTAGAGTGGTTGAGCTCAAGCGCATCAAATGAAAAGCAAATGAGGAGGCGGGGCATGTCAGATACTAGAGAGCATTTAATTGGTCAAGATTTAATGAGCAACTGAGGTATGAGGTGACGGGAAAAAAATCGTTGATCCATTTAGGCGGAAATGACAAACTGCAAGCCTTGGATGTTTATATCAGTTTTATATTTTCTAAACACAAATTTTGTCACTGTATTGGAGCACACTAGCTAATAGATCATCTTAAAACTAACAGACTGAAACTAGCATCAAAAAAACTTTATTTTAATTTCACGGGACCTTTAAAGTCTATGTGAACTGGCTGAAGCCATCAAACTAAGGTCAACAGAGAAGAACCGGCACTCCAAACGCAAAAAGCAAATGGTCTGATTTTGACTGAAGATTACCAATTGAAATGTTTTTTTTTTTCAGTAGATTAATTTGCACAGATTAATTGTTCACTTTAAGATTACAATGTGAGCTAACAAAATAAACTATGTAAATTTTGATTTCACACAGACTTTAGGACTGATTCTTATAAACCAGTTTGACCAGCTAGCAGTTAGTCAACGGGAAATAAATCGAACTTTGTGATTTTAAAGTATTGCTTTTTACGAATCTTTAAATTCAAAGCAGTTCATATAACCGGTTCCAAATACAGGTGGTTTAGCTAATATTGTGACTTAAATGTTTGTATTTTTATCATAGGAAGTGAGAAAAATCAATGAATCCATCAAATATAACCACCCATTGAGAAAGAACGTGGACACCATTCTCCGAAAGGTGAGAGGAAGAATTGACAGATCCCTGCTGGTGTTTTTTTGTGGTTGTGTATTTTAATATCATTGGGTAAGCATTTTAGATTTTATTAATCATTGAGTTCAATATTATAGTGTCGAGACCAGCATATAGAATTGTTTTGGATGCTTAGAAAGTTCTGTCTCACAATTTACTTCATATTTTTGTATTTTTAGCATGGTCTTAAAAATGACAATATGATATATAACTTTTTATTTTGGTTCAAGAGAATCAAGTATGAACACACTTTTAGTTTTACTGAACAATATTAAATATATATATATCTTTTTTGACTTTTAGTGTCCACTTGAATATCAGGAGAAAATGGGCAGGAATATGGACGACTTTGAGGATTTTGATGATAAGCAAAACACATATCCTACTGAAAGAAGCCTTTCGAAACTGCACAAGCAGGTACCGCTCAGCGTTTTCACCGTTTCTGACATTTTAAACTCAGTAACAACACTAACAGTTGGTTTCTTAGGTGATCTACGCTGTACAGCGGCACAACCGCACTCGCGTTCAGTGGCAGATTTTGCTGGAACAGGCTTTCCATCTCGAGGACGTCGCCAAGAATGAAACCAGCACCTCTCGCCAGTTTGTTCACAGTTTTGCTCCTCCAGAACCAGTAGGCTGGTTCAGACGCTACATTTATACTCCCACAGCAGGTAGACACTAGATAAGCAGTAGATTTAACAAAACTCAGTTTTGACCCTTTCTTTACTATCCTTTCTTTCCTTCATCAGAGTGGTACTGGGAGTGTTTGCTGAAGCAGTGGTTTTACCGTGTTCTGGCAGTGGTTCTGGCGCTCTTTTCGGTGGCTGTGGTTTGGTCGGAGTGCACTTTCTTCAGTACTCGTCCCGTTCTGTCACTCTTTGCTGTGTTCATCCAGCTTGCCGAGAGGGATTACAACTACCTGTACATTGAGGTGAGTCTGCTTGAGGTCTGTAATCTAATCCAGGCATATCTGTGATGGAAATAAATATATTTTTAGGATCAAGATTTTTATTGAATCAAACATGTATTATGGTTTTAAATCTTGATATACAAGCATTTGGGAAAATTGGATAATTAAAGAAGCTGCTGGCTAAAAAAATAGAGGGAAAGTGAATAGTAAATAGAAAAAAATAAAACAGAGATGATATCAGTAAACTCAATAATTATGTTTTAGATAATACCGTTCAGGGCGACGCGGTGGCGCAGTGGGTAGCACGTTCGCCTCACAGCAAGAAGGTCGCTGGTTCGAGCCTCGGCTGGGTCAGTTGGCATTTCTGTGTGGAGTTTGCATGTTCTCCCCGTGTTCGCGTGGGTTTCCTCCGGGTGCTCCGGTTTCCCCCACAAGTCCAAAGACATGCGGTACAGGTGAATTGGGCAAGCTAAAATTGTCCGTATCGTATGTGTGTGAATGAGTGTGTATGAATGTTTCCCAGTGATGGGTTGCAGCTGGAAGGGCATCCGCTGCGTAAAACATATGCTGGATAAGTTGGCGGTTCATCCCGCTGTGGCGACCCCAGATTAATAAAGGGACTAAGCCGAAAAGAAAATGAATGAATGAATGAATAATACCGTTCAAAACTTTGTTATTAGTTACATTTTATTTGTGGAAAATTCTGTTATGCTCTCTGTGGCTGCATTTAAATGATCTAAAAATGGCTATATTGTGATAAATTACAATTAAAAAATAATATATATATATATTTCAATATGATTGAAAATACAGTTTATTCCTGTAATGCCAAAGCTGTAATTTAAGCATCAGTAATCCAGTTTTTAGTGTCACGTGATCTTTGGTCATTGCAGTATGATGTTTTACTTAAACATTTCTTATCATTATTATCATAATGGTACTATTTAATATTTTATTGAGAATTCATTTCTTTTAGGACTGTTTTTAACCATTTATTTGTATTGTTTTCTTGTAGCTTCATATACATAGATATATATTAAACATATCTTTCTTTCTTGAATTTTTTAATTATTCAAATTTCATTTAGTTAATTTGGTCTTTGTTTTATTTTATTACAATACACCAATGCTAAGAGCTAAGAGTCTAACCTGTTGTTTATAATGTGATTTTGGCCTGTAGATGGCGTGCTTCATTACCATCTTTTTCCTCTGCACCTGCGTCTACTCCACTGTGTTTCGCATCCGAGTCTTCAACTACTATTACCTGGCCTCACATCACCAAACTGACGCCTACAGCCTGCAGTTCAGCGGCATGTACGTTTTACAGATAAACAGTACTGTGTATGAATTGAACTGACTTGTATTGTTCGTGTTTTCTCTGAAGCACAAAACTTGTTTACTAGGCTTTTTTGCCGTTTGACTCCTCCACTATGTCTAAACTTCCTGGGACTGATTCACATGGATTCTGCCATATCCCACCAAGCAAAGAAGCAGACGGCATACACCTCTGTGAGTCTTTTAGCATCATGTACAATTATTTTAATATGTGAGCAAAAGCAAGAAGGCTTCAGTAGGCCTTTTGAGATGTCTAATTACTATGAATAATTGAATGTCATAGATCATGGGTTCCATGCGGGTCCTGTCCTTCATTGCCAATGGCTTCTACATCTATTACCCGATGCTGATCGTCATTCTCTGCATTGCTACATACTTCAGGTGTCTACTATTTTCTCAGAATCATCCAACGGTTTCATGTAACATGGGTATTATGTGTCAGATGTTATACTGAAATTTCTGACTGATTTATAGTAATTGTTTTTCATTTCTGCCCAGTCTTGGCACGCGCTGTCTGAACCTCCTGGGTTTCCAGCAGTTCATGGGAGAAAATGAAATGACCTCAGACCTCATAGATGAAGGCAGAGAACTCTTGCGCAGAGGTTTACATTTATAAAACATATATAAAAATGTATATATATATTTTGTTTTATTATGTCAAATGATATTCCATCATCAATCAGTACAACAGATAATAAAAAATAATAATAATTCTTATTTTGGAATGGACATTTATTATTTAATATAACATATTATTATTTTAGCATTAGTATTATTTTTTAGATATATTTTTTATTAATATAAAATTATATGAAGATAAGTGATCACACAGACATTTAATATATTTGCAATAATTAAAATCCACTTTCTGGCAGTTAAAAAAATAGTAATTTGAAGGATAATAGTAAAGTACTAAAGATGTAACAATTAATTAGTATGAGACAACAAATTAATTAGTATTTTGCTTTTAATGTCATGTTATTCTAGTTTGTAAATATGTCTGACAAGCTTTTGCTATATAAGCTGTTGTTAGACTGAATGACATTTTAGAGGGTGTCTTCTGTAAAAAAAAAAAAAAAATAATAAATGAATAAATATACACGATTATTTTTTTATTTAGAAAAGGCCTCAGAAAAATACAACTTAACTTGAGACATAATAATGTTATATTACACTGTTTTGATGCTTAAAAATGTTAGATGTGCCTAAATATAAACTGTGTGTAAAGACATTTACCACAAGCACAATCTATATTCATCTACATGATGAGTATTTTAGATGAATAATCATGATAAAGATTTCACTGCAAGCTTACTGTTTGACCGGTAGTATAAAAATAGCTTAAGCTGTGGTTGATATGAGTAGTTGTGATGCTAAAAAAAATTTAATCAGACAAGCATCGCTTTTGGTTATTGCTACAGCTCTACATTATGCAGTAATGCCATCCTCAGTGCATAAAATGGCTAGTGAGTGACACATACAGACCTTTAACAGTCCCATCTGCTATTAAATGTGCTCTTTTATGCAAAATTCACTTTTACATAATGATTGAATGTTTATGTGTGTCCACACCAAACAAACAACCAGTCTATAATGGTAATGATCTCCATAAATCAGAATATGTGTGTGAAAAAAACTTGAAAAAAGATTTGTCATGTCACAATCTCCACCCATGACTGCTGACAATCTGACATATTAACATACAGTAGATCTATAAGAATCACTGCTAAATATATAATACATATATTAATAAAGCTATGAAACACTGGTCAGTGCGATAGCCCAGTGGTTAGTGTGGCAACATATAGCGCAACAGCGCTCCAGGCATCCTGAGATCGAATTCCGGCTTGTGGACCTAAACCTGATCTTGTCCCCCCCTCTTTCTCCCACTTCACTTCCTGTCATCCTACTGTCCTGTCAAATAATGGCAAAATGGCAAAAAAATCTTAAATCAATGAATAGGCTTATCAGTCATTTTTGGTGATGCAATATATATCGGCCATACATAAAAACCAGTTCTAGCAACATTTTAGCTGATTGTGCAACCTATCTATATCTGTTGGAGGTGTCAGTGTCAGTATGGTTAAAAAAAACACTATAGTAATTACTATAAATTACTATAGTATATTTTTATGTGGGTGTCTGACAACTGAAAATAGATCTGGTAGCAGAGATCGCAGCCTCTGTTGCTTTTTTACTTTTTTGTTAACATTTATTATTATTTATTTAGGATATGCGTTTTCACATTCTGATTCCAATGCCTGATTTTTAAATTGTTAAAATGACTATAAATGTAATATATTCTTAAGAATAAAATATTATGTGTTCTTTGGAAGAGTGTACTTGCATTGTGATGCTATTATATTGTCATTCTGGCATTATATAATGAGTGGCATAAAATGGTCTTAAAATGACAATAATATAGTTTATCGCAATATATTTTGGTGCAAAATAACGTACAAAAAAAAATAGATATCGTGACAGGCCTATCAATGAAACATTTTTTTCTGCTTTGTTCTTTTATTAATTAACGGCATGAACCGTGTACTATTAGACTTTAAACATTCGCTTTAAAACATTATACACACATAATGTCTTTGAATTACTTTCATTTTAGATTGACTGCTGCTATCATGAATGCTCAGCAAGATAGCCATTTCAACACGCGAATGCATATTTGACAGTTCAAGTTGCAAAATAAGCCACAAAAGAGAAGTCGTTCTGCTTTATACACTCTTTCTATGCTATGCTTCACACGCTTCATGTATGTTTCATGTATGACTCTTTCTTCACGTTGATATGCAGGGTTTTTTGCTTCTCTAATGTATATAAACAGTTCTGCGCTGCATGGTATGTTTACAGATAAACTATATAGAAAAAAATTGGTGTCGATTAACATTACTTTACTGTACATCGCCTATGCCTTTCTGCATTTCCCCAGATGTGTACTTGAGCTGCATCTCACACCACCTGGAATACAGAATGTAGAACATTTTGATTCATGGCTTTGAGAGCCAATATCAAATAAACCAATTTTTCAAACATGTATAACTGAAAATTTTATTTTTTTGCATAGCTCTAGCTACAAAACTGTTTTTTCTTCCACTCAATAATCTACATAAATTATCTAAATAAATAATTTGTAGGGTACTATGAGCCAAAACTTCACAAACATATTCTGGGCAAACATGAGATTTAAATTACATCATCTAAAAAAGGCACAATATTGTAATATGTATTTGACCTATTTTGTTGTGTTTTGCATAGAAAGAAGAAAACGGCAAAGAATAGAAGATGGGGAGAACAGACGAAGAGTATGTATATACATATATATATATATTTAAATAGCATATGATTATTCCAGTATGTAAATATTGTTTTTGTGGATTTAACAGGAATGGAGAGAGCGCTATGCTCAGCAAGATGAGATTGCTGCCCGAAATCGGACCTCCATGTCTGAGATGAAGGAAACCAACTATGGGGAAACTCTAAATGCAAACACAAATCGACGTATGTTTAATGCCCAATAACACTTGTTTCCTCTTGTATTCTTGCAGGATGTTGACTAGTTCAGCCAAAAATGCAAAATCTTCATCATTATTCAATCACTGTTGTGTTGTTCCAATGATGTATGCTCTTTTTCATACCACAAATAGAGATTTTTTTTAATGTCCTGCTTGCACTCATTCATACAGTATAATGGCAGTGCATAGTGACTAGCACTGATGTTTTAAAATGACCAGTTTTCATGTCTGTCTGTCAAATGTTATTTTTCACTGTCAACTGACAGGAGATTTTAGGTTTTTTTTATTTACCTTTTGCGGCTCTATGCAAATGCATATGGCACTGGAACAACACTAGGATGAGAAAACAATTTAAGGGTGCTTTAACACTGACTGGGTTCAATTAATGTCAGAGTTTGATTTGTTTGGATAATATGAATGCTGCCATCTGAACTCATGTGCAAACCGTACCCGTAGTCCGACTAAAAGGGGTGGTCTGGAGTGCAGGGCCATGCAAATTTAGGTACGGTTCACTTCAGATGTAAACACAATTGGAAAAAACTACAGAAGTGAGCTGCTATTAATCACGTATGAATTGGTCAAACAGTGCATTTATGCGTTTAATCACTTGCTTTTCTGACAAGCATAACTGATGCGCTGCAAGCAGAGAGAATGTGTTATCTAGTTTCTGCTCAACTTCAGCAGAAAACAACTCTCTTCTCATTTATTTGTACTTTTACATTACAGTCATGATAAATATGCGCATGTGTTGCTCAGTGTTAGCACGTTGAAACTGAAACTACATTTTTTAAGTCCAAAGTTCAAACTAGAATCATGGAAGATGTGGTATACAGCAGTATTGCAGCAGCTTTTTGCCACAGTTACCTAGGAACAAATGTGAAAGCACCCTAAGTGAATTTTAAAAAGAAGCATCCATTTAAATCTTTGTGCCTTTTTTCCCCCACAGAGGCCAAGTATACACGAAGTAGCAGCCAATCAGGACGAGACAGCATTGAGTTGTTACAAGATGCTGAGCCACTGGACTTCAATGCTGAAACACTCACTGATGACCCATTGCAGTCCGACACTGGCAGGTTAGATTGAGTACATTAAAGCTCTGCAATGATTATGTATTTTCTGAGGTCAACCCACAAGTTTGCATCACATTTGTTTCCTCTATATAAACCCAACAGGATTTTTGAAAAGGTTTTAAAATCATTTTCAGTCGATTTGCAGTTTCTGCCTCCAAAATGCGTTTTTTTTTGTGAAGATGAACAATCAAATGCTTAAAAGGTTTTCAGTTTTTAGCTGAAAATGGTGTTTTGTAAATAGCACATTTGTCAAGCATTTAAATAAAAATCTATGAGCTTCTGTGATGCTAAGCAGTTCCAGGTTTTGGTCTTCAAAAGAAAAAGAAAAAAAAACATGATCCCTGCAGTACTGATGTCATACGGGTTATTTGTGTGCATGCATTTTATTTGTGCTCTTTTTTTATTTCCTTCCCCACAGACATGCCGGTGGAAGGTACCTCTCGATGTCATCTTCTCGAAACCGAATCTTTGATGACGTTTGATGTTCTCTATGTCAAAAACACTGTCTCTACAAGAATTTTACCTCTAAAACACTAACGTCTACAGGTGTGGTTTGTCCCTGTCATTTTAAACCTCTTTGACTTCCTGTATCCTGTAATGCAGTGTTAGCTTTCTGCATGCGTCCTGATAAACACACAATAAAAGTACACACACAGATTTGAAGTGACGGACAGTCAGACTGCTGCATGTGACAAATGAGAGTTCTCTTTTGCACAGTTGTGTTTTTCTTCTTCTTCATTTTAAGAAATGAGTCAAACAGTCAGTCATAAAATGTACTACAGACATCTGACACACTACTGTTTTTCATCATTTACTGCTGATAGAGATCAGATAATGTACCTGAGTGTGTACAGCAGTCGAGTGAATATGAAATGATGTGAAAGTGGCCAATCTCTGTTAGTTGTAGATGTGAGGAGATTTTGTAGGTGTTGATCAGAATACTGTTTTTTTTGTAAAAAGTTTTTTTTGTTGTTTTTTTTGGATATGTGATCATTTTGGTAAAAAGCCAAATTAGTCTGCAGAGTGGCAAAAGTATTATTATTATTATATTCATTTGGCTTCAGCTGATCTAACAGACATGAATTTATGTCTATATATTGTCTAGGTATGCTGGTTAGTGGTAACTGAATGAATTTTGAAGCATTTTTATTTATTTTTTTTCTATTATTTATTTATGCTCTTTTTCATATTAATTATCTCCTAGATTAGCTAATTGGAGTTCATCTTAACATTCCATCCATAAACCTGTTCTTGTATCATTTAATATAAATGAAGAAACGCTTAAAGTAACCTATTTATTTTCACAAATGTTTAAGTGGCACATAAAGCTATATTATTTATTGACACATTTGTGATTGTTACTCTATAGACTTTATTCTTATTTATAATCACGTTATGTTTGGCACCGTATTTTAGCGGTAGTCTGGTGGATGAATGTCTCGTAGGCCATTTGTGCTTTGAACTGTTATTTTTGTCAAACTAGGCAAGGCTGCTTAAGGCAAAATAATTACAAAAGGCTCCGATTTTACAGACTTGCAAGCATCTCTATCATGCACAGAAGAAAACAGACGTTTGGTATACAATGCGTGGAAGGAATCTGTTTTGCACCTGCAACAAGCATATAAAACAAGAATGCATAGGAAGACGTGAAGGATTTTGTTTTATGAAATTCTTGTGCATAGGGTCATCTAACATATCCAATGTACATTTTGCATGGTATTGTACTGAGTTTGCAGAGGAGTCTAGTTCTTGTTTCTCACAGGAAATGCAGCTGTATATGTAGTGTTGTTCACACCACAAATGCTAAGCATCATGGTTTCATCTCAGATAAATGCATTTCCTTAATAAATGAAACCTTCTGGTTTCAAAACATCAGAAGGCCATTTTTTTTTTAATTCATACCATAGGTTTACTGATAAAGTTATTTATTTCTACTGTGTGATTATGAAAAATGAAATCATTGTGTTGCCAATGAGGTAATTTTTATATGGTCAGTCCTCACTCAAGTATTGTATTGATGAAAGCCAACTGGAATCTGATGCTGGAATCTGTTGATTTGTATATTGGTGTAAGTGAAATGTGCTATTTTCCAAATAGGCTAGACACATGTAATCTTGCAGTTATTAATAAATTATTAATTCATTCACAATTGTCTCAGTGTTTGTATTTAACCCTTACGAAAATTAAAATTAGTTTTTAGCATATTGTTTTACCATTTGTATAACCACAACTAAAGGGGTACTGTAAATATCATGGTTAAACTATGGGTAATGTAACGACTGTGGTTAATTTGTGGTTAACGTGAATACTTTTTTGAATTCGTAGTAAAACCATGGTTAATTTTCGCAAGGGAATATCCATGTTTTTGTTTTCATTACGTCTCAGAAACAGAATCTGTTGTGTTTGTCTCCAAATGTTAATGATGTACTTACCAATTTGAAGTAGTCAAGTCCTACATATTTCACATTTTCGCACTCAAACAGCAGCGTTGCGTTTTGATGACCTAATCAAACACCTGAAGCAAGACTAACCAATCAAATCCAGGAGCTCGTCTCTATGGAAACAGTGGACGCTAAAACAGGAAAGACCAAAACAGCATCAAGGAAATACAAAGGAGGGTTTGGAAAATTAATCTTCGTTTCCTTTCACTTCACTATGTGAGTATGTTGCTAATAGAGTATTAATGATAAATAAAGTCTTCATATGGTATTGCAATGTGCTTTTTGTTGGATTACATCTGATTAAATGGTTACAGAGCATGTATTTCCATACAGCCGAGTTAAGATTCAGTCAGTTCAGTTAGAACTACTCATAGCTAAAATTAGGTCATATTTTAATAATTATATTATTATATTTTATTATTTAACTCATATTTATAGACTATATGGAATAGGCAATTTGTACTTTTAAAATTCATGTCAAAAGAAAGAAAAATCAAGAGTGATGAACAACGAAAAACAATGGAAATAAGTGTGGAATAATTGTTGTTTAACTTAACTTATGTAAAGTTAAAATAAAATGTCACTTTTTTAATTGCATTACTCTTCCTTCAGAAATCTTATTGTGCTCAGTACATTATTAAAGGTTCTCACTGTTTTACAGATAGATAGATAGATAGATAGATAGATAGATAGATAGATAGATAGATAGATAGATAGATAGATAG
>CAIGQV010018106.1:12435994-12489087 GCA_903798115.1 Danio jaintianensis | reverse complement strand
ATAGATAGATAGATAGATAGATAGATAGATAGATAGATAGATAGATACTTGCCAATTTTTGTCAGGTCAATTTCCTTTTCAATAATGTCGTCTCTTAAGTGTACTTGCAGCTCATATTTCACTATATTTTCTAAACTCTCAAAAGAAAAATATTTTGGTCCTAGAGTTGCGTTTGTACACTTACTCTTCTCTTTCATTTTGCTAAATAGAACAAAGTTCAATGTTAGAGCAAACACTGATTTACATAAATTCACATTCACAAAAGTTGAATTATTCAATTACCAACAGATTAAACAACCATTTGTAAGTATGTGTAATGAAATACCAGATTGTTGCGAATATGACCTCGTCAATGGGTTCATCATTAAGGAAACAGGTAAGGTTATTCTGGATGAGAGTCAAAGTGGATGTACAGGTCACTTCTTTCTCTGGCCAATCTAAATGAATCAATAGGAGAGAAAAAAACTTTCTCTAGCAACCCTGTAATCTTCAATGCATTATGTTGTGTGTCAGTATATATATACTATACAGGATAGTTGATGAAAAATGAACAAAACAAAAAAAAACATATTTTGAAGAATGCTGGAGACTGGTAGCCACTGTTCCAAATTATATATATTGTTTCCTTCTGTGGATTCCAGTGCCTACAGATTTCCAACATTCTTCAAAATAGCTAAATGAAAGAAACTCACACAGGTTTGGAATCCCATGAGAGTGAACAGATGGTATGTAAATAGTCGCTTATGGCCATGGGTCTTCTACCCCTTTAATCATTTCTAATGGACTCCCTCCACTCCACACACACACCAAAAGCACATATCTGTTTATCGTTATAATCACTATGTATCACTACACAAAATCTAGCTACATTTATGACTTGACTGTATAGATAGGCTAATCAAAATATATAATTTAAAAAGTGAACGTAATAATAATCTCTGTCTTCTGAGTTTATTATATAAGGCGTTAAATCTGAACTTACCACCATCTCCACTCTCAGACAGGCCCAAAGGACAGAAAACAACAAAGATAATCCACAAAAGACCCCCCATCTCTCATCCAGCAGCAGAACAGACACTCAAGAGAAACGTCTTCATTACTCACACATTTGCTGACAACTGACAGCTCACAGCACTTGCTGCGGTACTTTCGAGAGAGTGTGAGTGTGTGTGTGTGTGTGTGTGTGTGTGTGTGTGTGTGTGTGTGAAACCCAATCCAAGTGTGCCTCATACAGCTTTTGTGACGTCAAAACCAAATCGCCCCCTGGTGGTGGATGCTGTATAGGTTAAAAATTAGACGTGAGTCGAACTTAAACATGAAGACAAACTGCTAGATAAGTTATGCAAATCATACGTCCAAATAAATGTTTCTGAAAGATGATTTCCAACATTTTAGGTAGTTCTTGTCACGCTGATATGTTTTTCATATGTTCGTTTTGCTAATGCGCTTGCTTGGATTTAGTTTGTTACACAAAGTTTCTCTCTATAGGAGAAATATCTTTCATATGTGACTGAACTGAACTGCACACTACGAAAAATAACAAACAAGACAAGTTACAAAAATGTCACAGGAACGATGTTTACAGGAACTTTCTATCAAAGTCATTGAAATATTTTGAGTGTAAAATAAACAATATAAATAAAATAATATATAAATATATACATATTTATACATAAACTGCTTTTTGTAATGCAAATAAAAGCCAATCATAGTATAATGTCTGGGCACTGCGTCTGAACTTGAACTCACTTCACGACTGTTAAAAAAAAGTGTGTGTGTGTTTGTGTGTGTGTGTGTGTGTGTGTGCGTGCGTGCGTGCGTGCGTGCGTATGTGTGTTCGTGTTCTATACAGTAGGACTTTATGTAATATGAATGAAATTCGGTCTAAATTTTGTCATTAACACATGACCTACTAGTTCCTTTACATGACATCCATTCACAAATCATTTCCTGTGACACAAAATGTCTATTGAACGCAAATAATCTCTGTGTAAGTATTAGCTCATCCAGGTACAACGAATGGGCTATATGCACACGGACTTTTAATTTCAGTCGACCCTGGGCTTCCGGTTAATTGTCATCCCATACAAAATCGCTGCGTTTAAGATTAGGTTTCTTTAAAAAAAACAGTGGTCTTCACTGCCTGGCTGAGATACGATATAAAGTGGGTATCAGACCAAACAAAAAGCACTGCATTAAATTATATTTTTCCGCGCCATGCCTTTAAAATATGGAAATTAATTTAACCCCAGTATTTTCAATGGAATTTCTGTGCTAGCCTTTTAACTGATAATATTTGAATTACATTACAACATCGATGCTGTAAAAGGAACCTTATGAAATTGAAAATAGTCACATAAACTCTCATTGGCTGAAAAACACTAGCTGTGCATATAGCCCATTCGGACATGTTACTCAGCACACTGTAGCCTATTCACAAGTATGTGATTTTAAATGTAGCATTGAAAATAAATGTAACAGTTTTGCAAAAATAAATGAGCAATGAAATCTGAAATTAGCCATTTTGGAAGCTTTAGAATTACAAAAGAGCAAGTAGCAAAACAGCTGTGTACATGATAGAAAATAAAACGCATGTGAAATGAACAAACTCAACAAAATTTGAAGTCAAATTTGCAATTTTGAAAAAGCGTTAAAAAAAAGAAGTAGCTATTACCCAAAATTATACCAAATACAAAGTTATTTTAAAAACATTAATTCCAGTGATAAGCTTTGGTTTTAACAACAATAGGCATATCTTGTAATTAATTGGTTGATAGTTATTTTTCCGACTGCTCTCTGCAAGCATGTCTGAACAAACCTGCAACATATTTTTGAGCTGCTACCCACCAGCTGAGGACCACCGCACTGTACCATACACAACATCTGTTGTAGCAGTTACATCAAGCTTTGAAAAAATTGTCAGCACTTTATTTAGGTCAGACCATGGAAGGCCAAATCAGGTTGTGGTTGAGACAAAAAATACGTTACAAACATTTCAGTAGTTGGAATGAAACTAATGGCAAAACAAAAAAAAACAGCTTCCAAGTAAATACGCGTAATACTTCCTCAAGTTACAAAATGACATGTAAAAGAAGAGGGGAATAAGAAGAGGATTCAGTTTGATTTAGATTGATGCACAAAAAACCTTCATAACCATACCTTTTATACTTTGATGTTATCTAAGAAGCGGTCAAGATGTAATGACCATGATTTGCAGTGTTTTTCACTTAAGTCATATTTTAAAGTATTGACTACAGACTATTTGCAAAAAGTACAGGTAAAATTGAAACAAAAAAGTCCCCTCTCAGCATGTACCTCTAATCTAAAAAACAAAAACAAGTGGTAACCTATTACAACCCACTTCCTCTCGCCTCCGGCAAATGGGTTTAAGCAAGAAATGAGGCCGACAGATTGTCGGTCTGAACTGCTACCTGTATTGTAAACAAACTACACTCAGAAAATGACTTTTAATATGATTTTAATATGAGTTGAAACAACACAATTCTTACGGGTTTTTTTTTTGGACAGCTTAATTGTGTTATGTTCAATCCACTTACATTTGTGAAAATGTTCAAGTTAACTTAAACGATTTGGGTTGTGACAACATGAAGAAATTGTGTGGAACCCTGCACTTTTTACAGTGTACACGACACTGGATTAATCACTAACACAAAATGAGAGAAAAGTTTGATTCTAAAAGTCATTTCAATGAATCCTGCCATAAACGTTTGAAAAAAAAAAAAAAAGTCTTGAAGATAACAATATTAGTGTTGTCTATTTTGGTGTGATTGTGTTGTGGAGAGACTGTGGTTACTCAGCTGTTTATCTGCATATATCCTGTATGCAGAGAGCATGGATTCCTTTTATTGTAATACATTAAGACTCAAATGAAAAAAAGGAAGATTTGATTCAAGTAGTTTCCAAACTTAAAAAGGTTTTTCAATATGCAAAAATCGCAGTACTCTATGAGCAATATCCAATCTTATGACTCTAAATCTGGCAAAACTCTGCAATCTGGCAAACTCTCTGTAAAGTAGCAAAGAAATGTCTTTACAACCAATAATAGTTGATCATTCGTTTTTTTTGACCCATCGAATAACCACATATATGGATGTGGTGTGGCAATAAAATCAGCTTGCTGTCTTGAATCTGGCAGAAAACATGCGGTTTAATCGGGTAATCAGTAGGGTAGTCACATCTCCTGCTTCAAACGAGGACAAAGGTCATTTGTTAGCAGTTTATTTTCAGTATTAACACTGAAAGCTCTCATCTAAAGGCCATGGATTTTTTGTCAAATTTACCAAGTGCAAATGTCCAGCTCAGCTGTATTAAAAATTGACTGGTCATATAATACTGACATAATGCTATAACTACAATAGGTAAAAGTACAGATAGATTATTTCTAGTGCATTCATTCATTCATTCAGGAAACCCATGTGAACACGGAGAGAACATGCAAACTCCACACAGAAATGCCAACTGACCCAGCCGAGGCTTGAACCACTGACCTTCTTGCTGTGAGGCAACAGCGATACCCACTGCGCCACCGCGCTGCCCAGTTCTAGTGCAAAATTTTGTAAAATTGTACTATGTAAAATGATAAAAAATAACTTTTTACATATTTTACATGTACTTAATAATTGGAATAATAAAATATGAATGATTTAAAATCAGTATAGGGGTATTAACTTGTTTCTTAAAATAAATGTTATCTGAAATATAGAAAAAATATGATAAAATGTATATTTAAATTTAATTTAAGCTAATTGCCAAGGAGATATTTGTCATTTTCATTTAGTTCAGCCCAATCTCAAAATAAATCCAACTAAAACTAAATTTAAAGGGTTCACCCAAAACTGAAAATCATGTCATCATTTACTCGCACTTCACTTGTCACAAACCTTTTTGAGTTTCTTTTTTTCTGCTGAGCACAGAATAGGTTATTTTGAAGAAAGCTGGAAACCTGTAACCATTGACTTCCATAGTATTTGTTTTTCTTACCATGGAATGATTACAGGCTTTCGGCTTTCTTCAAAATATCTTCTTTTGTGTTCAAAAGGAGAAAAAAACTCATGATAAACACTTGATTGTGAGTAAATAGTGATTAAATGTACATTTTTGGATGAATATCCCTCCAATGAAAACTATAGACAATAAATAATATGCAACAAAATTCCTAAAAAGGTAACAAAAGAAAAAACGTTTATAAGAAAATACAAGATTATCTCAAATGCTACACTTGTACAATTTTCACTTCTGTTTTAACTGAACTTTTGACTTTCAATTTACTGACACAAAATGCTTAAGCCAGAACAAGTTATCAGATCTTTGACGCTATATGAGAAGATAATAAAAAAGGTGTTAAAGAGCAGAAAGGTCCCATGCACTGAAGAGATTTTGAGGCCTACAGAGAGCAGGATGGCGCAGCATCAATGAAAGCAAGAGGAGGAGGGTTTTCAGTCTTGCTTTCGAGTGCGTCCGTGGGCGATTAAACTGCGGTTAACACACCGTAGCTCAGCGATCATCGTGTGAGAACGAGAAAACGAGGTGGGGAGAAAGCATGCGCCGTTTAGCCCCGTCATTTGTGTTTTTCGCAGAAACAGTGAGACATCTTTTCCTTCGGGTCGGTGCCAATAACCGAAGCTGTTAAGTCTCCACGTGGCGGAAGGACACCATTGACGGAATGCAAGTCGGTGCTCAGAGGAGCGTCGAGATCTTTGAGTTGCATTGTAAGAGCCCCTTCCCCCCTCCTCTACCAAACCACACTCTATCGCTTGTAGGCCCCTATCGCTCAAAAACATCTCACAACAACAGCCTCGGTGGTTTCTTAGCACACTTGTTGTCTGTATTTCGCGCGCAAGGCTCCTATGCCATAGGGTGCTGGGTTTTTTTAATGTCTCTGCACTCTTATTCCTCATCCTTGCTTGAGGTTGTGGATCTTTGAGCTCCTACAAACCTCTGTAATGCGCGGGAGGTGATGAGCGGCTTTCTGTCACTTTAGGGGTGCACAAACTCAGGTTTTTAATGATTGAAGTATGTGTAAAGCATGAATGTGATTGTAACAACTTTACATTTGGACATTCTGCATTACTGTAAGATTCATTCACTGTAAAACAAAAATATGATCAAGAAATCATGTTTTTAATCATGTTTCAACTTTTTTTTTTTTAAGTTATACAAACTGTAGTGAATCGATTAAATGTAATTTAAGTAAAAATCACTCATAAGGTTAATGTCATTCAAAATCAAGTCAACCATGTACATTTGTACAGTGTTTGAAAATCATAACATTTGTAGGATTTTTTTAAATGAATCCTGTTTTCTGGAAATGAATTCTTCAATGCACAAAAACATGATTTATGAAATTAATAAAAACAAAGTTTACAAATAAACTCGTTACTTTAAGTTAAGAATAGGAATTTTTTCAACGATTTTAGATTCAATGAAATTCAGCTTGATGTTTGAAGTCAGTTTAATGTAAACCTAAAAATGTAAAGCAGAAATAATGTTTTGCAGTGTGGATGCGTATTTACCTAATTTGATCTACTTGAAAAGGGAAACCTGAAATGAACACTGTTAAAATATTCTTACTTTTTTTTAAATCTCAAGTTTTGTTTTCACCATCATGAGCTTGCACTGGCAGAGTTTGATGACTTCCTGTGAAAACGTTACCACAGAAGTTAGCAGACAAGGCAAATTATCAAGCTGGCGTGTGTTTCCATCCTACGACCGTTACCACAGTGCTCATATGTCTGGGAAAAAGAGCACAGCCACATTCACAAGACCCCATCAAGGATGTTGAAAGCAGCGACAGGAAATGCAAAAACTTGATAAACAGATCAAAAGATAATATTATCTGCATTATATTTTAAAGTGGTCAACAAGGGCAACACATTGACTTACATTTTATTGACTTCATAATTGTGACACTTGTTTTTAACATTAACAGAATAAAAAGGTATACCCTAACAACAACAACAAAAAAAATCCTGTAGGAGTCCTGTAGGACTTTGGCTGTATATGTGCAGGGATCCTGCAGGAATCATGCAGGACTGAATGAAAATCCTACAGAAAATCAGTACCCTTCAGCATTGTTTCTTCAAGCGTGTCGCCCAGATTTTGTGACAACAAATGTTTTCACTTCAGGAAAAAAGCTGTTAACTGTATTTCTGATCATTTTCCTAAAAAAAATAGCTAGGAATGATTGAAGCGTCCCAGTCTTCGTTTTGATTCATAAACAGGTAATTTTTATATATATATATATATATATATATTTTAAATCGAGACAATAGATGTTCACCAGTATCTATGTACTTTGCTTGGCAAGTGTGTCAATACTTGGTTGGTCTTTTTTATTACTTCTGCATATGCCATCCCATTGTAATGCATTTTAATCTAAAAACGGCAATGTTTTACACGCTTAAAATATTGAATGAAATAAAGAAATGATTATGCATGAAACACTGACTGAGAAGACAGAGAGAACACAGAAAGCAAGGCAAGGTGTAATTCACAATTCAAAACCGTTTGTAATCATTTGTAAATGTTTGCAAAGTTTTGATTTATAAATAATGCTCTAACACTTTTATTAATTGTACCACTAATTAATTAATTAATTAATTAATTTCTTACCCTAATTGTATCAAGAGCACGGACAACGATGTGTGCTTTTTTTTGTTAGACTGGGTTTTTAGGTAAAGCTCTAAGCATTGTATTGACAGAAATGAAGCAGGAATAAATTCATAATCATTTTGTGGTAGAAACATTTTATGGTACAACCCTGGTGGATTATGAAGTTTCTGATTGTTCACTCTGAACACCCTAATGTAAGTATTACACTATATAAAGTAAGGACAGTTGTGCCTAACAAGTATAAAATGTATGCACAGACTCACCATAAGGGCACACACTTTCACACAGAGAGAGACAGTATAAAAATAAAATTGGTTACTAGTGTGTTAATAGTCAGAATTTTTTTTAATTAACCCCCCCCCCTCCCTCCACCCCCAAAATAATGCTAGAATACAACACTGAAAATGGACAGTTATTTATTGACACTGAAAGAACTATTTGACAACTCTTTATTGGCATCGAAATAACTCTTTATATTCAGAGTGATGAGAATTTGACTTCTGGAGAGCCTAAATGTTGAAAGCTAAAACTAAAAGATGATCACTTTGAAACAAATGAAGTTTCCTGAATTGACACAATGCACTATTCTTGCCGAACAGCCCATTCAGTTGGCAACGTACAAGGGGTAAAATTGTAGAGATTATATAAAAATGTACTTTTCAAAAAAAGTCAAAGAAAAAGTGCGTAGTTATTGCTATCGACTGCACATGATCGTTTGCAGAGCTGTGCAAAAGTATAAAGTAAATCGAGATAATTGCTTTCGTGAAATCGTAACCTGCTAGTTTTGAGAATGCCTTTTTTTGTACTCATCCCGGTTTATACGACGTCTCCTGAAATACGTTTCTACATCACACCCTGCACACGCTTTCCAGCACATTCTAGATTCCACCGACAGATGACAATCACACCATTATTTATTTCCACAGCATATTAAATATCCCAGCTCAAACTCCTCTCAACGTCCTGAGCCTCTCCGCTTCACATACTTCAGCTTCTCAATGTTACTTTCACGATCGTCCCTGTCCCTGTCTCTGCAGCAGATTCTTCAACACACGGGGGGTGGGAACGTAAAAAAACCCTGTTCAGAGCAACAGATCGAGATTGGTCACCGCGGAAACAGCCATTGCAATGCAGAGATTTCCTGCTTCTTTTGTGGAAATGAATCTCGGCAGCCGGTTTTAAAAGTTCTCCTAGAAAATAAAAAAAACAATATGGCGGCGCTGCTTCAGTAGGAGTCCCTGTTTTCTGAGATGAAACTCCAGCTCAATCAAAGGAAAATAAAATACACTTTTCCATTACAAACACACAGAAATCAGTGCATACTAACACAGATACATGACGCACACACATACATCTCGCATTAGTGTTTCGTGTCAGTAGCCCAAAACCCTCTTACTTTCATTTAGTTTTAATCATAAGTATTAGTCAAACGCATCCCATTCCAAAATACAGTGTTTTCACTTTTTTCAGAAAGTAAGTGAAAAGGCAGACAGCTTATTTACACCGCATGGTTGATCAGTCGTCAACACCACAGTTAGTCGGTCAGGGAGAAGACGGTTCATCTGGTTAAAGCCCACAGTTAGCATTGGTGGTGTTAGTATGTGGGGTATATTAGCAGATCTGCGTCCGGCCAGCTCTGGTTTCTGCAGGTTTGATTGGGTCGGAGCTCAGTGTTAGACAGAGAGACGGAGATGTCAGACCCGCGTCAGGAAGTCCAGGCTGAGGGAGGCTGGGATGTGGATGGTTTCCAGGGTGAGGTTGGAAGGAGTGTACGGGAAGAGCACGGGGAAGGTGTATTTCGTGTCCGCCAGAAGTTGGTTGTTTTCTATCCGGTCTTGGAGGCGATTCTGTGGAGGACAGTGAGCGTATTTATCAGATAATCGCACTGAGAAGGCATCAGACTCTGCAGAAAATATGTATACTTTAGTCCCAATTCGCATACTTATACTACGTCTTTAAAGTATGTACTTTTTTCTGAAGTGTGTAACTGAAGAGTATGAAGAGTAAGTTTTGGGACATACTACTTCCTCATTAACGGACCGTTATGTTGCTTAGTTAGGTCCCCTGTCAATCATTTCTTTCATATTTAATTACCTACCTTATTGGAGATGCAGCAGCAAGTTAATCTGCCATTCGCGAGTCTTTCATGCAGAAAAATCTCCTCAGGTCTTTGGATAAATATGCTTTTAGAAGTAAATTTTCAAACACGTCTTTATAGAAGTTCATATTGTTGTTGCAGTTGAAATATAACAAGGAAAACGTGATTTCAATATTTCCAAGTTGGCTAGATATTAATTAATAGTCAATAAAACAACTTTACCGAAGTCTCTTTAATTGACGGTTGGTCTTGCGCGTCCACCATGTTTGTAGTTTGTTTACACTTTTTACCCGAGTTTGTAGTATCGAATTAACGCCCAACATGCACTGTATTGTGTGCAATATTAGCGTTAGAGTACGGATGGTTCTACTATTTTTACTATTTCTATTTTGCATTTCTACCAGAAATAGTACACCATCCGGGAACCTTTGGCATACTCTTTTCGACATACTACGGTTTGGGACATACTAATTCTATTTTCCAATGCTATTTAGGACGGATAGTATGCAAACTGGGACGCAACATTATACTTTTCAAGCATGTTCAGTAACTTATGCGGTGACCTCAAAATGTCATTGTTTTTAATATGGAATGCTTAAATGTTTTCAATAATAAGTGCATGTATGTATGTGTGCATCATTTTACCTGTATGTCTCTTATGAATGAAACAGTGACTCGCTCCTCAAACTCATTAAGTGGTGTGTACAAGTTCAGAATCTTCACAATCTGAGACAGAGCAAAATTAAGTTAATAAAAGTAACAACAAAACAAAACAATGAATAAAGGAAAAAATTGAAAGCTAAATGTGTACCTGCTGTAAACTGAGTGCAGTGCAGAGTGAGCAGATGGCCTCAGCGTCCTGTGATGTCTTCTTCTTCACCTGCAGCAGCTGCGCGGCCTGAATGACCGGCTCCATAGTGGCCACAGCTCCACACTGGTGCAGGTTCTTTCCTCTCAGCCACTCCTCCAGCTGACTGATGTTGTACCTGAAACCACACGTCATCTGACATTACTTTTTTTAAGTCAAATATGTTTTATTGAAGTCAAAAATTCCAAAAAGGTTTCACAATTGACATATTTTGTCCACATTTTAATATGCAAATAATGCAACAAAATTAGAAAGAACCAAAAACAAACCAACAAACAAAAAAGAACTAGAGCTGGGCAAAGATTAATCAAGATTAATCACATCCAAAATAAAAGTTTGTTTCGACATAATATATGTGTGTGTATTATATATATTTATTATGTATATGTGATACTCACACATACATAGAAATAAAACAATACAAAACTATTTTGTCACATATTTAAATTTATATAAAATTAGTATCATATACATCTATATTTTATATCTAAATATAAATAAACATTTTCTGAATGAATTTGATTAATTTTTGGCCACCACTGAAAAAACACATCACAAAACATCCCTTACAAAACCCATTTACAAAGACCTATTTAAACTCCAGATTATGATCAAATAATAAAAAAAAAAAGTAAAAATGACATACAAATGATTATTTACTCTATAGCAGTGTTTCTCAACCACGTTCCTGGAAGACCACCAACACTGCATTTTTTGGATGTCTCCTTTGTCTGTCACACTCATTACAGGTCTTTCAGTCTCTGCTAATGAGCTGATGATCTGAATCAGGTGTGTTTGGTTAAGGAGACATGGAAATGTGCAGAGCTGGTGGTCCTCCAGAAACGTGGTTGAGAAACACTGCTCTATAGTTTTCAACAAGGTAACATAAAATATAAAAAAAAAAAAAAATCATTATTTTCTTTAGGTGCGTTTCACCATTATTAGGATAGGACAGTGGAGATTACAGACAGCAAAGTATTGAGAGCAGAAAGAGAGGGGAAGGATTGGCAAAGGACCTCGAGCACAGGCAAATAGGCGATCCTCGCTCACTGACGTTGTGAGCGAAGCACAGCTGATGTGAAGCGTGCGAGTGCTTAAAAGCTCCCGTTTCCTTGAGCAAAACAACTGCGCCTGGAAACGCAACCGGTGCGATCATTTCTCTGTGAAATAGTTTGGAAAAAAATCGGTGCTCGTGCACCCACAGTCCTGCTGCTTTCAAGAGCTCCAGATTTTTTCTAAGCAGCACCGGTTGCCGCTTTCGCTTTTACCATTCTTTGAACAGATTATTAATGGGCCTAACTTTAACAGTGTGCACGTGATCATCCTTTCATTATTGCACACAGAATGTTTTTCACTTGCTTTCTTTTGCTTGCAGTTATTTTTGTTAATATGGTTTAATTATCATCCTTTACAAAAACATTGTTTTAATAGGAGATTAACTCTCCCTTTATCTATGGTTACCTAATGATCTGGGACCCTTAGCCTGGACAAACTACTGTGTATAGTTTTAGATAAATGAGAATATTTGTTTAAAATGTCAATTGTTTTTTTCAAAATATTTTTGTTGAATAAAAAGTGTAGCCTATGTATACAGCTATATTTAGATTGTTTTGACATTTTTTTAAATTTGTGGCAAGGAAATAATTAGTTTATCGTGGCCATTGAAAAACAAATGGTAAATCCTTAGTGTTGAGCCCTAAAAAGTCACGTGAAATAAATAAAAAAAGTTAAGGAGGCATGTGGACATAACACAATTTAAATCAAGTAATTTTAGCATGTCAAAGTCAAATTTATTTTCCCAACAACACAATTGTGGCTAGTGAAAATGGCGAGTGGCTAGTAATGTTGGAAAACTACTAGCTTAAGCTTAAAACTAAATTGCTTAAGTTTTCCCTTCAAAAAGAACCTAACTCGCTTCATATGTAAAGTAGAAATCATATCTCCAAGCTTTAGTGTACTTGTAGGAGCCTCCTTTTTCTTCCAAAACAACAGCAATAACTTCTTGGCTTAAGTTCACTGCTCTTCAAGTTTACCCAACTTTGATGACTGCTGGGAAATGCTGAGAAAAGGATCTATTGGCCTAAAAGCATTAAAAATGTGTACCTGAGCTGCATGCCGGTGCTCCAGGAGCAGACGTCTTTGCGGAGCAGCAGGTTGTTCAGGGTTACTGCGTTGATGGAGTAGAAGAGCTGGCGAAGCACCTGCTGGCTGATCTCAGGGTCCAGGCCGTGGTCTGCCATGATGGAGTGAAACTGAGCCAGCTGTTTGATCAGTGCCTGAAGCGTGTACCCTGCGGGACCTCCGCTCTCACAGTCCACACTAGAGGAGCGGTTCCTGTAACCCATGGGCTTCACTCCAGCCAGGCTGGGGATGCTCTCACTCTCAAGCATGGCAGACACTACCAAAACACAAAAACACACTCGTTATGAATGTACAGAGTGTGTTAATGATCGATCATCTTTGGTTTGGTGTCTCTCTGTACCTACCGATCATGGGTTGCATGTTGGCCTCGGCAACTTTCACGAGTTGCTGATAAATTTGGATGGAGAGGTCACTCAGAACCTGTCGATACTCCGCCAGGTCAAAGTTCTTCAGGCAGTGCTCGTTTTGCTTGGCAGAGTTCTGGGTCATAAATGACTAGGACAGAATTAGACAGGCAAATCATACCGAGCACTGGTTACACTTTATTTTTGATGGTCCCCTGTAGACTTTTTGTTTACTTTAGGTAACTACAGTCATATAAAAAAGACACTCAAAGATTAAAAATGGGTCACCGGGGTCTTTAAAAGCCAAACTTTTATGCATTACTTGAGCTTATTAAATTAGAAAATGAGCAATTAAAATGTGGTAAAACCAGCTAGCATTCCTATTCACAAAATTAAATCCTCAGATATGAAAAAAAAATTCAGTAAACAACAATGCAAGAAAAAGAAAAACGATGTAAAAGGACTAAAATCTCACCTCATCGCCGCTGTACTGCTTCAGACAGTGTAGTAGTCGACTCGCATTTGCTAGCCAAAATGAGGTCATCTCAAAGTCATCGTTGTTTTTCTGGACAGTCAATAAACAGTTAATTGATAACATATAATTACGGTTTTACAAACTTCTGTTTAAAAGGTTTAAGGTTGATAAGGTTTCATCACATTTATTTGAAACCATAATTTTATAACATTTGAAAAGTCTTCACTGTCACTTTTGATCAATCAAATAAATACTTGCCAAAGTATAACTTTTCTTAAAGAGAAATACACCCAAAAATGAGAGTAATCTGTAATCATTTACTCCTCCTCCTCCACTTGTTCCAAACCTGTTTGAGTTTCTTCTCGTGAACACAAAAGAAGATACTTAGAAGAATTTTGGAAAGCAGTGGCCATTAACTTCCACAGTTTCCAAAATTCTTCAAAACATCTTCATCTACAAGAAGAAAAAACTAAACTCATAAAGGTTTGGAGTCACTTGAGGGCGAGTAAATTTAAATTTGTTTTGGGTGAATGATCCTGTTGATGACTCTAACGGCCTGTTCACACCAAGCACGGTAACTATAAAGATAACAAAAAAGACATAGTTCTAAAAATCCTTGTCCAGTGTTAAAGAACAGCATAGTTCACACCACCACAACTACAAGCATAAAGATACAGAGGAACGATATCATTGGGATCTCTTTGAGAATGATTTTTCCCAGCTGATGAATGATAAAATACTGACAGCCAGTCAGAATCCATTGAAAATTAAAGGGCTCACGTAATTTAAAGATACAGATGACACCATTGAGAAGCACACTGCTTGAAGTCCTCTTTTAAAAAATTATTTAAAGATAATGACTATCATGGAAACAACTAGCTATACCATATGAAATAATGATAAAGAAAATACATGGAAGTTATGAAAGTCGTGCTGGCAAACTGAAGTATACAGTAGTATAGTAATAGTATGTTCAGATGCGGTAGTTGCACAATGAGGAAACTTGCTGGTTACAAGGGAAAATGAAGAAATAAAAGCATAATCTAAAAATAGATCATTATTGTTCGTCTGTGTGTACACAAATATATTTATTGTTATCATGCTTGGTGTGAACGGGAAGGTCTGGAAGTAAGCTGATGTGCTTCATACCTTCAGCACTTTTTTGATGGCGTTGATGGTTGCGGTCAGTAGTGAATGAACTTTCTGGTCATCATTGATGTAGTCGGCGTGACGGATGCACATGAAGAGGATGTATGCGGGGAGGCAGGGGACAGTGGCGGACACAGCGTTGGGCTTCATGTCTAAAAACAACACTTGGGTATTTATCACAACTCTAGGGTCTCTACATTCAAACCTGTCTGCGTGCAACGGCACATACCTGTAATTAAAGTCTTGACCAGCAAGGCCTCATCTTCTTTATAGTACTCCAGCATGCCTTCAAAGTCCTTCTCTCTCCTCTGGACAGTAACCTGACGAGTGAGCTCCGGTCTGCTTTTAGTGGCCTGAGTCACTGTAAAAAAGAAACAAAACAAAGAGCCAATCAGCATCTGGAACTAAAGGTAACGTTAAATATACAAATGAAAGGTGGACATCTAACCTTCCAGCTCTTGCACTTTCTTCATATAGATCCTCAACTGCTTCTTTAGCTTCTTCTCATTCTTTTCCAACTTCTCAACAAGTTCCTTTAGGTCCTGGATAACAAAATCATCACCATTATATTACTATTGGTCAACGTTTTGTGAGTAGGATACAAAATAACTACATATTTCTTTACAGTTATGCATGTGGATGACATTTTTATGAAAACTAATTTATATTTATACAATTTATACAACATTTATATGTATACAGTAGGCATGGGACGATAATCGTTTTCAAGGTATACCGCGGTTTGGAAAAGTCAAGGTTTTAAAACCGTCAAAATTTTCTGCAATACCATTCCTTAGGTATGTGTAAGATTTTTTTATTACTTTTTTTGTTTGTTTTTTTAGGACAACAGTATCTCCGGCAGAAAAGACATCCAAAGACGTCGTTTTTAATTGTACAAAAAAATCTGTTTTTGAAACACATGAAGACAGCAGAAGTCAATAATTCATTTGAATTATTTAGCCTGACATGTTTACTGCTCCAAAATATTTAAAATGTTTCTCAAAATAAAATGTATTGAATTCAAAAGGGGAATTTTTTTTTTGTTTTTTACCCAGACATTTAAAAAGAATATCTTTTAGAGCAGTAATCACAATACCGTGAAACCGTGATATTTTTATCCAAGGTTATCATACTGTCAGAATCATATACCGGCCCATGCCTAGTATACAGTACATTTGATTATATTATGCATTCCTTGGAGACCAATCAAATGATATTTGCATTGCTTTTTGTGGTTTAGAAACGCTTAAAACCATTCACATTTGATAATAATTTAAATAGGATTTATTAAAGCAAATATTATTGTGGAAAAATATAACTTTTCCAAGTTTTTTTTATGTTGCCCCATTGGCAAATTGTTTAAACTTAATTTAACCTACTTTACATGTTCATGCTTAAAACAAGCAAAATAACGTGTAATAAGAAAAAATACTCTTAATATAATTCATAATATAATTTTGGAATCCTAGTTTATACAATTTGACCTTATTTTAAGGATATCTAGATGTTTTTACAGGAAAAATAAGATTATTAAACATCCATACTTACATACATACATACATACTTCTTTTTTTTGTTTAAAGAAGTCAAACAGGTGTGTAAACAAGTAAAGGGTGAGTAAATAATATCAATTAAAATTTTGGGTCTTCTATCCATTTAATTTAGGTATTAATTGTAAAATGGAAGTCCTAATAATAACAAAATGTGATTTTAAACTTGCATTTCAATTCCTCTAACTCCACAAGGGATCCTTAAATTCAACAGTATTCAGAACAGAAAAAAGGAATTAAAAAAACATAATGAAAAACATAAAACATTTACGGTGGCATTCAATATAAACAATTATTATTATTTTTTTAAATAAATGAATCATCTCATTCAAACTGGCATAATGTTTCTGATAATAAAAAGATACTTATATTTTAGAAATAACAATATATTTAAAAAATTATATATTCTCCCAACATATTGTGATTATCTCTCACCAGGTTTTCGTTGGTGAGGCGTGTGATCTCCTGCTGCACGCTGAACTCCACCAGAGCTTCAGGAGAAAGTGTGGAAAAGTGGTCCAGCATGTCCTGCTTCTTCTCCAGATTATCCTTCAGGAGCTCGATCTGCGTGTGAAGGGCTTCCAACTCATCCCTGTGCTGTCGAGTCTGGGTCTGCAGTTGGGTCTCTAGCAGTCTGAATGCATACAAACATGCAGCACAACATTATGAAAAAGGTCAACTGTGTACACACTTCACACTCTGACAGTTAAAACTTCACAAAAATATGACACAAATTAATATATGCCCAGGTAAATATGTATGTAGGGTTTCTGCCAGTCTCAAGTCAAATTTAAGGCTTTTATAGGGATGGTTCACCCCAAATGTTTTATTCTGTCATTATTTACTTACCGTTGACTTGTTCCAAACCTGAACACAAACGAAGATACTTTGTAAAGTATGCTGAAAACCGGTAACCATTGACTTCCATAGTATTTGTTTTTCCTACTATAGAAGTCATTACTTTCCAGTTTCCAACATTCTTCAAAATATATACTTTTTTGTTTAACAAAACTCATTTGGAACAAGTTATGGGTGAGTAAATGATGACAGTATTTTCATTTTTGAGTAAACTATCCATTTAAGACCTTTGTATGACCATTATGAATTAAAATAAAGACCTACTGTACATCACAAATGTCATCTGTAGCTGTAATACAGCTTATTATATTTTTTAACTACCTAAAGGAAGAACTACATAACAGAATATTTATTTATTTTTGGTTAAAAAAAACCCTGTTTAAGCATTTCAATGAGTATTAAGATTTAAATATAGTGATAGTCTCTCTATTTGAAGCTTTGAGGAACACCAATGCATATATTTCACGCACAGGTTGTCCAAAGCTTATTAAAGTTTGCATTAAGCATGCAGTTTGCTTGTACATATAGAATGTAGCCTAAACTAAATCACTTAAATTTATGAAATGAGCCTACAATAACAGAAAAAGTATGTTCAATAAAGGTAAAGGTCCATGTTATTAAAATTTTAATTAAATGAAAATGTTTATTGAAAAACACAATATTGTTATTCAGTTTATAAGTGACATGATCCATACATGTGACCCTGGAACACAAAAAAATCTTATGCTGCACAGATATATTTCTGGCAATAGCCAATAACACATTGTGTGGGTCAAAATTATGGATTTTACTTTTATGCCAAAAATGATAAGTAAAAATCAGGTTCCATGAAGATTTTTTGTAAAATTCAGCAAACTGTAAATATATCAAAACCCAATTTTTACTTAGTAATGTGCTTTTAAGCATGTAATTTAGACAACTTTAAAAGGCCATTTTCTCTGTATTTAGATTTTATTAAAAGCCTCAGATTCCAGATTGTCAAACAGTTGTACCTCAGCCAAATATTATCCGAACAAACCATATTTATACAACCAAGCTTATTTAATCAGCTTTCAGGTGATTATTAAATCTATTAAAAAGGGACACTTTTTAGTTGTGGTTCAGGGTCACATATTCATTTCTAATGTCACCTTTAATAATCTCATTACTGGCTATTATGTGATGCTTTGAATTTTAGTGTTGTTGTTTTTTTCTTAGTGTAACATTTTCAAGGGTGTCCTTGAAATGTATCCACAACCTATTCAGTTTATACATAACCAAATTCATTCAGCAAGTCCACGTACAAACTACTTCTACACCAATTGTCATTACAAAACAGCGCCCCCTGTGGGTTAAACAGAAGAACAACGGCAATAATAAAGCCTGTCTGCTCACAGAAAAATGAAGACCTGTTTAAAATTAATTAAGAACCTAGAACACGATACTTCAGTGAATTCTAAAGCCTAAAATTTGGATTTAGACATTTTTGACTGTTATTAAGACCCAGCAAAAACCTGGTGATGAAAAAATAAATAAATAAAAATCGAAGCACAACCTGGCAACTTGCTTTAGACCCTGGTAGGCCAGGCCTAGCTCGCCATCTTCATTCAAATAACCCCAGTCTTGAGCTTTACTAGCGTCCGAGTGAAAGAGAGCCCAAAGAGACAGAGGAAAGGCAGCAGGAGAGAAAGCAAAAGAGAAGAATGATAAGAAGGCAAGGCCAGTTAGTTCAGCAAAGCAAAGCAAAGCATGACAGGTTTGATCAGTCTGAGGGCATATCTGATTTACAATTCATCCACAAATCTTCAAGTAAAGAGGTCATGCAGCTAGGTTATTTTTCAGGCATAGGGTTTCAGTTTTTATTTTAAGTGATCTGCCTGCCCAAGCAATATTTGCAAGGAGATCTTGCACCCACAGGAAATGAGAAATAGAGAGAAGGGAGGGGGAAAAAAATACATGCATGAGAAATCAGAAGGTGTTTAAAGTGCCCAAACCTGAGACAACAAAGAATGAAAAAAATATTCTTTCACAAGTAATCAGAACCTCATCTCACATCTGTCACTCTCAGACTCGTATTGTTTCGAAAGACCACTTTAAAAATGGGACAGAGAAAAAGGTGTCATGAATTCAGAGCAGCCTGGATGGAAACTGAATAGGTTTAAGGGTGAACTGGCATAAAAAGATTTAAAAAAAAAAATTAAATAGGCTGTACTCTGGCATCCTTCTTAAAATCTCCTTTGTAGTTTAAAAAGTAAAACTCGGTAAGTGCCAAATTGGAGCAAAAAGTGAATTTTGGGAGCCAAGTTGTCAGCAATTTTATAAGAAATTGCAATATTGTCAAAAAGTCTGGGATTAGTAAGGTTATTAAGGTTATTTAAAGTCTCTTTTGCTCACCAAGACTGCATTAGATCATAAATCAGTTAAAAGTGTAAAATATTAATTCAATTTAAAATAAATGTTTATTATTCTTATAATTACTTTAATAATTTATTTACTGAACTGCAGGATGTTGTAGTCATGAAGCTTAAGATTTTGTAGAGAGATATTCTTTTGAATAATTTTTTTTTTTAAATGGAAAAAAACCATCACAAATGTTTTTGCTGTCACTTTTGGTAAATGTAACCCTTGTTGTTCATCTATGTTTCAAACTTTGTTTTTATTCTCTGAAACGTCATGGATGAATCTGATGAGTCTCATTTTGATAGTCTCTCAATCTCTGTGTAGTTCAAAAACTGATGGAAAGAAAACAAAATAGTCGATTTTTTTCCAACTTTAACTACCAATAAATAATTGTAGTTTGTTTATTTGTTGCCACATTAGCAACTCTTGGCTATTTCATGGCAAGATCCATATAGATAAAAACATTCATTTTCTTTTTGGCTTAGTCCCTTTATTAATCAGGGGTCGCCACAGCGGAATGAACCACCAACTTATCCAGCATATGTTTTACGCTGCGGATGCCCTTCCAGCAGCAACCCAACACTGGGAAACATACATACACTCTTGCATTCACACACATACACTATGGCCAATTCAATGCACCTATACCGCATGTCTTTGGACTTTGGGGTAAACCGAAGCACCCGGAGGAAACCCACGCGAGCACGGGGAGAACAAGCAAACTCCACACAGAAATGCCAACTGACCCAGCCAGGGCTCGAACCAGCAACCTTCTTGCTGTGAGGTGATCGTGCATAAATAAAAACATATTATATAATAATAACTTAATCATATATCAATGATACAGAATAAATATAAATAAATAAATAAATAAATAAATAAATAAATGAAATTTTACATGAAAGAACATCAGATATAAGTTTCAGATCAATTTGTGATAAATAACTTAAAATTCTTCCTGGTGATATATTTTTAAAAGCATCCATTAAAGCTCTCAGAGTATAAAAAACTTGTCTAGAAGTTTTGAAAATTCCACATTCTAATAAAACGTGTTTTATAGTGGTGGTACATTCTTCACTAAATACAAGTGTGTCAACCTAGAGTGACCAATTCAGCATCTGGTATAAAGAGTCTGGTCATGCCAGGTCTCTAAAAATAATATTTGAAAAGCATCTTTCATATAAACTCTGGTTGATCTCATGCAAATTATTATTTGAAATAATTATTCGATTATTCGTTGCCATTGTTGGCAGATGAGGCAGTAGAAAAAGCAATTTCTCTAAGAGAATGTTGTAGATCATCAGGAGGAATTAATCATTCTCTTAGAGAAATTGCTTTTTCTACTGCCTCATCTGCCAGTTCACCAAGAAATAATTACTGTGGCCACTAATTATATGGTTAGTTATCTTGAAAGCTAACCTGAATTGGATTTAGATCATCAGACATTAATATATTGTAAAAGCAATGTCAAACAGAACTAAAAAAATGCAAGTTGCAAGTTGAGTGGCATATAAATTTGTATGCAAACCTGTCAGTGCCTTTAAGTTTGCGGCTTAACACTATGCTAATTAATGACCCAAAATGTGGTCCAGAAAACAGGGTTTACTGCTGAAAATTAACGTAGACACAGCATAAAGAGCTGAATCAGAGACCTGCCCTGGATAGCGAGCGCTCAATACTCCAACTTCGTTAAAAAAAAAAGACAAATGAGTGCATGGAGGAGAACCGGTGTCAAGCCCTTCATTATGCAGATTGCACTGCCTTACTTCTTAGATGCAGGCGCATCCACATTGTCCTCTGCATCCACAGGGCTCTTGTTGTCGGTCCACTCAGACACATCGTTGGAATTCTGTGTGGATGAAATTAATGGGGAAAATTAATTCATTTTTGTCCACTGAAGCAGAGAGAAAAACTGTGTACTGTATTGTTCTCTATTTTAACGAGACGATTGTTTTGGAGAGGAAAATATATCTGAGGGAGACACATAGAACTGAGTGAAAACAAGAAAAAGAGCTTTCTATCCAGGCATAATCAATACTGACACTGGTCTGCCAACCTCAGCAGATTCAGACAGGCAGGTGGATATAAAGCCACTAGCAGTGCAGGTTTTGCAGAGCTCCATCACTATTACACTGAACATTTCTTTGCTCACTTTATCCCATGCAATATCTTCACGTTTGATTGCATTCACAGAGGAAAATTCAAGATATTTTCACTCAAGCTTAAATGTGATGCTAATGGATTGGAAAGTCTACCATGAGTGAAAAACTAAAATATTGGTAATAAAGCAGCTTTAAAGGGATAGTTTACCGCAAAATTTAAATTGTCATTATTTACTCAACTTTCACTTGATTCAATACCTATTTCAGTTTCTTTTCTTCTGTTAAACACAAAAGAAGACGTTTCGAAGAATGCTGGTAGCTGGCACCCATTGACTTCCATAGTAAGTTTTTTCCTACTATGGAAGTCTTCTTTTTTTGTTCAAAAGAAGTAAGATATGTTGAGGGAGAGTAAATAATGAGGAAATTTTCATTTTTGGCCGAACAATCCCTTTAAAAATGAATCAAAAGCACTTAAAATGTAAAACATGGACTGATAAGAGGTAATTTTAGACTCACAATGTGGTTTAAGTTTTCTGACTGTCTTGTTGAGTTGACGATTTGGGTCTTGAGCATCAGGACCTCCTCCTTGCGCACATCCAGCTCCTCACTGGCCGCTTTGAGCTGACTGAGCAGCAAGTTGTAGCCATCTTGAAGCTCATTGGACGAGCTGTTCTCGGAGGCCTTGTCGGCCACTGCTTTCCTCAACTCATTCAGGTCATTCTTCAACTTCTTATTCTCCGTTTCGAGCTCTTGCCGCTGTAAAAAGAACAAATTTTATGATACGGTGTTAAAAATGTATTTTGAAACTTGAAACTCACATTCTTATACTGTGACTTTCTTTTTTGTTTTTATATTTTAATTTTCTTTGTTGGTAAACATATATTTGTTGCATAGATGAAATCATTTTAATATTTTGAGAGTACAATATTTTAAATTATGTGTATTTGATTTTGAAACAATTTTGCTAAAGCCTTTTTTTGGCAGTTAGAAAATGCCTTAAATTTGAATATTAAGCCTTAAAAATCAAATAGCAAACTATTCATAATTGATGAGATTTTAATTACAACAATAACCAGTGAGGTGACACAGTGGCTCAGTAGTTAGCACTGTCGCCTCACAGCAAGAAGGTCGCTGGTTCGAGTCTCGGCTGGGTCAGTTGGCATTTCTGTGTGGAGTTTGCATGTTCTCCCCGTGTTGGTGTGGGATTCCTCCAGGTGCTCTGATTTCCCCCACAGTCCAAAGACATGCAGTATAGGTGAATTGAATAAACTAAATTGGCCGTAGTGTATGTGTGCAAATGAGTGTGTATGGATATTTCCCAGAACTGGGTTGCAGCTGGAAGAGCATCCACTGTGTAAAACATATGCTGGATAAGTTGGCGGTTTATTCTGCTGTGGCGACCCCTGATGAATAAAGGGACTAAGCCGAAGGAAAATGAATGAAAGAATAACCAGAGAAAGTTATTCCAGCAATACTCGTCTCTTGAAAGAAATTACAGTATTACAATAGTGCTTTCAATCTGAACCAAATTTCTTTTTAACTAACAGCTCCTGCAAATAATGTGTTTAATAATTAATATCTGCACCAGACAAAATAGTATTAGTTATTTAGTATATTATTATTATATTATATAGTATATTATTATTATTTGGTATACCCTTTCATGCTTAACTTGAACAAGAAAAAAAATTCATTGTACAATTATCCAAAAATAATATTTCATAACCAGCTATAAATGTAACTTTATCAAATTTTATGTTTTAAAACTAATATATAGAATATTACTTCAAATATAAAATAAATTGTGTTTCTTGAAAAGTATTGCTTCATTTAATGTAAAACCTTACAATTCCAAGTGGAAAGTGATTTTTGATTCTCACTTACAAATTTGAGAGGATTTTGATACTGGACATTTAGAATACATATATATATATATATATATTTTTAATATATGAAATGAAAAAAGAATTAAGCTCAAAATCTCAAAACCATGCAGATAATGTGTACATTTGATGGATTTATAAGGATTTTATTTATTCACCTCATTTATTTTCAATTTTTCCCTCTCACTTTGACTTTTGTATATCGAAGGTTTTAATTGTATTTAATTATAGCCAAGTTGTGACCACAATGCCTTAGTTGGGGACTAGTTTGTTTGGGTTTGTTGACAGGGTACAATGTTTATTCTGTACAAAGATTCTATTCTGTATTTTGCTTAAAAATCAATAAAACTGTTAATCACGAAAACCATGCAGATAAAATCAAGGGTGGTGAACTTTCAAGCAACCCGAGACAAAAAGCTGTGCATAACCCAGAACTTATGTATATTTGTGTGAGAGAAAGAAACAGAATGAGATGAACTCCCTAAAAATCAGCAATGCTGACTGCAGTAACTGTTTCCAAATGAATCTTATGCCTATGAGCTAAAGCTTTGATCAGATGCAAAGAATGCTTGAGCGCTGCAGAACAAGAACCATCAGCAATTATTATATAAGCTCACGGTGCAATGTTGGGGTGCATTAAGAAAACAAACAAATCAGTTACGTAACTCTAACGCCTTGAGCTGCGCAGGCTCCAGATCAGCGTTTGGCTCTGGTGTCTTCACTCTTGTACTTTGTTCTTTGGTCAGAGTTGAATTTTTTTAAGCTGTAAAACTGAACCTGCATTCGGGGTTTCAACACACCCTCGTGCTCAGATAAATAACTGATGGCTGATATGGAAGGATTAAGGGCATGTGAGGTATCTGAGGAAGATCACGGTGATATGACAAAGAGAAGCTCCTGAAGGCTTCACAGGTTATACACCAAATGGACGGCAGTTAGATTTTTTTTAAGCCAGTGAGAATTAAACGATGAGGGACAGATGTAAAGTGAATTTAGAAACTACACAGGAAATCAAGTTTTCAGATATTTCGATTCTCAGGACAAAAGGAGCAAATTTCAGTTCTTAATAGTTTTCAAGCATTAAAACAAAAGTGTAACACATATTTGCTTTTATTTGTTATGTACATTAGAATGTGTCTTGTTTAAACTTTATTATATTTTTATTTATTATATAAATAATAACATATTAATTATATTTTATCTATCTATCTATCTATCTATCTATCTATCTATCTATCTATCTATCTATCTATCTATCTATCTATCTATCTATCTATCTATCTATCTATCTATATATAATTTTTACAAATTCACAAGTTTTTAAATACATTACTTTTCATTCCACAGTGTGCAATACTCTTCACAACTTGGATAAGAGCTTCTTTCAAAGACCTTAAGCTGTCAAAACAATGTTGTGTTATAATAGGTACATAATGCTTAATATTTCTAGCCAGACAAAAGTATAAAGACTGAAATGTCAATTTGGCTACTTTCCTGCCTTGCTCCTTGGCTGAAAAGTTAACCTGATAACACTTTGATTTATTTTTATGATCAATCGAGTGATCCACCAAGAAATAAATATGATCCAATAGACATTATACTCGATCAAACATCCAGTCTATTCCACACAGTCATGTTTTCATTCATTTGAAGTTCAATGAATAGTGAGACACCTGTCAAAATGTCATTCACTGCAACAAAAGTTTTTATATCAACAAATCTTATCAGGCAAATTTAGATCAAAGGTAATTTGATGACGATTAAAATATTCTATTTAAAGAGATAGTTCAACCAAAAATGAAAATTATGTTATGATTTACTCATCATCCACTTGGAGAATACCAAACCTGTCTGAGTTTCTTTCTTCTGTTGAACACAAAAAACATATACTGAAGAATGTTGGAGAAAAAAAAGCCATTGTCTTCCAGAATAGTTTTTGTTCCTACTATAGAAGGTAATGGCTGCCTTATTTCCCCAGCATTCTTCAAAATATCTTGTTTTGTTTTCACCAGAAGAAAGAAATACATAAAAGTGTTCAACTACTTTTTTTTTTTTTGTATTTTGGGGTAAACTATCCCTTTAAATATATGTTATATGTACATGTTTTAAACTGTTACATAAGATTACTTATACTATATACTCTAATATAATACTATATATTAAGTATTATAAATATACTTATTACTACTTATATATTATTTAAGTATTTATCTGCAGATTTGAGTCAAATACAATGTCAATATTTGGTGTCCCGATTACATAAAATTTACAAAAGCAGTTTATATACACAAAAAGCATATTAAATGCAAGTAAAGCATAAACAGTGCAGCTCACTATACTAATTAACTGCCATATTAAATCTTTATACTTTGCCACTCTTCCGCTAGTTTTTACTCATTTGTCAGCAAGACGTTGATCAAAATATATAAATGAATAATACATAATAAAAGTCCTAAAGGTCTATTCCACACATCCTTAAAATTAAATCAGTTGCTCAATGCAAATGACTATTTGACCAAACATTAAGGCAAAACATAAACCATATGTACATCGATAACACTCTACATCAATAACACTTCAGTTTAGGGACCAATTCTCACAATTAAATAAGAATTACTACTAAGAAATACTATTCTTAATTATTATGAAGAATTACTAGTATATTAGTTGTTTATTACCAACTAATGCTTTATTCAGCATAACCATACGACTGATTTTTTCATCCTAAACAGCACCTTGCACCTCAGATGTTTATTTAATAATAGTTAATAAACATTGTGAATTGGTATTAAAAGCTAAGGTGTCAGCTCTGTAAAAAATGTTGGTCCCATTTCACTCACCCACAGTTTAACAGGCAGCACGATGAGCAGCAGCAACAGAGCGGCCGAAGTGCAGAATAAATCAACGAGCACCAAGACAGACATTTCACTGTCAGGACTGACTCTTACCTTCAGACTGTTGTAGGCCAGGTCTGCGTTTATATCGTCCTCTGACGTTGAGTTCTTGGCCTCACTTCCCTAGGAGATAAAAAAGGAAGAAAAAAAATGGATGTAAACACAAGCTGACTGATAAAGCAGAGGGTCATGCTATTGCGAGTACAGATGAGGGACCATCAGAGAAGATAACTGCTGTTTATGACCGATCGCCTGTGTTGTAATCTATGGTCAAAAACGGGGAAATGTTTAGCGTTGTTTAGTTCAGGTTAACAATATGTACTGTAGTTCTGATGGTGCACATAGAAATTAGCAGATCTTGATGATTGAAGATAATTTTATGAGCATGTATGTTTAATACTTTAAATACACTTTCAACTGATTAGACTGTCTGACTTCTTTCATGTACAGTACTGACATTTCCAGTTGAAGCCAATAGACTTCATTACAGCTTGAATTTGTACATTTTTAAATGTAGAATAGACTTCAAATAAAGACTATAAATAAAATGTGTTTTTGTTTAATTTTATATTTAGTTTTATGTTATTATTTTTGTGTTTGTGTTTTATGTTTTGTTTAATGTTTTATTTGTTTTAAGTTTTGAGGTATTTTTTGTTTTTTTTTGCTAGGTATTATTTGTTAGTGTGCTTTCATTTGCTTTGTTGAAATGTGTTTTATTTATTTTTGTTGTAGTACGTTTTTTGTTTGACCTTTGTTTTTTATTTTATTTTTTGTTTTGTTTTGATGTATTTTATCTTCTGTTTTTGTATTTTAATTAAATTTTATGCTTTGCTTGGTGTTTTGTTTGTTTTTTTAAACAATTTGCAATTTTTCATGTTGTATTTAGTTTTAATTGATCTTTTGTTCTTGTTTTTACATATTTCATTTTGTTTTCCGTTTATTTTTATCCATTTAAAAAAAAAAAGTTTTGTTTTAAGCTTTGTCCCAACTGTGAAATGACTAAGAAAGCACAGGTCAAAACAAATAAACATGCCTTGCGTTTGCTCAGTTCCTCTACTTTATCTAGATTGGTCTGCAGCCTCTTCCTCTCCTGCTCCAGCTCTCGTACACGTTTCTGTAACTTCATGAAAACGCTGAGGTCCATGGCAGCCTTCTCTATGCCCATCTCCTGCAGCAAGACAAATCACATTAATGCTAATCATTAGATGCCTTTGTTTCCCTTTCAAAAGCTGATGCTGTAAGTTGTCACTTTCAGGCAAACATCTTTACCTCCACCTGCTGGATGGTGTCATCAGTGTCTCCCACCTCTGACATACTGATGGAGGGATAGTTGGAGTCTGAACCCAAGCTGCTCTGGTTTGATGGGTTTCTCCGATGACCGGGATGAAACTAGAGAGTGGAAAATCATAAAGACTTAAAATCAACAACAACAACAACAACAACAACAACAACAACAACAACAACAACAACAACAACAACAAAAAGACAATTCCAGAGGCCCGTTGCACAAATCGAGTTGAACAAACTCAGGGTTGTAGAGTAAGTTTCAAGTTTCAAACCAAAAAAATCCAACTTGGTTGGAAAAAGACACAGCAAAAAATGACAAACGGTGGCCGGGAATGGCTTTATTGCATCAGACATACACGTCACTTTACTCACAGCTGATTGGTCCAATTTGGGTTTATGATTTCTAAACCAGAATAAAACCTGCTCTGAGGCAGGTTAGCCATGTAGCGCAAGTTACCATGACGATGAAACCTGATCAAAACCAAACCACCTCCTTGAGCCCCAAAACACAAGAGTTCACTCAAAATAAATACAAACTTACCTGAGTAAAATCTCAAACCGGATTTGTGTAACAGGCTTCAGAAGATCAGTCCCACTGTAAAATCGTTACCTTCATTGAAGACATGTCCTCCTGCAGGTTTTCGTATCTCTGCTCCAGTCTGGAATATTCTTTCACCAGGTTCTGATATCGTTGCCTCTCGTCATCCAGTTCATGCTGCAGGCGGCTCTCCTTCTGAGACACATCGCCTCCCTGATCTGAGAGACACAACACACACCAATAACACCATCAACCAGATGCCACGCTCATCCCATTCCCTCGTATCATCTTTCACAAATTGACTTTTTCTTTTATGAACAACATATCTTTCTCACAATCTTGGTCTAATGAGAGGGTTTTCATATGGTATAAGAAAACCGAAAACTCTTTTTAATCAATTCAACCTGTGACATCTTTGTGTTTTTAACTGCACACTACATGTTTTTATTAACCCAAATATTATGCAATATAACATTGATGATGATATCACATCAATTATTGATCTTTGTCTTGATTGATATTTTATTGATCAATAAAAGATTTTTTACTACTCTGATGGAAGACCTTTGAGAGTCTATGTGTAGGTTACAATATGTTCTTCATTTTGTAATCTCAACAAAAATTTGCGTTGTATGCAAGAATTTTTAGGAAAAGTGAAATACAGGACAAAACATAATTTGTAATAATCAGCTGTACTAGTGTTTATATGTAAAGTATCAAAATAAAGCAAACTCTTTGAACATAAATCCAAATCCCTCTAATCAAATCCTTTGAACAAAATTTGGCAGCATTATCAAATGTATGGCCTTATAACAGTTTGATGAAGCAATCATCTATTAATCGGGCTATTTCAATATCATGAGATATGAGGTAAGAGGACAATAAACCTGTGACACTCTTCCCTTTGACCCCTTTAACTGAAGTCACCATTTTAAAGGCATAGTTCACCCTAAAATGATAATGTACTCACTATTTACTCTCCTTCAAAAACCAAAACAAAGGAAAAACAAACAGTATATAAGTCAATGGTTACAGGTATCCAACTTTCTTCAGTATATTTTCTTTTGTGTTCAACAGAAGAAATAAAGTCAAACAGGTTTGGAACAAGCAAAGTCTGAGTAAATGATGACAGAACTTTCAATTCTGGGTGAACTATCACTTTTAGAAATGTGTGAAACTCCTTATTCGACATTAGATTAAGATACTTTTTCTAAAATGTTCCTTCCTAAAAAGTTTCTTTTTTTTTCTTCCAAACTGTTATAGATACGACAATCCATAAAGGGTATTTTATGTTGGATATTGTGAACTGTATCTTGTTTATCAGCGGCACAAAACAGCATGTCTATGCCTCCAGCTTTTACTGTTCTATTCACAAGACTTTTCCTTAAAGAGACAGTTCACCCAGAACGGAAAACATTCACTTATATTGTTCTAAACCTGTAAAAAAAAATTTTCTTCAGTGGAACAGAAAATAATATACTTTGAAGACTGAAAAGTCGATGTCCATATGGCATAGTAACAGTCAACTTTACCCTCGACAGAATAACAGCCTCTTTAGATATTTAGACTTAAGCTCAGGATTCGTAACAAGACAACGAATCAAGTGGAAAAGTTTTGAGAGAAAGATTTCAGCTTCCTACTAAAAACAAGTCATCAAAAAACAAATCACTACATTCAAAACAACCCCTGTTGAACATGCCTTGATAGCAGAGCAGAACTAAGAAAATCAGTGCAGAAAGTGACATTTAGCAAATAAAAAGTGTATTGAGACCAAACCTCGGGTTTCAAATAGCATTCTTGCATGTGAATCGGCCTGATACAATGGTCAGCTGTTAGTTGTGCAGGTAAAGAAGCGGTGTCACATTCCTCCTCTGAAATCCAATGCAGTTTCTGTCTCTCTCGTCCCACTTCTGCACACAGACCCTCTTGTGCGTCAAACAAAACCAGCCCAGCCCTCCAGACAAACACACATGCTCTTGATCCTCATGCTTCTTCCTCCTGATGCTTGGAGTGTGTGTGTGTGTGTGTGTGTGTGTGTGTGCGTGCGTGTGCGAGTGACTCTGTGAACCGAGACGCTCACCCTGAGTGGAGGACTGGATTCTGCGGTTCATCTCTTCTTTCTCCTTCTTCAAGAGTGTGTTTTCTTTCTCCAGCTCCTCCACCCTCTACGAAAGGAAAGAAAAAGTCACACCATCCATTCAATTCAAGGCATCAGATAAACAAGCAAGTTTAACTGTAAGAAATCCAGTCTAGAGTAAATACAGTGGGGTCCTAAAGTTTGAGAATTTTTGGTGCAGTGTTATATTTATCATATAAATAATGCTCTTATGAATATACAATATTTGTTATGGATGGAGCAGTTGTTTTGGTTTTTGAAAGATTTTCATTTTAAATAAATGCTGTTGTTTTAAACTTTCTATTTAGTCTGTAATAAAAAACTATTAAAAAAACATGCTAAGCAGCACAAGAGTTTTTTTGAATGTTTATTCAACATCCAATTAGAATATCATAATAATTTGGAATGACTATGTGACACTGACGACTGGAGCAATGGAAATGAAATGTCTTTGCTATCACAGGAATAAATAAATAAAACTGCAATAAATAATAACAAAAAATAATTAACACAATTACATTATAGTGTGCATCACTGTAAAAGCATATATATTTTTAGTCTAATTAATCTAATTAAATTAATAATTTCAACTATAATTACCATAATTTATATAATTTTAATTACTGTAATTTTATTAAACATTTTGCCTATTATTGTAATTAATATAATTTATGTTTGCAACTATATTTTTAATTACTGCAACTTATATTTATGATTTAAAACTCTTACTACCAAAACAAGAGGAAGATGATCACATTAAATGCACACTGGCTGACTCTTTCTTTTCAAAGGACCTTTTTATGTGCTGGTCACACCTCTTTAGCAATTTCCATGCATTATTAAATATGCTTGAGGATGACAGACATTAGTTATGTAACAGCTGCTCTGTTATGAAAGCCTGAGTGTCATCTTCCTAACTGCTTTTGTAACATTCATACATTCACCCCTAAACAATTCAAATTACAACACCACAATCCTGAAACAAACCCCAAAAAACAAAACCATAGGAAACATGAACTAGGTATCTGTGTATCCTTCCTCACCTGTTCGAGTCCTTGCTTCTCGTTGCTGAACTCCTCCTCCAGATGCTTCTTGTGGGCGTGTGCTTCCTGAAGCTCCGCCCTCAGCTTCTCCAGCTCTTCTTGCAGTGATGTCACCTGAGTGCCAGCCACCTGCCGAGTGCGGAGGGTCTCCAGCTCTTTGCTCAGCTTGCTGACCTCTGTTTCCAGAACAGTTTTAGAAACAGCCAGGTGCTCGTTCTGAGATTTATACTCTTTTGACTGCATAGAAGAGGAGATCAACACTTTATTTGTTTCTTAGGGTGACATTGTAACTATGCATGCATGTTTACTTCCTGTACCTGGTTGTCCATCTTCTTCTGGAGCTGCACGATTTTGTTCTCCATTCCGACGTTGAGTTTTTTAAAGTGTTCGGCTGAACGGGCCTCTATCTTCAGCTGTTTGAGCTGTCGCGTGGCACGTACGCGCCGATAGAAACACTGGATGACGATGGCAGAATATCGGGAACGCTGATACTTTTTTCTTACAAGCCAACCCCGGACAGTCTTCTGTATGATCATGGCTTTGTGATGGAGCAGGAACTAGAAAAGATAGAAAATGCACCTTAAAGGGGACCTATTATGCCACTGTTTACAAGATGTACAATAAGTCTTTAATGTCCCTAGAGTGTGTGTATAAGTTTCAGATCAAAATACCAAATAATGTTTTATAACTAATGTTTTGAAACTACCCCCTTTTGGGCTTTGATCCAAATTGTGCCATTTTGTTGACTGTCACTTTAAATTCAAATGCTCTTCTCAAAAGAGGGGAACAAATGCCTGTGCATCAGCATAGCAGCAGATTCAAAACAGGACTAATGTTATTTCTGTGAAAAACAGAAATGTGAAAACAAGTGTCTCAGAAAAAGGCAGTCTATGGAGTATACATTTTAAATCATCTTAGTCGCTGACATTATCTTCAGCAGGTGAAAACTCAGGAGATCATCACTAATGGACGGGGCTTTCCCCATCTGATGACATGTACAAACTGAGAATGTAAATCAAAGTGTTTCTGCAGACTGTTTTTATCAAGTGTGATAAAAAAAAACAACACAATTAATTAATATTTACCATTAGAGGCTGGCTATATTCACACACTGTTGCCAAATAACTGTTTTAACCTCTTATAAAAGTGATTTTTGCGTAATAGGTTCCCTTTAAACCTTGCTTTAATATGAGCTGAATGGAGAGAGAGAAAGATAAAAATGCAGTGCTGTACCTCCTGATATAACCTGCGTATGAACATGCCTCGGGTGAATGCTTGAATGGTGATTACAGCCCGACGGACCCTCAGATACTCCCGGCGAACCTGTACCATCCGGTACTGCTTCTGACAAATGACAGCTGCTCGGGTCAGGCGAAGCATCTCTGCGTATCTAAGAGACAATGAGAAAAGTTGTAAGTGATGCATTAAGAGGTTCCTGTTATTATTCCCTTTTTTTACAATATGTCATATAAGTCTTATGACACATAGGATGCAGAAATTTCGGCTTACAATAGCTTAACTAAATCAATGCTAATTATTGGCTAAAAAACACAGTTTTCTTGTGTGACTCTTTAAGTCATATTAGTGAACTTTAGGTTGAGGTATGCATAATTCATATATTATGATTTAACTAAACTGGTTAGATTTTAGTCAACTTAATCAAGAGTAGATTTAGTCAACTAAAATTTGATAATAATTTGATATTTATTGAATAAAATTAAACTAAAAATACAATGCACGCAGAAGACCAAAATAAGACAAAAAACTAAATCAAAATTTGCTGTCATACCTAAAACAAAAAGTTAACATAATGTAGGTCTTTATGTAATGTAATGTAAACAATTGTGGAAGAACAGCATGCATATCAGTTTATTCGATCTGTTAATAAGTCGTGGACATGAAGACAGCACATTACTAATACAACTCAAGGCCTCGGTGCATTTATTTAAATTCATGATATCGTGATGGATACGTTCCCAGAGGAATCATCAGAACTACAACTGAGGCAATTAGGGAAGATCAGAAACAGCATCTACTGATATAAAAAATAACTCCTATTAGATATGACTGTGTTTTGTAACTTTACATATCTTATTCATGCTCATACAGCAATATTGTGCTCTAAAGGAAGCTGAATGTGTAACATACAGGACTGTGTAACCATACAGGACCTCTTTAAAATACAGCTTAAGCTAATATCCATAAACTCAGACACTCACCTCCGTGCCAAATAACCCCGGCCGTATCTTTGTAAAGTGATGGCAGACTTGCGGATCTTGCGATACTGAATCCTCTGCAGCCATCCTCGCACAGTCTTCTGGATCTTAATGCAGGCAAAGCGGAACTTATCGGCTCTGAGCTTCTCCAGATAGGCCACCTGACCCGCCCTGAAGAAGATCTTAGTCTTTCCAAACTGGAACTTATCTGGATCCTGAAGGAGAAACAGAGTCACAACAAACAGGATTATTCAAGATAACCATCTTTGAATTAAAGATATGTCGTCAAATATAAATGTAGTAGAAGATAATGTTGCAGGATTGATTATATATTTAACTCTGAGCAGAAGTTGTAAAATTAACAGTTAACAAAACTAAAGCCATATTGGAAAACCTGTATTTGTTATAAAAATAACATCTGATAAAATAAACTCACTATCAGTTAGTCACAGTCACTGCACCAAAGCTGCATTTATTTAATTCAATTCATCTTTATTTCTATAGCACTTTTTATTATGTAGATTGTGTCAAAGCAGCTCTAGTAAATTGAAACTGTTTCAGTCCAGTTTTCACTGATAAATTTCAGTTTAGTTCAATATAATATAAATGTCTCTGCTGAAGCCCAAACATTGAACACTAAAGAGTAACTCCAGAAATGCGCAGCTCCACAAGTCCCAAACCAAGCAAGCCAGTGGCGAGGAACAAACTTCACTAATTGACGAAAGCAGGCTTTTTGATCAAAAACTGAAACAATAATATTGTGAAATAATACATATACACATACAGGGGCTGATGAATGCTTGATCCTGATTGGCTGATGAACATTCAGCAATTTTAAGATCAACACAGAGCTAAAGTAGTACCAGGTAGGTCACAGGAGGGCTAAACATTTTGACTTTAACTGTAAATGTAATCAGTGTTGAAAAAGGTTAGTACATTTGTGGAAGTGATATTTGAGCTGGTCTTACCTTGATCAAGATTTCCAGCAGGTTCTTACAGACCTGCTTCTTATCTCCGACTGACAGATCCTTCTTTGTCATGAGCACTCGATATCTGCTGAAGAAATCTGGATACGTCCATCTAAGAAAATACATCAGATGTGAAGAGGAAATGAGTTTGAATGACTATTGAAGTCAGTTCAGAATTATGGAATTCTTCTGAGGAGACCCTGAGGTTTATAAACTGATGTCAGACAAATCATAAAAGAAAGAAAGAAAAGAGCTGTAGATTGATTACCGTGATGGATAGCCGGCGGCGCTGATGCGAATGGTCTCCAGAACACCACAGGCTCTCAGTTGCTGAACGGCTCTTCTAGAATCAAAACTACAGAAAGCAAAAGACATCATGAGCAATCTTTAGAAAAACCAGCACAAGAAGTTGAACTTGATGCTTCTTCTGGGGTTGAGAAAGTGTGTGTGTTTATGTCAGACCACAGTGTTATCTAGACCTACCAGATCTTTCTCTTGAGCATAGAGCACATCTCCCGAGAGAGAGGCATAGGGACGCTGCTGTCCGCTCAGGGACCAGGCGCTTTCTGACTCACAGCTCTGAGACTGTGTGTTCACAACCTCAAGAGCATGTGACTGACAAAACCCTCTCAATTAAGCATCCTTGAAGGGGCCCTTGTGCTCAGGAATTTTGAGGACACAAACAAGACTCGGCATTTTGCTCAGGGTTGTACATTTTACAAGAAAAATAAGCACATAAATACATTCAACCGACATAATGTTTTTAATATTTGTATAGTATTTTTGGATCATAGGTTTTATTTGTGTATATTGTATGTAATTTTTAGTTTCAGAGATTTTTACTTTGTATATGTTGATTTAAATATATATAAAGCTACAATATGGAGAAAAAAAGGATAACACATGACATTTCTCAGTTTCTATGGATTTTCTAGTTTGAGTAGGTATTGTTTTGAGTAAAATGTTAATGATTGTTTTATTAAGGTATGACAATTTTCTTCCCCAAATGTAAAGCATTTTTTACATAATGACAATTGGTCAGAAAAACTAAATATTTCTTATATCCTAAATATTTATTCTTTGTTGGGATTGAAAATCAAGGTTATTTCACCAAATACAATATTTATTAAGACTTTTGAAGTTAAAACATTAGTTTTGTGTTGTCTAAAAATGTATATAAAAATGCCTGAAAAACATGGCACCCTTTTTTGTTGTTATGCAAAAAATACTCTAAATAATAACATCAGTTCTCTAATAAATGAGCATTTTACCAGTTAAAACTAAAACTACATTTTACTCAAAACATATAGCTATAAATCATAAATTGAAAACGAAAAACATATTGTATAATCAAAAAATTATTAATGATCACTAATAATACAATTTATGAAAGTTGCATATTTAATTTAGTTTTAAAAGAAAATGTTCATGCTATAATGGTTTATCAATAAAATTCTGTCCTGAAACTGTAAAATATAAATACATTTTTTATTTATAAATGTAAAAAAAAATTATTTTAAATTTTGCCAAAAATAAAAACATATTTGCAATAATAAAATTACATAAATATACATATACATATATATAAATAAGGGCGACGCGGTGGCACAGTGGGTAGCACGTTCGCCTCACAGCAAGAAGGTTGCTGGTTCGAGCCTCGGCTGGGTCAGTTGTCCAAAGACATGCGGTACAGGTGAATTGGGTAAGCTAAAATTGTCCGTAGTGTATGAGTGTGTATGAATGTTTCCCAGTGACGGGTTGCAGCTGGAAGGGCATCCGCTGCGTAAAACATATTCTGGATAAGTTGGCGTTTCATCCCGCTGTGGCGACCCCAGATTAATAAAGGGACTAAGTCGAAAAGAAAATGAATGAATGAATGAATGAATGAATATATATAAATAAATGTTGCATTTGCATTTAGTTCCCTTACTAGAAACTGAATTTTTAAAGATTGTTTTTATATCTAACTTCCAAAACTGAGCCGAACATATTGAATATGCATCGTTAATAAGATACACTGAAGGTGAATATAGCCATTACAATTCTGCCAAATTCATAACAAATTTTGTACCATATTAAACCATACCAAATACCATAGTATGGAAAAATCCTTCATAAAACCATTAAGTCAGCAAGTATTTTGGGCTCACTAGGTCTAATAACATCTTACGTAACCTGACTGGCTTTTTCTCAGAGGAGCTTTGATGTCTTGATTGTTGGAGGAAATGTACAGTGCAGCTGAGGTCGATCAAACGTCTCTGTACCAGCATGACTCTAATTTGCTCTGGCAGCTTAAATGAATTTGCTATACCTCTCTATTTATAGGCAAGATAAACTAGATAAGCACTAATGGATGACAAAGAGACCAAACTTACACAAAGGATTCCTTATAATCATTGGGCTTAATGCAGCGCACATAATGAGGGGTGGTTGCATTGAGTGTCTCCATCAGAAGATGCAGAGAGTTCCTGAACTGTGGAGGAAAGAAACATTTCATCTCATCATTATGTTAATCATCTCATCTCATATGGATCTAAAACGGGCCTCTGGTACTAAGTCTCACCTGGGTGCCCACGGTTTTCCTGTGCTCCCGGTTGTGACCTTTTGGAGCGGGTTTGGCGGGCCGAACGTTGATCCTGGAGGTCTTGCTGCTTGGATGAGGGGCAGCATCTTTAGCATCGTCAAAGAGATCTGCAACCAGCTGGAACTGTGCATAAACATTAAACAAAGCATCAAACAAAATGCAAATGCATAATGGAAAAGCAAAACAAAACACAATACACACACGAAAAACAAACAAACAAACAAACAAACAAACAAACAAACAGCAAAAGGAACAGACACAAAAGAAAACAATAAAATAAAAAGAAAAAAAAGAATTAAACAAACCAACTTAAGAGAGAAAATGATGCAAAACAAAAATACAAAAGAAACAAAATGAAACAAACAAATAAACCCATGATAAAATAAATGAAAACAATTAAAAATAGAGAAAAACAATACACAAAATAACCCCGCTCCAAAAAAATTCAACAACAATTAAACAAAACAAAGAGCAAAAATACAAACCAATTTAAAATAGACTAAAATAAAAAACAAAATGAAACAAATGGAAACAAAACAATAGTCCTAAAATAAATCAAGCATTTAAATTAAGAAAATAAATAAAAACACAAATACAAACCAACTTAAAACAGAAAAAAGTAGATATATTTATAAGTAAGAGAAATAAAAAAAACAAGAATATAAACCATAAACGAAATCATATTTGATTAAGAATCACATAAATCACATCACTGAGAAAGCTCGGAAAATGAATTTCCAGTCACATTACAGATGCATCACATCTTACATAAGAGGCGTGAAACCTCCAACTGTTTTTTTTATTCGAGCTACACTTGTTTAAAATTTGTATTCAACTCCAGCAGCACTTCAAAGCACTTTTGGAAGCCCTTTAAAATCCACTCCCCAAGTCTCAACCGCAAGGCAGGTACACAGAGCAATTCAATGCATCGCTAATACCACAATCCTGCCAACATTCAGCCTCTAAGACAGAACACAGATGACACCATTAAACCGCCATCGCTGTACCAATGATACTGTAAGATCTCACTGATAAAAACAGATGCTGGACCACAGACTACATTCAAATTGAAGGTATGCACAGCAATACTATCCCAGTTGTATTCAATTACTTACATAAGTGGGTCCCATAATAAAGTACTGTGAAATCTCATTTGAGTTTAATTTAAATCCAGATCATCTGTTATAAGTAAAACTCTGACTCTGTATTCTGTTTTTGAATAGCTTTAGAGCATGTACTATTACAATGGAGCTATTTTGTTTCATTTTTAGTACGGATGTCACCAGTAAAATGTAAAAGTAAGAATAAAAGTATTAATATTTAGTTACAATATTAGTTTAGTAAAAATGCACAGTGAATACACAATACAAAAATACAAATTTTGAGGTTACTGCTTAGTCCTATTTGAGATGAAACAGACATTCTTTTAAGTATATATCATGAGTTACATATATAAAAATATATATATATATATATATATATATATATATATATATATATAATTTATTTATTTATTTTAAACACTGATCAAAATTATCTGATTTCTCCCATTTATTTCGTGTTGATCTGGCACAGATGACATTAATTCTGAATTTAAAAAAATTAAGGATTCATAAACTGTTCATTATTATGGACAGTTTGTCTCCATTGTACACTATTATTTCATTTATTTAGAAAAGGTTATGCTAGACTAACATCAGTGGTAGCCGTAAAATAACCAAGTCATTGCATTAACTATTTATTAAAACAGTACAAATCACATTAAAGTATTTGCATGCAGCCGAATTAATATTCATGGGTTATTACTTCACCATTTCATCTTTGAAAGTCGACAACCTTTCAACTACAGTGGGTGGACAAAATGCCAGGAATCCTGAAGAGAGCATCACTGAGAAACTTGTTTAAAGTAAGAGAAACTTGAGAAATCACTTCAGACAGACTGATGTTTAAATTGCTCCTCATTACAAGAGTTCCGGTGAAAGTTTCATTTTAAACTCCACAGCATTTCGACACTGTCCTACAGGGTAGATTTTTAGCATTCAGGCGCTGAGGTGCTGCTGTCTGCAATTCAACTTCTCCCAGATTCTGGCAAATTATGTTGCCAAGAAACCATGAGACAAACAAAAAATATAGCTAAATCCATTTTGACAAAGACAATGGACAACCTATTACATCTCTGTTAGGACTGAGACTTTTAAAGTGATAAAAGTGATAAAATTAACTGTTTAAAAAGGCCATAAACCAAAACATGAGGTAAAGGGTGAATTCAATAAGGTAAATCCTGAGTGTGAGTAAATCTACTGAAAAACTTAGTAGTAACCGAGTCTCAAATATGAAATATTAGATTTTGTGATAAAAACAAGTTCATTATAGACAAATAATGATATATATATATATATATATATATATCATAAAATGACAAAAACAATAAAATGAGGTTAAATTGAAAATATAAAAATGTATTATAAAATTGTAAGCTATTTTAAACGTTAAAAGGTAATACTAAAAATAGCTCTCAGACATAATTAGTATGTTTATCATTATTGCAAATATAAATATGCAAAACTGAAAAGAATAAATATATTTTAGCTGGACTTGGAAAGAAAAAAGAAATACCTAAATCTAAAATAAAAATGACCACATTGTCACACTTTTTTAAAGAACAAAAATGACAAACACACAACAAAATGACTATATATTTAAATATATTTATAATTGAAAGCAGAAAATCTAAAATAATACTATTAACAACACTACAATAATTACTAAATTGATATTAATAAATATCTTTTTTTTTTGTTGTCATTTTACATTTTTAAAACACAAACTATTTTAGTCCTCCCCACCCAAAAAAAAAAAACAGTTCTCACCTTACTGGCCTTGAGGATGTTTATCTGCTCTTCATAAACAGTGTCTCTGTTCTTCTCCAGGAATCCGTCACACTGATATTCAACCTGTCAAGGGTGACAAAACATCACAAGTCTAAGTCATACATCAGTACCACATTGACATCATTTATGTGACTCAAAAAAACTGGCATGAAGCAGAATAAGCTATTTCTGTTGTGTTCATCATGCATTATTAACTGTCATCTGGATTTCATAATGAAGTTCCTCACTAGTTGGGATTCATTAAGCAGTTTTGCAAAAGCCGAAGCCATTTGTTCTAAAAACCCTGCTGTGCAAAACCAAAATAAAATAACTTATTTTCACAAAATGTATGAATATCCTATCTAGGTTAATTCCTGTCATCCTGGGGAAAAATGATCTGCTAAAGTGTTAAAACGGTTTAATGGGGACCTATTATACCCCTTTTGACAAGATGTAAAATAAGTCTCTGACGTCCCTAGAGTGTGTATGTAAAGCTTAAACTCAAAATACCCCACAAATAATGTTTTATAACTTTTTATAAAAGCCCTATTGAGGCTTTCATCTTAATTGGGACTAACTTCCAATAGAGGGCGGCGCTACAAACACCTATGTGTCAGCATAGTGGCAGATTCAAAAACAAGACTAACATCCTATGTTAATGAGGGAGAGATAGTAACTAATGAGCGGGGCTTTCCCCCTCTGATGACACGTACAAAGGGAGAATATCAATCAAACTGTTTCTGCAAACTGTTTTTATGAAGTGTGATTATAAAAAAGAAAATTAATAAATGTTTACCATTAGAAACTGGTTAAATTCACAGACTGTTGCTACACAACTGTGTTTAAATCCCGTATAAAAGTGATTTTTGCAAAATAGGTCTGCTTAAAACAAAATACAATATACAATACAAAAAACAACATGAACACATGCACATACATACAAAATGAAACGAAGCACAAAACAAAACATCAATTAAACATCATTAAACCAGAGAAAAATAAAACAAAATCAAGATTATTTAGAAGACCATTATCAAGAAGATTAATTAATCAAATCTATAAAAGCTAAAGCGGATTGTTTTTCTATAAACACAGCTGTGCTACATAAACACGACACAAAAATTTAAAGTCATGTCACGTTTCTAATCTGTCAAATTGACAAACCAAATGTTCCCTTTACAGGTTCAAATGACCTTAAACGATCTAAAGCATGTTTTTTTTTAAAAAGGAAAAAGATGCAGATAAGGTGGGTGATAATATCACAACATTCAAGAAGCATCCTGAGCCTCATAAAATTCACCTATCTATTATAAACTGAACCCACCTTATCTGCAAAATGGACCACGATGAAGGACTTGTTGGACATCCTGGGCTTTTCGAAATGGCCACTGCCTGAATGCTTGCTGTACAGCTTCTGCGCCCAGTTCTGATCCGTTCCTTTGGGCACCTGTCAGACGCACAAAAGAAAAATACCTTGAACTGAAAACATTATTTGGGTTACTTGTAGCAGAAATAGCATGTTCAACACTTCTGAAGCTGCACTGATTCATTCACTCAAGCACTTCAAAGAGGTAGAGGTGTTTAAAGCTAAATGAGATGCTCTGCTCGGGGATCTGCCTCTCGAATTCTGTTTAATTTTTTTTCTTCTTACCTTACACTCTTCATCAAGAAGGTCCAGGATACCGAGTTTGGCTTCAATGAGGTCAATGCATGGCTGGTTATCATAGAAATCAATGAGCGTCCAGGGGATCTGCTCCTTCATGTACTCTTCTTGCTCCAGCTTAAACACATGCTGAGGGGTGGAGGATGGACATGTGTTAGTAAATGCACCAAGTCTATTATATTTGCATTCAAATACAGCCAACGGTCATGACATACAGTGCACTGAAAAAATTACTTAATTAAAGTGAGTTGAAACAAGTTTTAAGGGTTTTTTGGAGCAACTTAATTTTTTACAAATTTCAGTGTATTGAACATAAAACAATTAAGTTAACCTAATCGATTTGTTTTGTGACAACATGAAGGAATTGTGTGGAACCCAGCATTTTTTACAGTGTAATTAAGTGTTTCATTTTACATTTAACAATATCATTATTATTATTTTAAATATTTCATTTTTGAAAATGTGATAATAGTAAAATGTATTTATTAATAATTATTATAATAATTTAACTAAAGAAGAGGGACAAGAGTTCAAAACTATATGAGATGCTGCTCATTTATATGTTGATGGAAAATCATGAAATATTAAAAATAACTAACAAATTATATTTACAAAATTTTATATACTTTTTTTTTTATCCAATAACAAATGATTTTAAAAAGAAATAAAGATTTTGTTAAAACAATATTTTATGAAAATAATTTTTAAATACTTAAATTTGTACTTATAAAATAAAATATTTAATTCATTCATTCATTTTCTTTTCTTTTCGGCTTAGTCCCTTTATTAATCTGGGGTCGCCACAGCGGAATTAACCACCAACTTATCAAGCATATGTTTTACACAGCGGATGCACCCATACACACTCATTCACACACATACATACACTATGGACAATTTTAGCTTACCCAATTCACCTATAGCACATGTCTTTGGACTTGTGGGGGAAAGCGGAGCACCCGGAGGAAACCCATGCGAACACGGGGAGAACATGCAAACTACACACAGAAATGCCAACTGACCCAGCCATAGCTCAAACCAGCGACCTTCTTGCTGTGAGGCAACAGCACTACCCACTGCGCCGCCCATAAAATATTTTACATTAATTAAATAATTTAAATAATTGAAGACTAGTAAATTACTATTAAAAGTAAACTTTTTAAAAACTTGATTAATTTCAATTATATTTATAATGTTTATATCTAATGTATACGAGATATATAAATAATTGGAACAGGAGATCTTCTTTTACTGACCGAGTTGAATTGTTGCTGTAGCTTCTCATTAGCGTAGTTAATACAGAACTGCTCAAAGCTGTTGATCTCGAAAGTTTCAAACCTGTTGAAAGATGAATTCAATAACAGCATTCAAAATCATCCAGATTTCTCTGAAAACAAACTAAACAACCTTCCGAACTTTTCTCTGCATCCTATATCTTGGCACTTCTCAGCTTATTAACTCTAATGGTGATCGATAATTTCCCTTCTGTGAGGAAGTAATTAGTCCCATGGTCAGAAAGGCTCCAAGGCAAATGCTGACTCTACAAACTAGATGAGGTTTCAGCTAATGGAAGGTCAAATCACAAAAGATTGTTTCCTGTTGCCCTCAGAGACACATTACTCTACTGTATATACTGTAAGAACTCAAAACATTTCTAAATCTTAAATAGGCCTGGTTATTGATCCAGATATCCCAATTTGATTCGATTTTGATTCAAAAGCTCTCGATTCGATTTATTTAAGGTGCATTGGTGTATTAAAACAGATCTAATTTCATATGCATGAAATAAGACATAATAGAAAATATAGCAGTGGTCAAAAACAGTCAACATTTGATATATCATTATATATATATTATAGATATTAATATAATATTGATATTAGGACTCATGAAACGCATATGAAATTAGTTTTAATGTACCCATGTATCTGAAATAAATCAAATCCACACACACACACACACACATATATATATATATGTACAGATATTCATAGATTCTAGAAGTACAAATAAATTATTAGGTTATCACTTTAAAAAATTATACACGGATACTGTCTCAGAATCACTTTCACTTTAGATCTCGCTGACTGTTCACAAGATGGACATTTCATCACAAAAGCGTGCATTTGACTGTTCAAGTTGCAATAAGATACAACAGAGAAGTAAATTCTTACTCAGAAAAACCTGGAACAAAGAATATCGAAAAAAAATTGAATCATTAGTTTTAAAGAATCGACATCGAATCTATTCACTTTAAAAAAATTATTCATTGATTTAAAAAAAAATTTCCAGCTCCAATCCTTACTAGCATGCTCTCTAATAATCACAAGAATTACCCATAGATATCCAGCACCCCGATGAACGAGTGCTGTTTAGTGGAAGTATGCAAGGACTTATTGATGTGCTCCACGATCCAGTCAAACAGATGGGCGTAGATGTGTTTGGCCAGGGCGTCTCGGGCATTGACCGCCTGGCCGTGGGGCATGTTTTTCACATAAGTTTCAGAAGTGGTCACCAGTTTCCTGCGGCATAGCCAGTTCTCCATCTGCTCCTGCTCAATCCCCAGCAGCCGACAGAAATGATGCAGATGAGTGTCGTCCCTCTGCATGTGCAAAAAGACATTGTCTAATGAATATGTGCCAAAATAAATAACAAACAACAAGATCATTTAATTTAAGTTTATTTGCATGAAATTTTAAAGCAGGTTCATAGAAGTATAATCCAACTTCATAATTAAATGGGTCCTATTAAGCTCTTTTTTAAAGTCTTGATTTTGTTTTGGAGTGGCATACTAGAACATTTTTCTAAAGCTTGGTAGTTCGAAAAATGTATTGATTTTCACAAATGGCTCAATTAGTTCTGGTTTTACTGAAGGCACACCTTCCATATTACAATATGTGTTGTGATTGGTTAACTTTCCCAGTGCGTTTTGATTGGTGAACAGCTTAGACAGTGTTTCAGTCCTGTCCTGCCTATTGCCAAGGCAGCAAGTTCTGTCTGCTCCACGTATATTTAAGGATGGCATCAATATTGCCATAGTAATTTAAGCCAGATTCAGATCCTGAAAAAATTGACCAAGAAGATTGTGCAGAACTTTTGCAAGCACAGATATCACAAGACATATTAGAATGGTAACATTATTTTAAAATATATTCTAAAATCACAATTTACACTGTGCAGTATTATATTGTATTATTAAACAGTAACAAACAGCATTCTAAAGTCAGTAACACTGCTGACATTATCTTAAATAAAGTCTTATGCAAATTGTAATTTGTGGTCCTCCGTGTTTTATGTGGTTTAAATTTTGAGTCCACTTCCTGTAGTCTAAACGATTCAATTCTTGAAAATAAAAAAAATAAAAAAAACAAAAATTTTATATTTATATATAATTTTATACAATAAAAGTCTTAAATATACACGCTGAATTTAACGCAAAATAAAGCAAAAGTCACAACATTTTGTGGATTTTCAAAGCCTGTTTGCACCCTGTGGTCATATGTGTAGCTCTCTCTCTCTCTCACACACACACCACACACACACACATGCACCACACGGGCACACACACGCGCACACACATGCGCGTGCGCGCATGCACACACTCTCAGTGTTTTCTTTATATAAACTACAGAAATCAAATAAACAATTTTTTATAAAGAATTAAGATGTGTACATTTGTGTATATTTACACAGCAAAACAAATGAAATGCTGCAAAATTTGCAAAAACTCACCACACTATCTTTGTAGTCGCAAAAAATCTGATTTATTTTCAAAATCCTGGAGGGACTGACTTACAATAGCATTATCTGCTGTGCACTTACATTGATATGGCAGGATTCTCCATCTCTCTCCTGCACAATCTCCACGTTCCCCAGGTGCAAAATAGAGGCAATTACCTTAAAGATGCTCATTTGGTGGTTTTCTTTTACACCTGCACAACACACAGTGTCAGCATGATAAATATTTAAGCTTGACTATAGTGCTGCAAAAGCTAATAGTCATGTTTGCTGCTGCAGTCAAACTCACCAAGCATCGTAAGAGCTTCTCTTGTCTTCACAAGGTCATCAGCATCATTCACTCCCTCAATGAAAATGTTCTCACCGAGAGATGTGTAAGTGAAGTCTTCTGCGCTGGCTAAAACATGAGAGTTAGTAAGAAGTTTGTAAAAGGAGGACTTAGGGTGTGTTCACACTTGGTCCAGTAGGTTTGGTTTGATTAAGTAGTTAATTTGAACCTTTGTGTGCGCAACAAAGAAGGCAATAATAAAATGGACAATAAGTAATGATACAGAAAATTCAGCTTTGCCATCACATGCCTAAATTATTTTTTAGAATATAATAAAAAAACATGATTTAAATATGTTAGTGTTGTCAAAAACTTTGATATTTCTATATGTATGGATTTGATACTGAAATATATGAAACGATACAATATCCCTTTTCCACAGTAATGATACCTGCTAGAATTATTAAAAACTGTACAATTTGTGAAATGTTACATTGGAATGGTACATTGTTTGCAACAACAAAAACAACTGATATTTTATTTCACTCCCTTACTTATTATTTTTCACATGGACCTGTGGAAATTTAGTAGGGCACATGAAAATCTGAAAAACGGTCCTGACAAGACGAGACATGCTGGTCTAGTTTTAATTCTGCGAAATGCTATATTTAAGCAATTGTATAAACTAATGATATAATTAAGCAATATTTCCCCATGGTATAGAGTATCAATACATTTTAAGGTATTGTATTGAAGTTAGAAATTCCAGTATTGTGACAACATTAATATACAAGGTTTGGACAATGAAACTGAAACACTGGCTAATTTAGTGTTGGAGGTTTCATGGCTAAATTTGACCAGCCTGGTGGCATTCATTGATTTCACTGATTGCACATTCCACCAGTAAGAGCAGAGTATGAAGGTTTAATCAGCAGAGTAATAGCACAGTTTTGCTTAAAATATTCTAATGCACAGCATTCTGGGTGACTTAAATGTGCACCTCAACTCCTGTTTCCACCAAAACTGTTCATCGGGAGCACCACAGGGTCAATATACACGGCCAGATTGCTATAGCCAAACCTGGTGCCAATGCCAAACGTTAGTTACAATGGTGCCAGCAACAAAATTCTTGGACTGTGGACAATGTGAAACATGTACTGTTCTCTGATGAGTCCACCTTTACTGTCTTTCACACATCCGGGAGAGTTACGATGTGGAGAAGCCCCAAAGAAGCGTTGCATGCCCAGAGTGAGGCATGGGGCTGGATCAGTGATGCTTTCAATACTTGTGCTACATGACTAACCATGTGCATCCAATGGTTCAAACGTTGTATTCTGAAGGCAGTGCCATATATATTAGGATGATAATGCCCCAAAACACACAGCAAGACAGAGGTGACAGAGTGGTTTTGATGAACATGAAAGTGAAGTTGAACATCTCCCATGGCCTGCATAGTCACCAGATCTAAATATTATTGAGCCACTTTGGGGTGTTTTGGAGGAGCAAGTTAGGAACTTGCACTATTCTGCAAGAAGAATGGTTCAAAATCCCTCTGGCCACTGTGCAGGATTTGTATCTGTCATTCCCAAGACGAATTGATGCGGTATTGGGCGCAAAAGAAGGTCTTACACCATCATTCATAATTGGTTTGCGTTGTGAGAATTTGCAGCGTGATTTATTAATGTGTTTGCGTTGTGACGATTTGAAGATCTTTCAGTCACTGTATATTTGTCATCTCGCAGAATGTCTAATGAAGTGTCATATAATCACTGCAATCTGTGTTTATGAAGGGAAAATCTAAACTACCAAAGGTAATTGCCAGCCATTCCAGATTCACTTTCACGGCTAATCTGCATATCTCTAACATATTTACCACTTACTCAAGCTAAGATCCTTAAACTCTGGCAGAGAGCATGAAGCACAGAGCTGGTAGAAGATGTGGTAGTTCCTCTCCTCCTCAGCCTGCAACAATATACCAATGTTTAGCACACAGACATGCACAAGGGGCTGCGGTTAAACCTTAAAGTGTCCCTCCTAAATGAAACGCACCTGAAATACTACTCTGGACTTCTCAAGCAGATACGTCCTCATGTTGGCACCAATAATATGATATCTCCTGTCAAAGCCGATCTGGATGTATTTCCCAAAACGGCTGCTGTTGTCATTGCGGGTGGTTTTTGCATTTCCAATGGCCTACATTAAAAACAAAACAAAACAAAAACTTTCATTACAGTCAAGTCACACTTTGGTTGGTTTAAACTGGGACAGAAGGTTATCAAATTACAATGACTGATGCATAATAGAATGCAAGAAGGGTGGAGAAAGAGTTTCACAACAGAAGGTGCAAGAGGCGTAAACCTTGAATTATGTTTGCAGCATAATTTGGAATGAATAATTACTGTGATTTGGGATTATTTGTTTGTCTGAGCTGGTATGTTATGAGTCACCTGTAGTATTAGGACATTCTAGCTCTCGGTTTGCATCCCAAGAGGTGTCTCTATCACCACTTCTCATTTCCGCTATAGTGCTATCTCTAAATTGACTGTGAGATTTGGCCACTCTCACTTGCACACAGATTATCTTCCTGAAGGGCACACATGCCGGCTTCATTCTTATCTTTTCAAACAGGCCTGGTGATTCTTCAGTTTAATTTCCTAATTTAAGTGTGTCAGAGATGGAGCGATGAGTGAATCGAGGGCACCTTTACAGCCTCTGCACACAATAGTAGTACTTGGTGGCACAAATTTATTAGATTTAACACTAATTATTCTTGTGAAGTAAAGTCATCCTTGATTGGTTGACGACAACTGACTTATTGATGTGACTTGGGTGTTTTTTTTCTCAGTAGAATGACTTGAATTAGAGGATTTGTATCAGAGCATACCTCCATAATGGGACTGGAGGCCAGAACCTTCTCTTCAACATTGGTGTCATTCGCTGATCCTCCCACTGTGGCGAAGAAGCGCATGGCGTACTTTGCCGAAACGGTTTTACCGGCTCCTGACTCGCCGCTCACAATTATGGACTGGTTCTTCTCATCTCTGCAGGAGAAACGTCAGGTTTGCATGCAGAAACAGTAATAAAGACTGTGTCCCCATAAATATTTGAGATGATACAAGAATAAGAAGGAATATGAGACATATTTGATTCATATAAACTGTTCAACAGGCCCCAGAAAATGGAATTGTTTTATTTGGTGTATAAGTATGAAACAATCGGAATAACATCTAAAAGTGACAACAAAAAAACAGGTAAAAAATAAAAAAAATAAATGAAGGTTATAAATGTTTTTTAAAATATGGAATTTTTTTTACATAACAAATTCAATTAAAGTGTGTATTAAAAAAAAGACAAAAAAAGCAATATGAACATATTGGATGTATAATGGTACACACATTCATATTGAACCATTCTGTATGACAACTGGCCATGGTTATTTGTAAAATAAAGAGCTTAAAGTAAGTAAAATATAAGATTCTCTGTGCCACTGCACTCAACAAGGCTTCAATTAATAATGAGACACCCCAAAAGATGGGTCAAGTATAGCTTCATCATTGTTTAAAGTAGAGAAAAAAGATCGAAGATAATAATCTTAGTTTTAATAAATACATTTTTTCTTTAAAAATCAATGAAATTTTTCTATTTGTTGTATCAAAATGTACCAAACCGTGACATCACTGTGTCATGTCGAATCAAGCCATGCATTTTGTGAACCGTAACACCCCTAACACACAATATACAAAAGAAATACATCAAATACAATGTTTTTAAATGATTTAGCAAAATATCTCATCAATTCATCAAAATTGGTGTAAAAATTTCATGCTATTGCACCCTATGGCTTACCAAAGTGGATGTTGAGTACAAGAATTTATCAGGTCTCTATCATAAAAGAAAATATGATTTAAAGGCACATTTTGACAGCCACTGACTTGCAGTTTAAATCCTCTTCTAATTCTGACATCTCCAATCAAAAACCCACCCAGTCTCCACTTGTCCATCTGTAACAAAGTCTATATGCAATGCATTCCACACAAAACAGACACCCATTACCCAGGAGAGCTTTCACAGGAAAACCTAAACGCAGTAGCAGACCTCCTTGACACTCCTGAATAATTGACTTGTCCATTCAGGTTAACTGACAAGTGCAAAACCCCACCTAAACAACTAATCAAACACACAGCCAGACCACAAGCCTTGCCTCGTCTTTTCCAGCTTATTTCAGGACTCCAGCATTGCACAAGTCATTAAGAGTCACGATCACTAGGCGTAGGATGTTTAGCTCGAGTTTAAACCTGATGCGCAAATGGCTTTGTCTTTTGTTTCAAGCACCAAAAAAGAAAAAAAAAACATGTAAATACAATGGATGGAAGAATGATGCTGCGTACACTGCAATTATCCACCCACTCCATCCATTACTGAGTCAAGCTGAACTTTTGGATTACTCACTGCTTTAAAAGTGCGTGATGTCACTTCCTGTTTACAGCCAGTGGAAGTCACTGCTCTGAAACCAGAGCTCTTTATTAAAAGGCAACATTGCTTAATCAACAGCTTTAAGATTCAGCTTTAAGATGTTTCTTTATGAGAAAGACTGAATTGCAGATGGACACATTAAGATAATTTATGAGAATTATTGTGATCCAAAAGAAATATAGAAACATTTATAATATAGAAATATTTTAAATGTACCATTCAAAAGTATGAGAGTCGGCATCTGAAAGTAGTTTATTAAGCTCTTTTTTTTATGTATTAAAATTCAATTATAGCATCCTATCAGAAATGCGCATTATGATTTTGGAATTGTCAGTGAGGAGTGATGGATTAAATTTAGCACCTTGAATACTTTAAATTTTTAATATTTAAATGACCTTGTCATTTTGCAAAACTATTAAAAAATGAGCCCAAACCTGGCCATCTGTTTGAAAGCTTCCTCGGCCACAGCAAATATATGAGGGTCCATGTCCCCCATGTTCTGCCCACTGTACGCATTGATGACTTCTTCTCCATAAATATGTAGCTGCTCGTACGGGTTGATGGCCACCAGAACAATACCTGAGGGGAGAAATACACACAGCTTTATAGCAACAACTTTGCAGCACTGTTAAGACAAGACACTACTGGCCAAAACGGTGTTATTTTTATGTACCTGTCAATTTGGAGATTTTGAAATTTGGGGCTTTTTTCAGTTTAACAGAAATAAAATATTTAAAATCTTTTATCACACTCCAGCAATTTATGATGAAATTTTAAGAGCCGTTTTCTCAAAAGAAGTTTTTCCTCCTACATTAAGCTGTAAAAAAAGCATCTCAGCAGCACTCAGCATTTTTTTTCATATATGTGTTCTTTTACAGAGTGATGTGTTGACGCATTATATGATTGATTATATAAAACAGTTTATTCTACAAAAAAAACAAAAAACATTTTCTGATTGTTTGCAGTATTTTATTATGGAATGTTTAAAATAAGATACCTAAAATCCCCTCTGGAAAAAAGAAAACATTTCACTCTAATATGTCAAAATAAATAAAAAGGATTTTGAACCTGACTTCAATTGATATTCAGATTTGGTCACGTTTTATTTTAAGGTACAATACTTGCTATTAACAAACCATTATAATGATAACATTACATGTATACTGTATGTATATGCATATGTATATATGTGTGTATAGAGTATGCATATAGATAGAGAAAGCATATGTATGTATTTATCTGCTTATTTATGTTGTGTCTATTTTTGTTCTTAGTTTCATCTTATACTTGTTTTATGTTTATTTTGTTTTCTGCATTTGCTTACATCTGTTTCTGTATTTGAGAACCCAATGTTTATGTTGTTTTTAATATTTGCTTACACTTGTGAAGCACTTTGAGTTGCATTTTATGTAAGAAAAGTACTATACAAATAAACATTTATTTGTATTATTATTATTAATAACTAAAACTTTTATCTCAATAAACTAATTTACAGCTTATTAATAGTAATATAGTAATTAAAAATTTAGGTATTGGGTAGGATTAGGGATGTAGAATAACAGTCCTTCACAATAATTATTTTGAAGTATGAATAAATAATATATCTTATTTATATAATAATAAATATATATCTTATTAATAGGCATTTATTAATATCATATTAATAAACCAGTAGTTAATATGGGAATTGGTACTAAAACTAAATTGTTATCTCAGATTTCTGTGCTAGAAATGTATGCAAACAATAAAACCTCATTTACATTTGAAACATAACATTTTAGAAATCTTGCAATACAAAAACATTTGCAATTCTTTACTTAATCAACTGAGGAAGAGTTCTGAAAACTATTAGTTCATTTTGACTCTTTCCACCTGCAGTGTCATACCTTAATACATCATATTGGATAAATGATTTCAAACATTTAAATGAATATGGATAAATAATGGATAAAAAAAAAATGTATTTTTTTAAATATCTGTTGGAGTTCTAAAATATAAGGTGGCTTCAATCCTCAAATGACGTCACTGCAATCATAATCACGTTAACGCATGATGTGTGAGTGTCAAAGACAGAACACAAAACAGCCACACGTATGTGGAAGAACAAAGGAACATGAAAGACATAAAAAGCATGAAGAGGAATAATGAGGCAATGGCCATTGTTATGACCTGGCAGAGACCATAATGGAAATCATTGAGTCATTACAAAAGCACAACAATAAAAGAAGACAAACAACAGCCAGTCGGTCCTTACACTCCATCCCAAATATGTGACCATATGACCATGGTGTAGGTGTATTTAAACAGTAGACGCTCTTCCTGATTGTCTGCAAGTACACGTTTGTTTGGATTCAATCATACATTACATAATATGTCTTATTCTCTAGAACAACTTGTCAGTAAAAACACACACCCATAAATCCAACGCAATCCCAAAATGCCACCTGTTAACAAGGGGATGTTGTCATAGGAACATAGTAACTAACAGAGACACTGAAGGTAATGACTGTAGACCAAACAGAGATGCTGTCTTTGTTCCTCTTCAGTGAAGCCTGTTGACCCTGGAAACCCAAGATCAAGCTCTACAGCTGGTTAGCAGAATTTGCAAAAAGTGCACAGAGACCAAGAGCTAAGGGTCATTAAAAACAGGAGAAAATCTGTTTTAAAACTAGAACAATGAAGAAAATAAGCTAAAACTACTGTAAATCGTCCTTACTATTAAATTTGATGTAAAACTCTATTACAGTCAAATATTTATTTTTTTATTATTTTATTTTTTTCCTGATATTTTTATTCTTTCTTATTCACCTTTATACAATAATATATATAAAAACAATATAAATAATATATATATATACATATACATATACATACATATATACATATATATATATACATATACATACATATACATATATATACATATACATACATATACATATATATATATATATA
>CAIGQV010018106.1:12407970-12430994 GCA_903798115.1 Danio jaintianensis | reverse complement strand
TGAACTGTGGCTCCTGGTAAACTATAATCCCAACATATAAACTTAACATTCCTGTGATATGACTTTTGCTGATGTACACATTGCGATATCAATGCTGAAACGATATATTGTGCAGCCATAATGTGTAATATTCACATAACAAAAAATCTGATGTACAGTAAAAACATCTGATAAGGTGAACAAAAAGGAAAGTTTTCACTCACAGATTCATCTTCTAATTTGAGATGCAGCACTGAGTCTCCCTCCTTATAATCCTTGATGATTTCAGCGGACCTCCAGACCTCGTCAGGGTCAGGAATCCAAACCCGGGTGTACTGAAACAGATCAAAACCACCATTAAATAAAAGACAAAACTGAAGTGCAACAAAACACAACCAAAACATATTAGAGCAACACATCAGTGTTTGTACACGTAATTTGAACATGCAACACACAATCATAGTTTATATATGAGAAAGACCCAAGTGGTCAGTGAGAAAGAGATAAAACTGAATAAAGCTGAACACAGAAGAGCTCCAGTGCTTTTATCAGCAGAATCTGAGTATAATTGGAAGATCAGCAGAAGAGTCGAGAGATATATTGAACCGAAGAGAGTGTTTGCAGAATATGCCATATCTTTCAAATAAAATGCTGCTCTCTGTTATCCAGAGAAGAAAATGACTCAAATGGGAGGTGTACGCATCTAAAGTTGTCTACCCTGAAAAATTAGACAATCTGACATTTCTGAAACAATACTGGATGCATTAAAATGGCTTTTTAATGCACATACAATGTAAAAAATGCTGGGTTCCACACAATCGATTTGAGTTGGGACAACATAAAGAAATAAAGTTACCTTATTGGTTTTTACTAATTTAATTTAAAAAAATAAAGTTGTCCCCTCCAAAACTCAAGAATTGTGTTGTTTCAGCTCAATTTTAAAAAAGTAGTTTGAACAAACAGCAAATGTCATTTTTTGAGTGTAGTGTTGGAGTTGTTAGACTAGTAGATGCTGGAGGACTAGTAAGACCCATAGAGAAATCTGCAGTATCCAGGACTAATGAAGATGGATTCTCTTCCTATTAGCCTTGAGGTTTAGCCAAGATATTAAAGAAAGCAAGAGACTCATGAATCAAAGAAAAATAAGATATCGCTAAATGATGAATCATTTTGTTTTCTGCTCCTAGCGATGCACAATGTTTCAATGTTTGTGTGTTGGTGATAAAGGAAAGCAAGCTAAAGGCTTAGAGAGAGCTGGAAAGAATGTTGTGCGTAAAGAACATGGCTTTTTTTGACCTTCAGAAAAACCACAAAAGAAAGTCAGTGGGCGTAAGCTGCTTAAAAATGTGCAAGTCTATCAGAAGCAGATTCTTAACTAACAAATTACACCCTCGAATTAAGTAGCAATCAGTCAAACACTGCTGTACAGCCATCAGTTGAAACCAGAATAAATAGTGTAGAGGACATTGCATCCAAAAATGAAAAATGTTAATTCAGGTTCGTGAAAAATACATGCTGGGTTCACACCAAAAGCAAAATTAAAGTATTCATGTGAGTAGATTACATATAAAGTCAATGCAAACTCACGAATATAGGCAAATTTCCCCCAGGTTGCGCAAATGATTTGTCGGAAATGCTCACAATTCGCCTCAAACGTGTCTTCGACGTAAGTTCAAGTAATTCAACTGGAGAGAACAATTTTCTTGAAGTGAAAAACATTTCGCGAGTAAGATAGAGTAAATAAAAACAGTAAAATAATTGTCAACATTAATTTATTAATGTATTAATGCAATAATAAAGTGTTCATTTGCCCAGCACTAATTATTATATACAGTGCTCAGCATAATTGAGTACACCCCATTCTGAAAATGAATATTTTTATCCATTTCTCAGTGAATATAGGCAATGTATTTTGGTGCATTTAAACAAAACATATTTATTAAACAGTTATATTTATTAAAATAATATTTTAGTCACCAAACATATTTAGAAATTTGAAAGATAATACAATTAAACTCAAGCAAAATATTGCAAAAAAAATTATTACAACCTACAAAATTTTAACTAAGTTGTTTAATGTTTTTGCTTCTCTTGATTTTTCTTCTTTTTTAAATTTGTATTTAATATTTTTCTATAACATAGAAATTTGCGTGTACTAGTTTTTGGACCGTTATCGTATTATTTTGTTGGATGAGCTCCAGATTTGGCTTCAGTACTGACTAATCTAATGTATTTGCACAAATATAATATTGTATTGCTTCCTATTAAAAATATGAATTTAAAAGATAGATTTGTGAGGGGTGTACTTATATATGCTGAGCACTGTATATATTGTGAGATTCCAATGTGTGTTTCACTAGGGAGAAGATGGGGATAAATCACTGTGGAAATGTGCTCAAAAATATTTGCAAAGAGGTAGCTAATACATGTTACTATGAGCTATTACATATGCCTGTCTTACTTAAACACAAATGAACAAAGCCTATAACTTATTCAAAATGGGGAAGATCTAATGTGTCATAACTGATGAAAATTGAGTAATACTAGTTTATACTTGTCTATAAATTGGCAAATGACTATGGAATAAGAGGGATAGTGAGTGGCTTGTCAAGAATTTTGTCTCGGTGTCGGTGGATCTTTGCTCCAAGTCATGCATTTAAAATCACATGGTAAAGCGTTGATTATGTCTAATGCTGGGTTACACGAAGAGAACACACAGATTGACCTCACTTGCTCTAAATTAACCGAGGAAAGTTTTTCACCTCACATTTTTAGGTCAAGCTGAACTTTTAGAGTGCAATGTTAAAAATGTATACCATTTTTGAAACTTTATCATAAAATACATGCACACAAAATACATGAAAAATATATAATAATTAGGTTGCTGTCACACAAGCAGAAGTTGTGCAGAGTATTGTAAAAGGACTGTTACGCCTGTGAACTCAGAAGCTGAACTTTGCACAGTCTTTTCCATACAAGTTGCTCCATATCAGAGCCTTGCTAGCTGACAACAGTGTTTTCAATCCTGGTAAGAGGCGGAGTGAGAGATACTGCAGGACGATTGAGAGATATGAAAGAATCAGGTTCGCATTGACTTAGTAGTGCTGAGCATGTGGAACACACTGAATGGATGAATGAAATGTCAACAACTAATGGAGGTAAAGGAGGTGATAGGATCAGTGTGCTCGTGATCACACCTATTTTAAACAAATAAGCAGGCCTAATGGAGAATCTTCCTGGGATCATATCATGTAATTCAAAAGAAATTCACAAACATAAAGAACAAAAAAAAGTTTGGGCTCATCTGATGTGATCTGACCTGACACAATGGGGACGTACTTTAACTGAGCTGGGTGAAATGATGGGATATATTGAACACAGACAATCTGTCTATTAGGAGTCTATGCTGTGCCTCCTGTAGAAATAACAAGAAATATTAGAGCAAACAGTGAGATTCACCACGACACAGCGGAAACAGAGATATCTGGATCGAACAGCAGGGGTCTGGCTTTGCAGTCTGTTACATCACTCCATCGTATAATATTTTGATGTTGTGTTCTGCATGCACACAGCACAAAACAGGGCTCAGGAGATGCAAAAAACTGATGATAACAAGAGCTTATAGCACAGACTCATTTGAAACTTTTAAATTTGAGCACAATTTTGCATAATTTTCATGATAAGATAAACAAGAAAGATGTCCATTTAAAGAACAAATTGTTGGTTACTAACACTGGACATTGCTAAACAGTTACAATTTGTAATTATAATTAAAACGAAGTAATATATACTGTGTGAAACTGTGTAAATGTCATATATTATATAATTTCAAAACTAGCTCCATTTATAATATGAAGATGCATTAACCCAAGCACTTTTTAAAAACTAAAAATAGACCAAAACACACTAGTGTTCCAAAGTTTGGGTTCAGTGTGATTTTTTAAGACTTTAACTTAATTAGAAAGGACGTAATGACTTGATCAAAAATTTTGATTCATCAAACAGCTAAGATAATGTATATGTATCTCAGTTTACAAAATAAAAGTTAGCACCATTTTTAACATAAGATAATATTCTGGAACATCAAATCAGCAGACACAGGGGAAAAATGCCACTTCAATCATATCCTTGAGATTTTATTTAAATCACAGAAAAACAGAAATATATAATTTTTTTAACAAACAAAAGCAAAAATATTGAAATTATATATATATTTTTTAAAGTCAGTAAGTAGCAAAGGCCAATAAATCCTGATAAATATGGGCAAATACAAGGTTTAGCTGGTTCAGCCACACGGACTCGTGAAGATGACTGCACGTGTGCCCTCTCACACAGATGATTATGCACAAAAGTTGCACAAAATCTCTGAAATATGGTTTTTAATCTTATCAATAACGCAACTGTGGTGCTAAAGTACAGTGTGTGTCTTGTAGCCTTCATCAAAATCACAACTATGCAAAACTAAACAGAATCTAACTAATAATAATAATAGATAATTTATCATTTAGCATTGTAAATTGTGATGTGTATTTATGGCTTCATCTATGGCCTGAACTACCTGCAAACCTTTGTGTGGAGCACAAATGAATGGGATCTACAGCAATCTACAATACCTGATACACATCAAACTGGATTTGTTTTTGCTGTCAGCCAAAGAAATTTAACAGACAAAACGCCTCGAAACCTTCCTATAGGAGAATATTTAACAGCACACACACATACATGCACCACTGACATTTCAGGAACTCTGTGCAAGTACGAGGAATCTGGGACATGTGCGATAAGCAAATGCACCTCATTCCATCAAGTCTTGCATCACATCTGTTGGTTATTGTAGCGGCAGCACATGCTGAAGGAAACTCTTCTGAGTGAACAGACGTCACATAAAAGGCAGAAATCACCTAAACATCAATAACCCTTTCTCTCACTTAATTTTTAAACTACTGTGAATGATGAAGAGCAGATGTCAGATGATGCTTTTGCTGATTCTTAAATGCAAGTAAACAATGGCCATGGGTTGCAACAAACACAAAAAGTTACGCTGGACATACTGTATACAGATGAAGGCAAAATTATTAGCCCTCCAGTGAAATTTTAATTCTTTTCATTTTTTTTCCCCATTTACTGTTGAATGAAAATTTGAATGACTCATTTCTTTTTATCATGATGATAGTACATAATATTTTACTAGTTACGTATTTTTCAAGATATTAGCATTGAGCTTAAAGTGGAATTTAAAAGCGTACATGGGTTAATTAGGATAATTAGGCAAGTCAATGGACAACAGGGGTATTTTCTGTAGCCAAACAAAAAATAATAATTTTAAGGGCTGTAAAAATCTATTTAAATTTTTTTAAACTGCTTTTAATTCAAGCCAAATTAAAAGAAATATGACTTTCTCCAGATGAAATTTGAAAAAGAATGAAAGTTTCACAGAAAATTTTGCTCTCAACTGTATGTATGAAATATAATATTAGCTTTGTAACACAATTATCACAATAAGGTTATCATGCTACGTTATCATAATACTTAACAACACTGACATAATGATACTGATATACAAAAATGCTAATGTGACTTTTCTCTCGGCCAGCCATGGTCAACATTTACTTTTGGAATTTTGTTATGTAACCTGTTTTGTGTTTCACAGACAAAAAAAAAAGAAAGTCATACAGGCTTGTACCTAAATAAACGATTCATCTCTGGGATGGGCGTGAGCACTGAAAGTGAAATGAATAAAGTGAAATGTGATGCTTTGACCTCATTTATTCCTCAGTTGTCCTAATATAGAGGTGTTTCAGTGGAGTAGACCATATGCAAAACCCGCTGTGCGAGACCATTCGCTTATTTGGTTTGTAAATCATTCTCTGATGACAAAACATGGAAGTCTTTTATGAGAGCCTCAGAGGAAAATCGTGACAGGAGGCCTGCATGTATTTCTGTTGTCAAAGTACAGTAAGAACAGTTATATAGGTGTTAGTGTGCACTTCTGACTTGTAAACAGCATAATATCACATATATTGTATCCGTTCATTACACCATCAGTGTTAACTCTAACTAAGTGTTAACCATCAGGTTAATCAGCAGTGTTTTCAGATTGGCGTCACAGGATGCGAGTTATTAAAGATATAGTTCACCCAAATTAAACAAACAACAGCAGATATTCTATAGAATTTTGGAAACTGCCATTAGATTTCATTGCTTTTTTTGTGTGTGTTATGGAAGTCAATGACATAGAATTACAACAATCTCCCTAAAAAGTAAATTTTTTAACAGAAGAAAGAAACAAGAAGTTTTAGAACTTGAGGGTGAGCAAATTGTGATTTTTGGATGAACTATCAATTAAACCTAAATCAAATGAACAATTCAAATGATATGTGACAAAAACAGATTTGAATTTAAAAGATTTGAGCTGCAAAATACCTGGCAGTCACATCATTTTTATGGACTTAATGCATCCCTACAGACAAAATAATGCGAAATTTACGAAGACTGAGCACCGGTGGGAAAAGTTAGAGTGAATATGGTGAAAACATTTACTTTCTCAATACTTTGTGAAGATTTTGAATGAACACTTGTTTTAAGATCTGCAAGGAAAACAAAAGCACATGGTATGTGGTACAATCACATGGCATAAACAGAGGCCTTATTCTATATTTATGAACATAGTGCCTCATTACCAGTGCAGTGATGACAAATAAGCGCATTACAGTGTCAAGGGGCAAAACAAGAGAGTCTACCTCTATTTTTGGAGAGAAACACTTTCATAATTAATTAATTACTGTCACTTGTAAATGCCATTTTGTAAAAAGAGTATGAAAAGACTCTCAATCTTTCAAAACATGTCCTAAATGTCCATGTGTGCAATCAGTATTGATAAAATGTTTCTATTTGTGACTCAAATTACACACTACACACTATATGCACTTGTGCAATTAACAATAAAGTGTATGAACTTTATAAGGTTATTTTGGCATGAAGTTCAAGCTGTGACAGATGGGATCATGAATTACCCAAGAGATGTGATTTTGGTTTAAAATGCATTAACTGTTTTTGGAATTTCCAACATGAACATGCTATTTTCACTGAAGAGGATAGTGCATAGTAGAGCTGCACAATAAATCAAATTGAATTGAAACAGCGATTTAGCAAAAGCTGTGATTGTAATGCACATCATGTCAGGAAAGCACAGTTCCGGGATCAGCAGTAATTCTCCATCTGAAGTCCAGAGGGCGCTCTCACAGGACATAAAAGCAATTTTAAACCTATAACTAACATACCGGCGTGATTATCTAACTAACTACTAACTATGCATATACTCTACATATTTAAACCATACACATAACCTAAGAGAGACAATACAAGTACTTTTACATAATGAATAACAATATTGCGCAAGATATTGTGCAAAGGAGGTTTTTAAGGTTGATGAAACAATGCAATGCCTTTATCACTGCTTAGAATACTATGAATACTACTATCTCACAAGAATTAGAAATTATTTCAAACACTAGACTGAAATTATGAAGTGAGTCTGGAGAAAAAAAACACATGTTAAATGTGGTATTATCATGTGCTTTTAGATGTAGCGGTATTTACTACAAAGAGCCTCTGAGAAGTTATGCAAACAGCTGTCATTATCTCAGAATGATCATATTCAATTTCATTACTGGGCAATTAAATCATCTGCAATTTACTGCGGAGCTTGTCAGTGAACTAGGTGACTTGGTGTAGTAAAAGCTTCTCCATCAGAAAACAGGTGTTGGAGATTTAATTCCGATTAAAGAATTGGCTTTACTGATAAATTGTGCATGAAAAAAAAAACACCTTCGATTGATTGTGCAGCTCTAGTTATTCAAATTGGGACACACCTTCTGTACTTGGAGTGGAATGATTCAGTTGAAGGGAAAGAATGCATGATTGGCAGATTAAGGCAGATTAGGGATGCGATTAAAGATCTGACAGCTTGTAGAGGCTACATTGTCTCATAATCACCTTCCGGACCACATATGACATGTTGACAACTATGGCATCATGCATCTTCTCCTGACATTCATCTTCTCTGTCATATAAGATACTTCACACATAATGATATCCCAAACTACACTGAAGCAAACCTATCAATTTATGTTGAGTTTATGAATGTTATGCCTGGCAATGACATAAGATATTGAGATGAAATTATCAAAATAAAATAAAAACAATTCATTCAGAATGACCGAATGTCACATTATTTACTTAGCAACATCTTAAAACAAGAAAGGTTTCTTGCATGCTGCATTTTAGTAATGGTGGTCACATTTCTGTTAGGATGCCCTTAAGAAGTGTTACTGTGGATGGCTGATGTCTATCAGAACAAGTTTAATTAAATGAAGAGTTATATTCTGGGATGTTCACATAGGGATTAATCAATACTGGCTCCTTAGAGAAATGCTGAGTTGACTGGGCAACTCGCTTATCAGTAAATTTCCTGAGTTCTGAAAAACTGGCAATGAAAATGAGTGCACTGAAGTGACAGGAATTCTAAAGAATGCATGAGATGGTGAAGTATCAGGGACAAGGTTCTGAAAAGCTCAGCTCTGGGAGGTGATTTCTGGGCTTCTCACACTCAAAACCTAGAATAATTTATAAGACCCTAAAAAGATTATAGCAACTTACTTGTGCATTTGTGGAAGCTAATGGGGATCTAAATAAACAATAAATGCCGTAAGGAATACAAAATCATACTGCCTCTTGTTGCAATAGTCAATATACAGTTGAAGGCCATATAATTATCCCTCCTGTGAATTTATTTATTTATTTATTTAAGATTAATTAACAGATCAAGGACATTTACAAAGCATTTCATATAATATTTTTTTTCTGGAAATAGTAGATTGGTTTGGATAAAGCAGTTTTTACATTTAAAAAAATAATAAAGTTAAATATTATTAGGCCCCTTAAGAAATATTGTTTTTCGTTTAGGTATAGAACAAACAACTGTTATCCAATAACTTGCCTAGTTACCATTATTAACCAAGTAAATCACACTTTAAACTAAACTCGTAAAAAACTAAAGACATGGCAAAGACAAAAGAAAATAGTCATTGGAAATTTGTCAATAAAACTAGTATGTTTAAAAAAACATCCCTGTTAAAAAATAATAAAAAATTCACAGGAGGGCTAATAATTTTGACTTCAATTGACTTATTGTGCAATATACTGAAATTACTGCGATCATTTTTGGTGCTGGGATCTTTTGCAACTGATACTTTTATAACTAATCATTTTTATACTATACATTTTTACATGAATGTCACCAACGTTTTAATCAATCGCACTGCCTCTGCCATTTAGTCTGCTCTTTGTGTTGGATGCAGGGCTCAGGTAGCATCTACACGCACACGCATGCACACACCCACAGGTGATAGAGCACTTCTGCGATATATTGTGCAGCCCTGTCTTAACTAATTATAGAAATAAAAGACATACTGCTGTTGTTGCCTACAAATGTACTGTAAAATAAAACTGCACTAAACTTTATTCCAATTATCTTGAAGCCACATTTTTTTTACATTTAATGTAATGATTTACTAGCTTTCTTTGAACTTAAAAATACAGGGAAAAGTATAATTGTTGTAATCTCACTAGAAAAAGTTATGGCCAATCATAAGTTGCCAGGGGTGTAGATTGTCAGAGTCTGTGTTTTGTTATGACTTTTTTTAATTTTTATATGAGGGATTTTACCCTCACAGGATTTACATGAGAATGAGGAAATAATGGTGTTTAAGGCTCACGGTATATCATTTCCATGTACTGAAGTCTGAACTCTTATTATTCAGCTATGCCTATGTATATCCAGATTTTCATGGCATTTTTTATGGCATTTTTAACAACAGAAAACACGAGCAGAAATGATCAGTTGCATTGAATTTTCTTTAATTCAGTGCCATTGTGGATATCTAACAGAGAGGAGAGTGCTTTTAACCTCCCAATTGTCTCTTTCATAATTCTAGATTTCTCACAAACACTCAGAACACAAACTCAAGTCACATGCATGACAAAGCTTAAATAGAAAAATCAATACAATAAACCAGGTATTATCTTTAAACCATAAACACTCATACTGAATCAGAAGCAGCGACAGAAACTATAACAAAGGCCAAGAAGAGAAACCATTAATTAGGCAAGGAACTGTGTTTAGTATGCATACCATCCCACACCTGAGCTTCATCCTGTCATCGAATGAGCCTTTATTGCTCTGCTAACTGTTTTAATGCATTTCCAACCACTGTAATGAGATGGAACTTTTCATCAGACAGTCCAGACACTGGGTCGATACAATCAGCTGCAAGTTTGTCAGGGTTATTTACAAGCTGGGGAGTCTGGCTACCAAATGACTGTCACACAGTTTAATACCTCAGCAGAAGAAGCCAAAGTGTATCATTTAGATGCATGTTCGCTATATTTACAGAAATAATATGGTACAAATAAGTGCTCGAAGGATTCAGCAGTCAGAGCTGTGCTGGGCTTGAAGGACACAGTAATGAAGGTGGTGAGGAACGGGATTCAGACTTGCACGACTGGTTTTGCATGGTTTCTCGTGGCTGCATAATAAAGAGATTTGTGTCCACGTCAGCTGTTTAACTGTTGGCAGCTGCTCTAGAGGTTTGATTTGGATTATAAAGGGAAATCTAAAGGATCAGAGTAAATGGTAAAAGAAAATGTACTAAAACTGTTTGTTCCTAAACAGTGCATACTGTCTAAACTCCTTCATACTGAAGGTTGGAAAAGGAAGTGGTGTTTGGAAAATCTGTCTGAAAACAGGTTATTCTACCAGTTGGATTAAAACTGCACACCTGACCTTTAAAGTCAACACAAAACATCCTTCACAACTTACTTCATAATGTGATTTTGTTCAGTGAAATTGATTATTTTTTTTTTTATTACTTCCACTTCCATCCAAACATTTTGGGTGAGTATTTAAGTTAAGAAATAAATATTCTGCAAGGATAACAAAACTGCATATTAGAGTAATTTTGATGCATAATGTAACACCCAAAATGAATGAATAAATGCATTTTAAATTGCTGTAATATTTCACAATATTAACATTTACAGCCTCTTCTTCTTTTTTTGATAAACTTACAAGGTAAACATAAAAGACGTCTTTGAAAATCACATGCTTTAAAAAAACTAACTTTGGAAAATTGGTGCAATTTTAAATGGAAAGTCATTGAAAAGTGATTGGAAATTATTATACTTTTGTAAAAAAATTATCTTGATTTTATTCTTGGCACCATTGTGCACATAAATTGCTAGATTCCTCAGAACTGTATATAATATATGGTCAATTTGTGATTACTGACCTTGGACTGCTATAAAAATGCTATGCAATGGAAGCTAACATACAAATATTGTTCTAGTTATCTCAGCTAAAGTGAACGATATGTGGAAGTGTCAGGTTTCACTAGATTCACTGCACTTTCCCCTTATGCCGGAGGGTAAATGATTAGTACAAAGCTCTGTGTCTCTGCAAACCACACCCTGATCACCATCAAAGAAGATCAGGTGTTTTCTGGAGGATGTGTCACACTTTTTTCATTCTATCTGTAATCTTTGTCCTGACCACTCTTCAAGAATGACTGACCGCTTTCCTGAATCGCTGTGAAATCTGACACTAGTACCTGACTGCCTTTTATCAGGAATAAGGCTTTGTTTTAGGGTTTAACAGATGAGCTGTCCCTCAAGACATCCTGCTAAGAAAATGAAAATGATCAGAGAGCAGGTGCAGTGAAAAATTGGTTTTGTAATTTTATCCCGTATATAGACTGGGAGACCATTGCATTGAGAGAGTTGAGAAATAAAATGCAAATATGCGATATATTATACACAACTACTTAACATTTAATATTTTTTTGTCTACACTTTGCTTCAAAATGTACTTGCTAGTGTACAGTATTTATTCAAGTTTTTATGAATTCATTTTAGACATAGCCCATGGGTTGGCAATAAGTTTTAATTCAACATGAATAATTTATTATTGTAAGTACATGTAATGTGTAACTAACTAACAAACTAAATAAATAAATAAATAAATAAAATGTGATACTAATTATTTTGTTACCAAAATATCATGTATTAATGTTATTTTTAATAATAATGGTGAGATATGTTTTTAATTACTGTATTAAGTAATTTATTGTGTTATTGTTATAAATGGGCATTTAAATAAATCAGTGAACAATTGGTCTCAATTATTTTAAACTATATATATTTTTTTACACACATATATATACAATTACCCTATACTGTAAAAAAAAGTCAACCAAGGTGGAAAACAAACCACATTTAACAGCAGGTCATATCTTGAAAAACAGCTTTAAATCAGAATTACAGGAACTCAAAGAGGTACGTTGTTTCCTTATAGAAAAAGGAAATGCATCTTGGATTTCTGTCTCCGATGTTAATGAAGACTCTTTTACTTTGTGCATCAGTAACCTTAGCAGTGGCATTAGCAGAGCTGTGAGTGGAGGGAGTGTGATCACACATCCAGCCCTCTGCTTTGCTCTGCTCCCCGGGGACCAACATACAACTTGTTTACCTGCCCTGAGGCACTGAGATACTGGATAATCCAGGAGAACATAAGACCATGCATTACACCAAAAAAACCAATGGAAAATGTAAAAAATGACAGGGGGTGTTTTTCTTAAAACAGCATAGCAGAAGAAAGAACTGCTTACACTCTAAAAAATCCATTAATGTTAATTTACTGTCATGAATTTGCATTATGTAGGGGTGTGAACCTATATTAGTCTTATGGTTCGGTTCGGTTACGATTATCATGTCATCATCCATACATAATTTTTATATTTTAATTTATAACACAAGAATACAATTTAGTATTTTAATACAAGCAGTCAAATATATGAACAGTACCTTTAATTTTACCTGCTCAAAGAAAACACTCTTTTTGAATGTATCAAACAGGCACAGAATAAAACAGGACCATTTAGAGCAAATACACTAAAGTAAATAATATTCCTGCTTGCTTTTTGAGCACTGTTGAGCAAATTCTTAAACACCTATGTTTAGCCATTGTGTTTACACGCTCTACAGAAATGGCTTTGATTGGCTCTAACGGTCACTGCTGTTCTTTGAAAAGTGCCACTGAAGATTGGCAAGTGGAGAAGACTCCCTTATGTGGACACGCTTGCGTCTGGATCCACAAGTACTGCTGTATAACAGCCGAGAGAGGACTGAAATGTTACCTCACAAACACTGCAGAAGGTCAAATGTCCACAGTGAGTAAGAGAGATGAAGCTTTACAGCTTTTATTTCCTCACTAGTTGATGCATTTAATGTGCTTTAATATAAGCGCATATGAGATAAATGAAGTCAATACGAAATAACCGGTTATGATACATTACTGAACTAATACCGAATCATCCGCGTCTGTATCACGGTGCATCAAAGAAACAATTAATTTTGACACCCTTAGCCTTATGTGACCTTTATCTCTGTCAAATATTGATATTGAAAATTGAAAAAAGTTACTTTTAATGACATTTTAGTAGTTTGAGACTACTGAGATAATGTAAGAAACAATATAGAGAGAATCAAGTCTGTAAAATAACAGAAAACATACTGCAGTTTATAAACAGTTTTTTTTTACCGTAGTGTACAACACCGACGCAGGCAACATATCATAAACTATTAGAAATACCATTAAAAGTCACTTTTTTTCAAACTTTTCAACATCAAAAGTTATTGGAGGAAAGATTGAGGTTACACGAAAGACAAAGAAGAATAAAAAAATACTGAAAACTGTTAATTTATGGATTGTAAAAAAAAAAAAATGTACAAGAGAGTGTACTTGCGATGCACAAAAAGAGACAATAGCTACATCAAATCTAGGTTGTGCTGGGGTCAGTTCAACAAAACCTCCTGCTGAGAAGGGGGTTGAAACTGCAGCAGGGGTGCATTGTGACCCAAATTAATCCTCTTACTGAGACCAATAAGCAAACAAAGCTTCAGCAACAGACTACATATGTAACTTACACACTCACCAATTTCAAACTAAATAATGTTGTTGCGTAAAAAAAATTTTACATTCAAAATGTACTGTTGAGATAATTTACAATATGCTTAGGCGGGACACCTAAAAATTGCAAACAAACTTTAATAATATCACAAATATGAAGTGGTTGCCAGGAGACGGAGCATTCTAATTTAATGAAGAATCTCATTGGACAAAAAACTGTGGAGTGCAGGATAAGTCATTAATGTAAGCCATCTATTTTCCCATCCTTGAAGAGAAAGAAAAATGTGTATATCTATTAGTTTTGTTAATATAAGGGGACTTTCATTTAGAAGTCAAAGATAAATGGCATTAAATGGCAAAGAAACAATAAACAATACAGTTTTTCTTCCATTTACATTTGAGTAGGTCCTGTTTAAGCAAACTCATGATTTACAGAAGTCACCCACTAAAATAAAATTCAGTGTAATAATAATTTCTTCAATAAAAAAATTAATAATAAAAATTGGTCAGGCACTTTCACGACAAGAATCACCTGTTGACATATCAAAATACAGAGCCTCAAATCCAAGTGCAGATCCAAAATGCTAATTAATTCTTATACTTAATATTTTCTTTTACCCATTTGTGATCAAAAAGTTGTTGTTTTTTTAAGTTTAATGTAATAAATTATAGTATAATCACTTTTTTATATATTTAAGTACAGGTCAGTAGGCGGCGCGCTGGCGCAGTGGGTAGCGCTGTCGGTTCACAGCAAGAAGGTCGCTGGTTCGAGCCTCGGCTTGGTCAGATGGCATTTCTGTGTGGAGTTTGCATGTTCTCCCCATGTTCGCATGTGTTTCCTCCGGGTGCTCCGGTTTCCTCCACAAGTCCAAAGACATGCGCTATAGGTGAATTAGGTAAGCTAAATTGTCTGTAGTGTATGTGTGGGAATGAGTGTGTATGGGTGTTTCCCAGTGATGGGTTGCAGCTGGAAGGGCATCCGCTGTGTAAAACATATGCTGGATAAATTGGTGGTTCATTCTGCTGTGGCGACCCCAGATTAATAAAGGGACTAAGCCGAAAATAAAATGAATGAATGAATGAATGAGTACAGGTCAGAAAAATGACAGTATTTGGCAGAAAGATATCCATGAAGCTATAATGAAGATGGAATGAAACATTATTTCGCTCATGTTTTTACAAACGTAATCTCAAAGATTAAAGACACAAGCATTCAATACACATTTATGTATGTAAATAATAATTTAAAAAATGAGATATCTTCACTGACCACAAGAAATAAAACCTTTTAATTAAATGTATAATAGTGGATAAACTGCCTTTAAGAAAAGAAACTGTTGGTAAATTTGATCCCTGGAGCTCCATCCAGATTATCAAAAAGCAGATTATGAAATTTAATTAGGAGATGAGAAAGAGGGAGTTACCACATAAGACTTTGTGTGTTTAAACTAAAAATTAGGTCTGTGAGGAAAAATAAATCAACTTAAGCAAGGATAAAGCCTGACGCTCTTTCCTCCTTGAACAAATGGCATACACCAGAATGTTGGCTGGCTGTACATTCAGTAGTATTTGTTATCAATGACACACGTGGGCAGGGTTCTTATGATGACATCAGTGGTTTTTATAATTATTAGATAACAGCACACAAGCTAACAATACACTCTCTGTGGAATACTTTTAGGGAGAAATATCTGATAAAACACAAAGCCCAAAATAAGGGGTGAAAAATAATTCACCCTTATGGTGAAGAAAATTAATATTGGGCTGAACATAACAGTCCACTTAAGGACTGGAGGGAGAAAAAAATTATTTATTTTGCATACAAGCATAAACAACTTGGAAAGACTGAGTCCCTTGTGATAAATATGCAGCTACAAGATCCTTCCTGATCTGTAAAATCATATAATTGTAATGTCTCTACCAGATGTCAGTGTAAGTAATAATACAATAAAATCCATTACATTTATGGAACTACAAGACACCACATCTGAATTTATATGTCCTTACAATGGGCTGGATAAAACATTAATTATATGCAAAACAATTTCCAATACCAACCTGATTAAATATTTTAGAGCAAGGATTTTTTTTAAATAATAATTGTAACCCTAAAATCAAGGGTTAAAAAACATAAATAAAATAAATAAATAAATTGTAAAAACACGCTTAAAAATAAAGATTACAAGTATTTTCTTTAAAAAATACATTTCAGTTGTCAATAACTATTTTCTTATTGTAAAGAATATTTTAATATTTTAAATTAATCAATTAAATAAAAACTTCTGTACAATGGAAAATGCCATTAACCTTAATCGTTATTGAAACCACCAAGATCAAGAAAGAACATTGATTTTTAAGAGTTAACAACAAAAAAATGGCAGGTTTAATTTACAAATCTCAAATGAGGAATTAAACGGGACACCACTGGACGGTGTAAAACGATTTAATAAATCAGAAATTATCGTCAATCCCTTGTACTGATAATGCTGGTCTGATACATACACGCAAAACACAACCAAACGTATTTCCTTTTACTTAATATATAGAGAATTATGAACCACCAGTAAAACCACAAAGTCACAAGAATAAGAGCTCGTCATAAACACTGTCTCAAAACCTAGTGAGCTGTCTATAAAGACAGGCTTATTTTGCATCACAGCCGCACTACAACGCGCCTACAGATGCTATCTACATAGGCAGCCAAGTTAGGTTTAAAACACCGCAAACGCCGAAACTACCTACAGACCGAAACCAACAGAAACACACCTGTCCGCGACACTTCCCTGTGCTTTATAGGAAGTTAAAAGCGGTTAAACAGAACTGCAAAGAGTTGAAAATGACACTTTAAGGTTTTATGATGTTTGAGCTGTTCGATGTACATATTTCAAGCTAATTCTATATCAATAAACTCGTCAATGTTGACGCCGTTTAACATATTACATTTAGCTATTTATTATTGACATAAAACCTATTCAAAACTCACCTTTGAGTAGAGTTCAGTCACAGACATGATCCCAAATACAGCAGCCCACACCTAAACTAGTCACATCAGCACGCGCGAGGTGAAATATTTCCGACTTAATACGATGATATTCCCATCAAGTTTTACAATCCAGCTTCTCTGTGTCCTGTCAGCACGCCATGTCGCCTTATTATGCTGGTTTGTACTTTTGAACTCCTCTTGACGGCTAGTGTTAGCTAGTGTTAGCCGCGCCTGATCACGGCAGGTGTTTGTCGGTCTGTCCCCATAATTCAAGTAGCGTTGGAAAAAGCACCTTTCATCTCTTCCTCCACGTAAAAATTAAGTGAAAATAATAGAGGACTACCACTTCTCATTGGGTTTTAATAAGGGCTAAAACGCTTCTGTAAAATGAGAGAAAAGTATGTAGTTGTCAAAATGCAGGAGTAAAGTTGCTGCCTTCCCTTCTTCCCGTATCCATGGACTCGATCAAGCTGACTGACATGACCGCAGTGGCAGTATGGCAGGCTGTTTAAACATTTAATCCAAAACCGTCCTAGTAGGATATCAAAGATGTCCAGCGGGTCGTATGTGGCCCGAGGACTGTAAAATGCCCAGGTCTGCTTTATAGACAACTATTAATACTTGTTCATTAGATGCCTATTTATTAGGTGCAACTATTCTCAAGTTTCAAGTACCCTATATTATGCAGTGTTTTTTGTTAATTAATAATATAGTAACAACTTTTATTTTTTAATTGTGCACCGTCATTGCCACGGAAAAGTGTGACGAGCAGGACACTCTAGCTGTTTCTCAATATGCGTTCTTCAGTGTTCTTGCGTCCTCGTGTTCTCGTGTAACGTCATCATCAACCGCCAAAGTTCAATTCCAAAACTCAAGACCGCAAGAACAGAGGACAAGTGAAAGTTCCCGGATGCGTTCTTGATATCGAGGACGCACCGATGCAGACTTGAGCACCAAACTCGCTCGAGAAGTCATTGCGACGGGTTAAAGGAGGTGGGATTTTAGAAATTTGTTTCTAATGAATTAGTTTTAGTGTCTATTTAATTTAGTTTATTTTTACTTTACTATTTTTAAATTCGTTTTATTTTGTAGTCTAAACACTGAGACATGACACTCATTCATTCAACAGTAGACATTCATTTAGATTCAATGATCCAAACTTGCTAACAATGTGGAAACACAACTTTAGCAAACTGTTCTCCGTCTTTTTGGAGATGGTGAAAAAAAACAGAATTTAAGCCGTTTAAGCCACTGCAGTCCGGTTATTTGTACAAACGTGAACAGCATGTTGCATGTTGTCCCTGAACGCTACAGCATAGGTCTATAATCAATCAAAAGTTTGTAAACTAACAAAGTAAACAGTTGTCTGAAAAATGTGTAGTGGCTTTGCTAATTAGTACACAAAATTCATTAGGTTATACTTCTTAGTATACTACTGCTGCCGCACCTGCAGTTTTACCCATGTTATATTTCACAGTAGCACCCCACAGAACCTGTGGATAGATTCAATGTTAAAATGGCTTGCCATGGTGGCAGAGGCTCATGGATCGGATCACCGTACTGTACCATTCAGTGTATCCACAGCGACACCGTCTGGTCAACATAGTAAACTACACTTAAATACGCATTGAAGAAATAAGAAACAGATGACATCTCTGCATGTTTGTAGCAATAAGACAATATTAAGAGACCATTTTGATTCAGTTAAAAGGTGAAATGCAATACTACAAGCACTTGAATCACAGCTGTATTTAAGATGTAAATATGTGAATGACAAATATTGATATATACTGTCTTTTCATAGATTTGTTATAAATGGAGTTTTTGCCACAATTAAAAGCCATGAACAAACCACTTCCTATAATAAATCCTATAAAGCTCTTGTTTCTCTAATCTTTACTGCATTTTACTTCTGTAGATTTTGTACCACTAGCTTACACTGAAACCTTGGTTAGGCACTGTGTACTGTGAGTGTTGATAGCTGAATTTGGGTGTCAAGATAAATTGCTTGTGTTGGTGCACATTTGTAAGTCACTTTGGATAAAAGCGTCTGCCAATTGCCTGAATGTAAATTTAATGGACAATAGATTCTGCCTATTTGTTTTTTAAGAATAATGATAATATTCATTAATTCATTTTCTTTTCGGCTTAGTCCCTTTATTAATCTGGGGTCGCCACAGCGGAATCAACCGGCAACTTATCCAGCATATATTTTACGCAGCGGATGCCCTTCCAGCTGCAACCCATCACTGGGAAACATCCATACACACTCATTCACACACATACACTACGGACAATTTAGCCTACTCAATTCACCTATAGCGCATGTCTTTGGACTTGTGGGGGAAACCGGAGCACCCGGAGGAAACCCATAATGATATTATTATTATAAATAGAAATCCAATATTTTGTATATCAATTTCTATATACATTTTTTTTTTGCCAAACCAAAAAACAAATAATTGAACCAAAAATAAGCTTTGTTTCCAAATCAGGTTCATCCTGTTTTTAGGTATTTTTAATTAATTATTATTTTATTTTAATTAAAGTTTTCCAGTCACATCATTGACCCATATAAGCATCACTAAATTCATTGTGTTTTTCTGATTCATCTGAGAGAATTTAAGCTCACATAACCGTTTACTCCCTAAAATTCATTACTTTTAATATAGTTTTCAGTCCAGCCAGAAGCACATACTGCTAAAGCAATCTACCACTACTACCTAATATACAGTATAGCATAAATATTAAATACATACTCTGAGGTGACACTGCTCTGATGAAACTTAATGAACTCTATATATATCTTCAATATTTATCTATTTTACACACAGAATCTGCCTAGAAAAATCAGATAGCATAAATTGTGTGTTTAGTGTCTCCATCATAATTCAAACACACAAAGCAGAGCAATCTCTCTGTTATCTACAAGCTGCAGAGTGGACACAAGCCACGCACAAAACTCCAGGCTAAAACATACATTCCAACGAAAGCATTTGTTCACTTAAACAGATGAGTGAACATGTTTAGTTATTTTACCCGTGGTTTAATTATATATATTTAAATTCATGTATTTCTAAGCCAGTAAATCTCAGTGAAACACATACTGTAATGAGGGAATTTAAATGGACCTACCTTGACATAAAGCTCATGTTCACGCATCTTCCTCTCTGTAAATACTTTCCAATACCCACAGACGCACTGATCAACAGACTGACGAACTATATTGTATATTCCTCATGTCTTGCTTAAAAAGACTCCATCTTGTAAGCCTGAAACTGGCTTGGGTAAAAGATAAACCTGTCTGAACAGCCAGGTGAGAAAGAAAAAAGTAGACAGAAATGACATCAGACCAATTGCTCCACACCCCTACCACTCCTAGTTAAGGTATTGGGTGTTGACTAACTTCTTAACCATCCACAACCTGTGCTGGAATTAGTAGGCTACTGGAAAATACTAATCGTTTAACCCGGCAGCTTATTGGTCAAAAACCTCATTGCAAAATTATTATGGAATTATGTTCTACTGAGAATTATACAATATTTAGAGTCTGACCCTTTGACCTTTCCTGGTATTGTGTACTGTGCATGTTTCTTAGCAACCATGGGAGGCGTCTCATTGTTTTTAAATGGAAGCCTGCTACTCTTACAACTACTCTAGCTTTGTACAAAGAGGCCATCGCATTCTTGAACAGCTTTCATGAAATAATTAACTTTTTAACGTGTAAATATCTCTGAACAAGATAATCCAGTTAGACTTGTATTTGCGTTTGAATAGAAGGTTTGACAAATGGGTAATGAATCTGATCAGACAAATGTTTAAAGCAGACATTCGGAAGATATGGATGTTAGTAGTTTTCAGTTTAGTATTTATAAAGGTTTTAAAACTGTAAGATTTGTTGATGATTTCTCTCTCTGTTGCAGTTTTATGAGGGGAAAATAGTATATAAAGAGTAATTTTGTGAGATGTTATTACAGTTTAAAAATAAGAGTTTTCTTTGTGAATATATTTTAAAATATTATTTTCTTCCCTTGCATTTAAGGCCAATAGCACTGTTACTCCCATCTTCAGTGTCATATGATCCAATCTGAAAATTATGATGTGATGTAAAATGTAAAAAGCTGCTTCATAATTTTCTGGAAACCATGAAACATTCATTCATTCATTTTCTTTTTGGCTTAGTCACTTTATTAACCTGGGGTCGCCACAGCGGAATGAACCGCCAACTTATCCAGCATATGTTTTATGCAGCGGATGCCCTTCCAGCTGCAACCCATCACTGGGAAACACCTATACACTCTCATCCACACACATTCACTACGGACAATTTAGCTTACCCAATTCACCTATAGCACGTCTTTGGACTGTGGGATAAACCGGAGCACCCGGAGGAAACCCACGCCAACACGGGGAGAACATGCAAACTCCACACAGAAATGCCATATGACCCAGTCGTAGCTCGAACCAGCGACCTTCTTGTGCCACCGCGCCGCCCCACCATGAAATATTATCATTTTAAAAAAAATACTCTAATACATCATAAACAAAATTATGGATGGCAAATCAGCTTATTCAAAAGGATCTGATTATAAAAGGATCACATGGCACAAAAACCTGGAGTAATGATGCTGAAAATGTACCTTTAAATCACTGAAATAAATTACACTTTGAAATATATTTACACACAAAATGGTTATTTTAAATTAAAATGATATTTCACGATCTTACTGTTTTATCATGTATTACATGTATTATTTATTTATAATTTATGTTATAGTGTTTATTTATATTTATTGTTAAATTTTTTATCAAATAAATGTGGCAAAATTAATGCTAAATTAAATTAAATAAATGCAAATAAATTCAGATGAGACTTCTTTCAAAGACATAAAAGGAATAGTTCACCCAAAAATGCTACACCCTCCACTTGTTTCCAAAGCGTAAAATTAGATATTTAGAAAAATTGTTGGTAACTAATCCATAGTATTCATCTGTAGTATTTTTGTCAAATATGGAATTCAGTGATAACCAACATTCTTCAAAGTATCTCCTTTTAATGAAACAAATTAAATTGTACAAGCAAGGAACAATTTGAGAGTAAATGGTAAGTACATTTTCATTTTTAGGTAAACTATCCCTTTACCAAGCCTTTGTGATTCCAAACTTTTGATTGGTAATATCATGACTCAAGTTGTAATGTAAATGAATTCACTGAATTCCTTCATTTTCTTTGTCTGTCTTCTTTTTATTCCATTTGAGAATATTTTACAAATGCTACTAATGTTGTGAACAGAACTGGCTGGATTTATGACATCTGTTCACCAGAGCTGGAGCAGCGGCGCTCTCGTCTCCTGAAGGGGTGAACCGCTGTGGTGCTGGATATGGGTCTTGACAGGATGTCCTGAATCTTCTTGTTGTACTGCTCCTGGTACATTAGACCCATCTGGAACTCATACTCTTTCTCAGCTTCTTCTGCTTCACGAATGCGCTGGCGGTACAACATCTGAGCCAATAAATCAGCTTGATACTCCTGAGTGGCTTCCCTGAAGCTAGAAATTTGTGAATCAAAATATTATAATTATTATTATTATTTTTTTAGCAGGATGATTAAGTACAACAGCTTTAATATACAAGAACATACTGAGCCTTCTCTTCTTCGTCCAGCAATTTGTTTGCTTGAATAACTCGATCAAGCTCCTCCTTTTCTTTAAAAGCCTCAGCCTGCTTCTGCATGTTCTCATTCACTGAAAAAGAGAATGTTTTACTGTAAAATATATTATACTCTATGCATTTGGGTCAAAGAGAAAAACAAATTTCCCCACATACAGATAGACAGACAGACATATAGACAGGCAGATAAACAGACAGACAGGCAGACGGACATATACACAGACATACAGACAGATAAATAGATAGACAGACATACAGACAGATAGATAGACAGACAGGCAGATAGATAGACAGACAGACAAAGACAAATAGACAGACAGACATAGACAGATAAACAGATAAATAAGACAGATATATAGATAGACAGAC
>CAIGQV010018106.1:12377537-12407960 GCA_903798115.1 Danio jaintianensis | reverse complement strand
ATAGACAGACATATAGACAGACAGACACACAGACAGACATAGACAGATAGACAGGCAGATAGATAGACAGACAGACATATGCACAGACATACAGACAGATAAATAGAAAGACAGACATATACACAGACAGAAAGACAGACAGACATAGAAAGACAGATAGACAGGCAGATATATAGACAGACAGATAGATAGACAGACATATACACAGACATACAGACAAATAGATAGACATATAGACAGACAGACACACAGACAGATATATAGACAGACAGACACAGACAGACATATAGGCAGGCAGATAGATAGATAGATAGATAGATAGATAGATAGATAGATAGATAGATAGATAGACATATAGACAGACAGACATATACACAGACATACAGACAGATAAATAGATAGACAGACACACAGACAGATAGATAGACAGACAGACATGGACAGACAAACAAAAATTGCATAACACATAACAATAAATCCTAAATCTGGAGAAACCGAGAGTTTTGATGAGCTCTCTTAATTTTTCTAAATCTAAAATGCCTGATCTTGATGTATTTTCCTCACATTTCTCCTGGATCTGCAGTCGGAGAGTGTCCATGACGTCCTTCATGAGTCTGTCTCTCGCTGTCTTCTCCAGACGCCACTGCGCTTCTCTGCGGGCCCAGGCCTGCTGGAGCTCCGACTCAAACAGCTGCTCTGTCTCTGCTTCCAGACGCTTCTGCTCCTCCAGCTGCTGTGCCAGATACTCCCGGTACCTGCGCTGCTCCTCCTGTAGCTCCAGCTGTTCAATTCAGAAAGGAGGAGATAATTTCGTTTTTTTGGGCTGACCAATTGATTTAGGCCATGGTCAAGTATGGGCTGAAGTCAAACCTTTTTGAGAACCTCATCCTGCTTCTCATCTTTCTCCTGTGTCAGCAGTTGCTCCAGGATGCTCATATCCAGAGCAAGCTCTTCCTGCCGATCTCGAGTGAGACGCTTCATCTTCAGCCGGAGAGAAAGGTCTAGCTGCTTGCGCCGTTTCTCCTGGTCTTGGAGCTTCTGTCGGTGTTCTCTCTCAGCCTCCAGACGAAGCATCTCCCGCTGGTCTTTCTGAGGAGCACAGCATTTTGAAGAATCAGTATAATGCCTTCAGTTTTTCTTAAATATAATTTTCTTAATATATTATTAAATAATATTTGCAAAAAATTTTATTTTATTATTATTTTTTTTTTTAATGAACAAGAGAAAATTTAAAACTACTACCAGTAAAAACTACATTTAACAGTGCAATCAGATTTTATAAGTGTATAAATAATTCTATTTTTTATTATAATTTAAAATAATTTATTTATTTTACTTATAATATTTACTTTCTTTTATTTAAATGCTGTGAATAATGATAATTAATTTTAAGATAATAATTTTAAAATTTATCCTATTTTTAAAAAATATTATTTAAATATTTCTATTTTATATATATTTAATATTTATACGATATATATATATATAATACTACTATTAATTATAAACACGAATAAAATATATATTAGTTATAAACATAATACTACTTACATATATCAATAATATTATTTAAAAATATTAATATTAACTTTGTAATGTACATATTTAACAAGTGAGAAATGAATACCAATTTAATATGTAATTTATATTTTTCAAAAACCTTACTTTATTTCCTTTTTATTTTTATAACACTGCAATACTAACCAAAAATACTGCAAAAAAAACCCAAAACATAAATTCAAAGAAATTGTAAGTGATCGGTAATGCTTTTTGACTGTGAAAACAGGGACAATAAGCAGGCATAATTAAATATTATATGTCAGTCAATCAAAAAGTATCTAACATTGTCCATTTAGCCAATATCATTCAGATAAATTGTGCATCCCTAATAATAATCAAAACTTGGACTGAAAAGATCAGCACCAGTAGCTGTGCTTTTTCCTGCTTCAGCTGCTTGGCCTGGATTCTCTGCTGCTCAGCCATGTCCATCTGTGTCTGCAGGACTGCTTTCTGCTGGAGGTTGTTCTCTCTCTGCCGTTGAAGCTCCAGGTTGTGACGCTCCTCTTTCGCCAGCCTGTCGCTCTCCCACATCTGCGCAAACAGTTTTTCTTCTTCCTCCTGCACCCGTCGCACTTCCTCCTTCGTACGGATTTGAGATTCCCGCTCGGTGCAAACCTGATCCTGTCTGCGCTGCATCTGAACGGCACGCAGCTCCTCACTCTGCTCTCTACAACACAGCAAGATCTAACAAGCTGTAGTTTTGATTAAAGTTCAATACGGTTCATCCAAAGATGGTTCTAGACCACAGTAACTGAGGGGCCACTTGTGCTTTTAAGGACCACATTTTAACATTGATCTCATCTTACATTCAGGATTATTTCACATCTTTTTATGTGTTAATGTATGCATGAATTTATATTTTCTGTTTGAAAAATATATATATCTTTATTTTTGTATGAAAAATATATTTTTTGTATAATAAATATTAGTTAAATAGTATATTTATATTAATTAAAAATTATTAGTTATATTATTATTATTTCATTATTTAAACATTTCTGTTTTTGTAAATAAATTAGGTTTTATACTTAAGTAAGAATCTTACTTTCTGAAGTTTACCATTTTAATATCATACGTGTAATTAAATATTATATATTCATATTATTTCAAATATTAGTTATAAAATGACAATTTTATTTTATTCATTATATTATTTCGTAAGTAAAACAGTAATAATACAAAAAATAGCAAACATACATTTAATGGTGCTCATGTTTTGTCCTTTTAAAGGATTTTTCAATTTAAATATTTAAATATTTTTAAAGGTCATTTTCTGCATCTATAGCTGTTTTGTGGATCACTCTAAAATCTGTGAAAGCTATTAAAATAAATATTAAGATTTTAAAGAAATGTAATATTTTAATAAAATATATTAACCATTTTTAAGCCAATAAAGCAAGTTGTTATATGAGTGTGACAGATTTTTTAAGACTATCTGCTGACATGTTTGCACATTCATAATTGTATCAAATGTGTCTTAAAATTATAAAAAATCAACAACTACAACAACAAATGTCTAAATCAGGTTAAGCAACGTACAGTACACACTATAAAAGTTTCAGGTATAACAAATCATGGAGTAGCTAAATTCCCAAGATATTATTACAGAACTCACTTGAGTTTTTGGTATTCATTATTTTTTTATCATTTTAATATCAGAGTACCAAAGCTCCATTAAGTGATGAAATGTAAATTAAAGCACAGACAGCAGAATACTTGTGATTTGTTTGCCTTTGCAGTGTTGCCATGCCCACTTATTATAACTGTCTATGAGCTTTTTGTTTAGGCTTGGCTCATAAATCAATCACCGTATTGGAGTGGTCAGATGTGAATAATGCTAATTTGATAATAATGCTAATTTCTTGCTCTATGCAGTTGAATATTGCACATACATTTTAAAAACATCTGGGTGCTTTTTTACACAATTTTGGGCCAAGTATGGACAAACTCAACCGTTGCGTCAAAAATTCAATTGAAAAATGTATTACAAACTTTTTTATGGGTTTGCCCATATTTGACTCAAAATTGTCCTTGAAAAAATAAAAGAGACGCACCTCTGATTATGCATTAAAGAGATCACCCAAAACTAAAACTTCTGCCATCGTTTACTCATCCTTTGATTGTCATAAACCTGTTTGAGTTTCTTTTTTCTGTTGATCATAACAGAAGTTATTTTGAAAAATGTTGAAAACCTGTAACCATTGACTTTCATAGTATTTGTTTTCCCTACTATGGAAGTCAATGGTTATTGGTTCCTAACATTTTTCAAAATAACTTATTTTGTGTCCAACAGAAAAAAAAAACCTCATAAAGGTTTCAGACCACTTGAGGTTGAGTAAATAGTGAGTAAATTTCCATTTTGGGTGAAACATCCCTTTAAATACCACAATTCCAAATTTAAGGGAGACAGAGGAGTGGCCAAGCATTTTGACAAGGGGGCACCTCTAGAACCAATCCTGGGTCCAACCACTAATGATAGGATCTCCTAGTCCTACCTGAAAAGTTGATCGAGTTTATCAGCAACAACTCTCTGTCTCTCGCTCTCTCTTCTCTCTCGAAGAGTCTTGGCTCTTTCATGCATCTTAGCCTGCCTCTCCAACACTGTCTCTTTTTTTGCCTCCATCTCCTTGAAGAGTTCCAGTTCCTCTGACTCCAGCAGTTCACGCAGCCTGTCCAAAAAAAACAAACAAACAGAAAAAGTCATTGCATTACAATGAAAGTTTTTTAAATAATTCATGAGGTTATTCCGTTCAGACCTTTCCCTCTTTTCATCAATGCCCATCTGGTACTGCTCTAGTGCATCTTGTAGATGTCTGTTAACAGTGGCCGACACCATCCGGCGCTGTGTGTTTCTTTCCCATCGCATTCTCACATCACAGGAGCTTTGATCTTTGGTGAACTCCAGCACCTCGCTCCGCGTCGCCTCCTGCTTCCTTCTCCTTACAAATATGTCATCTATGTCTCTGGATAAAGGAGGTCTTGCTTTCTGAAATGTACAAATTTGGGTTGAATTCATAAAAGCTCTATTCATAAAAATGTATTTTCTATCTTTCTACCTTCTATCTTTTACTGAAAGACAAAGTTATGTTAATGTCTATCTAATGTTCACAGATAGATAGATGATAGATAGATAGATAGATAGATAGATAGATACTAGTTACTAGAGATTAATATAATAATATAGTAGGCCAAGTAGTAGTGATAGTATGTTTATTTATTGCTATATGATTATCAGAATAATTATAGTATAATTACTGTAATATATTCAATTTCAAACATGTAAGAACTGTTGGTCAACACAAATAACTCACCAATGCCACTGAATGTGCAGGTCCAGTAACTTCGCGACATCGAATCCTGCTTCTTTGGGCTGTCAACATTGTAAAAATTTTCTTAACGTTACCTTATTTATTTAGTTTTACTCTTTAAATGTTTTACTAATTTCCCACACTCAAGACAGCTTTAGAAATGACCGTCCAAACCTCCAGTTGTGTTTACGGAACTGAAGTGATGTTGCCATAACAACGAAAAGTGACCACTTCGATACATCAGCCTACTTTCATCTCCAGTTATGTGGTGATGATAATTATGTTAACTTATAATTGTAAAATATTATTTAAAATATATTCAAATGCTAGACATAAATACCCCATCCCAAAAACTGCCGCGATCTTATGATTTAGCCCATAGACTGCATGAATTTACCTTTATTACTATGACGGGCTTTTATTTTTTAAAATAAAATAAAAGCCCCCCGACATAGATGTTTTATTCATAGACTGTAAAGGTTTTATTTCATATTTATTTCTTGTGTTGTTTTTCTTATTACTAAATAATTTTTACCGGAACACGAAAAACGCATAAAAACCTTCTCACGCTCATGTTTTGCTTATATATCTAATGTTATATTCTGTTGTTGTATACCTAAATGTGCTAGTTACAAAAAAACAAATTACAGTCAAATTCGGATGAAAGAAACTCGACAGGGATATAAAAATCATGGATTTTTAAATAGTTTGCATTCTGTGGCTGTTCTAAATAATTCTTTATAATATAATGTAAAAAGTTGTCGCTCATCTTAGCGGTTTAAGCTTTTATTTTGAAAATTCATCGCTCTAAGCGTTTCCGATGATGTCACGTCTCCAGAAGGCGCCAAAGTTTGGACAGACGCGCTTGTATTATGTCTGCATAGACACTTATCAAGGGGGTGTGTGATTATAACAACAAAATACATTAACAACCCGCTTTACATGGGACAACGTTATCTCTGATATTCGCGAAGGTATGTTTATTTTAGCTAAATTAAAACTAATATCCGACAGCCCAAAGCTTTCAGATTTGACGTTTCAGTTTACAATTGCTTGCCCCGTAAAATTTAGCATGTTAAACGTTACTGTTATGTTTATTTACTCAAAACTAGCATATGCCTTGTAAGTGTGTGTTTATTAGCTTGCTATGCTATGATGTAAAACTGAACATGGTAAAGCTGATTTGCTTTTACTTCTTGTTTTGCGTCTGACTGGTATCTACAGATTACATAATGGCTGTGCCTTTTGTTAAAGACTGGGATGTGGTACAAACCCTTGGAGAGGGAGCATATGGAGAGTAAGTGACCAATGCACTTCAGGTTCGTGCCATCTTGATCAGTTGCAGTCTTAAAATTGTATTAATCTGCTTAAAATCATTGCAGGGTGCGACTGCTGGTCAACAAGAAGACAGAAGAGGCTGTGGCGGTGAAAGTTGTGGACATGGCAAAAGCCAAGGATTGCATAGAGAATGTGAAGAAGGAGGTCTGCATATGCAAGATGCTTTCACACCCCAACATTGTACGTTTCTTTGGGCACAGAAGTGAGGGGACGACACAATACATCTTTCTGGAGTACTGTAGCGGAGGAGAGCTCTTTGACCGAATAGGTAAGTTGAACATTTTGGGTACATTCTTTAAATGTTGGATCCTTTTTTGTTTTTGTCACGTAGATTAAAACTGATATCGGGCAGCCCAATTTTCCTGTCAAAATTGTCCTGTTAAAATAAAGGCATTAAAATACCAAATATATAACTAAAATATATTTTGTCACTCTGACAGAACCGGATGTTGGGATGCCAGAAAAGGAGGCACACAGGTTTTTTCAGCAGCTGATAGCTGGTGTGGTAAGATTTGTGATCTTGTGGTGTATTTTGTGAACCATTTACTCTTCAAAGTTGCCTTTGCTGTGAAACTTGCTCTATCTCACTTACAGGAATATCTTCACAGTGTTGGAATTACCCATCGTGACATAAAGCCTGAGAATATTCTTCTTGATGATAAAGGTACATCTGAATGGTGTTAAAACTCTGATTCTGTATTTTGATACAGAATATAATACAATGTTCCAGCTGCACAGATAAATACAGCAGCAATACCCATGACACAAACACACACAGAAAAGCATTTTATTATTGATGTGTTAATTAGGCATGGGACGATAACCGTTTTCAAGGTATACCGCGGTTTGGAAAAGTAAAGGTTTTAAAACCGTCAAATTTTTTTTGCTATACCGTTCCTAAGGTATGTGTATGATTTTTTTTATTTACGTTTTTTTTTTTTTTTTTAGGACAGCAGTATCTCCAGCAGAAAAGATATCCAAAGATGCAGATTTAAATTGTAAAGAAATCTGTTTTTGACACTAGTGAAGACAGCAGAAGTCATTAATTGTAATTATTTAGCCTGACATGTTTACTGTTGGCGGCGCTGTGGTGCAGTGGGTAGTGCTGTCGCCTCACAGCAAGAAGGTCGCTGGTTCGAGCCTCGGCTGGGTCAGTTGGCATTTCTGTGTGGAGTTTGCATGTTCTCCCCATTTTGGCGTGGGTTTCCTCCGGGTGCTTCGGTTTCCCCCACAGTCCAAACACATGAGCTATAGGTGAATTGGGTAAGCTAAATTGTTCGTAGTGTGTATGTGTGTGAATGAGTGTGTATGGGTGTTTCCCAGTGATGGGTTGCAGCTGGAAGGGCATCTTACTGCTTAAAACATATGCTGGATAGGTTGGTGGTTCATTCCGCTGTGGCGACCCCAAATTAATAAAGGGACTAAGCCAAAAAGAAAATGAATGAATGAATGAATGTTTACTGTTCCAAAATATTATAAATGTTTCTCAAAATAAAATATGTTGTGTTCGAAAGGGAAAAATGTTTTTGTTTTTTGAATATATTTTAGAGCAGTGATCACAATACCGTGAAACCGTGATATTTTTATCCAAGGTTATCATACCGTCAGAATCTTATACCGGCCCATGCCTAGTGTTAATATGAAATTGGGAAATAGGCTGCTTGGGAGAGCTGGGGGTCTGTTTGCATTGTCAAATAAATTAATAAGCAAAATAAACAGTCCAGTAAAATAAATAATGCACTTAAACAAAAATCAACAGATCACAGTACTATAGTAATAGTTCAATATAAACTAAACTAACAGAAACCTAATATTTTTCAAGTAATGTTTTACACAGTGGCCCATGGCATGATCATATTTGGGGTCTAACATGTACAGGAATAAACATCTATGTTATAGTGGATGGAAATAATGCATAAAAATATTTTGCTAACACTTTACAATAAAGTCCAATTAGATTATGCTAATTATTAAAGTTACTAACATAAAATACTTTCTGTGCTGTATTTTTTTTATCTTTATTTATGGGTTTTAGTTCATGTTAGCTCAGGTGCATTAAATAACATTAAAAGACAAAATGTATTAGTAATTGTTGAAATGGACATTTAAATAAGATGAATAAATTCTTTCGATTTTTCAGTATTAGTTCATTATTAACTAATGTTAACAATTTGATTCTTATTATAAAGAGTTGCCAACATTACTAAGATGCGTACTATAAATGATTAGTTTAACAATATAATTTAGATATATACAATTTAATTGTGTATTTTCTGTCAGATAATCTGAAGATCTCTGATTTTGGCCTGGCTACCATGTTCCGGCACCGTGGCCGGGAGCGGGCATTGAACCGTCTGTGTGGGACTCTGCCCTATGTTGCCCCAGAGCTGATGTCACGTTTATCGTTCAACGCTCAGCCTGCGGACACTTGGGCTTGTGGCATTGTGCTCACTGCAATGTTAGCTGGAGGTAAGACAGCACTATTGATTTATTTTCTTAAAAATTTTTTTTTATGAAAATGTTATTACCAGAAGTTAAAAAAAGGATACAATAAAGATTGTATCTTTATTTCAACATTTTATTGCATCATATTGTGTTCAATTTCTCAATAGAGTTACCCTGGGATCAGCCGAGTGAAAACTGTCAGGAGTATTTGGACTGGCTGGAGAGGAAGACCTACCTCACGCCCTGGAAGAAAATTGATGCTGTGCCTCTTAGTAAGCATCTTAGACTTGCTTAATTCGACAATATTTCAATAATTAAAGATTCGCTTTGGCCAGAAAGCAGACACCCAAAACTACTGTATACAAGCATTCAGAACACCTCTGATGTTAAAAAGTTTTGTTTGTTTTTGATCAGGTCTGTTGTCTAAGATATTACTGCACAATCCAGAAGACAGGTTCACCATTCCTGAAATTAAGAAACACCGCTGGTTTAGCAGAAGTTTCAAATCAGGTACTGTTTCAATCATTAGCTCAGTAGCTCTGCAAGTGTTTCAAGAGCATTTGTGATTAAATGCGTCTGAATTTTTGACCACAGCAGTACAACGTCAGGGCATCACACCAGCAGCCAAGATGCAACGCACTGACTCTGAGCTGAGACGAAAAAACAGGTCAGTATGATAAATACATACGTTGTCTTACTGACTGTTTAATATCGAGCAAAACTTGTGAGCTATTTTCTGCTGTAAGGGGCACATCATCACTGTTTGTGTTTCCTCAGTGATGACCGAGCACAGATCTCCAGCTCTCAACCTGAGCCACAGGGATTATGGGAGGAGAAGGAGGTTACAGTTCACACCGATGTCAGTGTCAGCTTTTCACAACCGACCTGTCCTGACCACATGCTGCTGGGCACGCAACTGCTTGGCACACCGGGTGCAAGCCAGGTAACAATTTCAATACAATTAATAAAAATTACACTGTATTTTCCAGAAAGAAAATAGAAATCTGGTCTGAATTCCATTGAGTTTGATTTGTTGCATTTTGTAGTTTTATTCACTAATAATGTAAAATAGACTCGACAACAATTTTTTTTTAATTTCACAGTATTCCGAACAAAACAAATAATGACAATTATAGTATGCAGAATGTTCATATATTTAGTTTTTGTTTATGTTCAATGTATTGCCTTGGTTAAAACATTTGGTTTTATTCCATAGTAATGCTTTAATTTTGTCAAGTGTAATTTGACTTGTTTTGATTAATGAATTATTATGGGTATTTTTTTTTTTCAGAGCCCCTGGCAGCGACTGGTGAGGAGAATGACCAGGTTCTTTACTACAGAAAATACAGAGGCATCTTGCATCGCTCTCCGTGATTCTTGCATTGCTTTGGGTCACACATGGAAACAGAGCTGTAATAATCAGGTAACCAGATAATATGTAACATATTAAGCATTTTAAATAATAAAAGACAGATCTCAAACCATATAATGAGCTGATCTTGTTTAAATTCCCTTTCATTAATAGGCGACAGTGTCTACAATGGATCGCCGCAATAATAAGCTGATATTCATAGTGCACTTCCTGGAAATGGAGGAACGTATTTTAGTTGATTTCCGGCTGTCAAAGGTAAACTAAACATACTGAATTACTTTTATGCCGTCACTGATTTATTAATCAACACAACTAAAATATTAAGAGTATTGAAATGCTAACAATAACCCTAGCATTTTTAAAGTTTAATTAATGTAACTGATTTGATTGCTAAAGCTCTGTTCTTTTGTATTCTAGGGGGATGGTTTGGAATTCAAGAGAATATTCCTGAAACTTAAACAGAAGCTCTCTGACATTATTAGCAGTCAAAAGGTCTTGCCATTGATTTGATGCATATCCACATTTTACCATGCAAAGCCTGCCTTCACATGTGTACACACACACACACACACACACACACACACACACACTAAATTGTTATATGTTTGTGGTATGTGTTTGGATCTGTTTGTCTGAAGTTGTATCCGTCTGTTTTTTGATCCACAAGTGAAAGAATTAAGAGAAATTGTCAGGTATAGTTTATCTGTTCATGTTCTGTTGCTGTGAAGAAGAGGGTTTTAGTTTTTTACCTCCTAAAAAGATTGTAAGCTTCTGAACGTGACAACAAAATTGAAAATAAATCCACTTTTAATAATTCTGTTTGCCTTCAGTTTTAAATGTAAAAAGTATGATCTGTAAGAAATATCAAATTAACTTCCAATCCTGTTAAGCTTTTGTTTTATTAAAACATTGAGTTCAGAAAATAGTGCATTTTGTCTACAATGCTTTAAAAAGATCAAATTGTCACTTGCCTAAACAATTGGTTTGCCTTAACACATTTGATTCTGCTGCAAATAAAATCCCTTTTGGTTGTATGTAGGATTTCTGACTACCTTCTTACACAGTGTAGCAGTGTAAATAAACAAAATGTGCTTGTAGTTTATCTGACGTTGCTTGAATGGTAGACACCTGTTCGTAAACACTTAAACTGATATTAGTATAAAATTTATATTCACAAAATGTAAAACACCTATATTTTCCTTTTATAGTTTTCTTCTATTAATGATGAAAATGTGTTCTTGATCCCCAGAGTGTATTATCCTGTAGTACATTTATGATAGCAAACATGATTATTATCAGCCTCATATTTAGCTGGAGGCCATGACAGTTATAGTTACGTTGACAGGCTCCTCGCCTGGGGGAAGGTTTGTAGGTGTTGCTGTTGGCCTTGGCAGTGCCATTGATGCCGCTGAAAGAGAAGGTTTTTTTTTGTTGAAGTGAGAGAAAATAAGATGTAAACTGTTTTGGTTTGAGCTAAATGAATAAGATACCTGGAGTGGCTGATGGGCCTGGCTCTCCTGTACCTCTCTCCCCCTCTGCTGTGCCAGGAACTTCATCCTCAGGGAAATTAATGTTCTCTCTAGACTGGCTATTCTGCCTGGAAAACACAAATCGTAATAGAGTAGTAAAGAAATTTGAAGAGACAATCAAACATCTTTGAAATAACTTTTGATACATACCTTCCAAATATCAAGTCATGAAGCCCTGTGAAGTGTGAAAGAGGTATTAGTACACTGCAATGCTAAGGCCATCAAAATTGTGATTTCTTAAAATGATGCATCACTCACGTGGGTTATTGTTGCGGTTCCGTACCACATACATGAAGAGCAGTATAGTGATTATTGTGGCTATGATCATGCCCCCAATGGCTGCCCCGATCACAGCTGGGTAGGCATTGAAGGGAGGGTCGGCTGGAAGACAGCATACCTATTTCAGCTTCACAAAATCCTTGTCACAATAGCATGGTGTACCATTATCTGACATTTTTCAGACACTTGTAAAAAAAGCTCCTAATCTATAATCAACTTTAATGAATGTTACCGTTTTAAATACTGGTTAACTTGGATTTACTGGCATCATTAGCATGAATGACCATACTCTTTTCCTTTAGAGATAAGTTATTATCAGACAGAATGAGACAAAGTAATGTAAGGAAAGGTCAAAGTGCAGGTTAGCAGGCAGATCGTGTAAGAGGAAAGAGATAGGATGATGTGTGGGTATGGAAGTGGTCAAATGATTGTGCATTTCACCTGAATGGACAACAAAACAAACATCAACAGCATTAGAGTTTCAATGAGCACTCCAAACTTTTTCCATTAACATTAAGTAACAGCCTGCTTTTTGTGGAATTTTTTTTTTTATCTAAATGTGATGTATACTTATTGCATTTTAATGTAAGTGTTGTTACCTGGGATCTTTATGTTTGAAGGGTTTCCAATGGTTCGGTGGTTGATGGCAGTAATGCGAAAGGCATAGGCTCCATTGGGATCCAGATTGTTTATTTGGTAGGTTCGGGAATCAGGATCCAGATCTACCAGTTTCTGCCAGGGAACGTCTGTGTTTCTTTTCTTAGCAGGTTCAGGGAGCCTCTGCCGTTCAATAAAGAACCCAGTGAGTTCACCTTCAGTCTGAAGCTGCCAGTCTAGGTCAACATCTGTCCGATGACGACTGTTGTAAATGATCCTAGTGATGCTTAAATCTGGGGGCATTGGGTACCCTGAAACAAGACGAATTATAGTCAGTAACTTGGGGGGAGGAGGATAAGGAGATCTCAACTTTATCCCTTGTCATTTACATTCGTGCAAAAGTTTAGCTCCAACCATGAACAAACACACCTGAATAATCAAGGTCTTCATGATTATTAGAAAGTTACAGGCAGGTGAGTTTGATCAAGGTTGAAGTACTTTGAACTTTGAAGAAAAAGTGCATCTTGAGGGAACGTGTTGAGAACATTTAGATCCATGTTCTTAACTACCGAGTTTTAAACGTATGTCAAGTAAACTTTTAAAGGTTTGCTTACTTTTCACCATCAGCATAATGGGAATCTCTGCCCCACCCACAGCATTGGTAGCTGAACACCAGTACTGGCCACTGTCCGTCTCGCTGTCTGTTTCACGCACGGTCAAGTTGGTCCAGGCAGCAGCCCGCTCCAGGACGTACTTCAGAGGAACCTCATTCACATGCTGTTTCTGATTGTTGTACCAGGAAATCTCTGTGACAGGGTAGTTTCTACTCAAAATACAACTGAGCTGGACATCATTGCCTTCATAGACCGTCATAATACTGCGTTGAGTCACAAGGACTGGAGCCTCTGAAAACAGTAAGAGATGACACAGTTTTAAAAGGATTCTTTTACTATTTTAAGAAAGTGCCAATTTATAACAATCAGCTCTTTCTCACCCAGTTTTAAAACACACTGTTTGGTCTCCTTAACCAATGGATGTTTTGCATGGCATGCAAAGGCCTTGCCACTGTAGGTAGCACTTGAACGCAGAACCAGGATGTTAGCATTCTCCTCGGACGTGCCTTGCATGTCTCCTGTGCTGGAGGACCACCAAACTAGTGCTCGAGGAAACCCGCCTTCCCAGGAGCAGGACAGCATTAGGTACTCATTGTTTCGAGTTGCATATGCAGAGCACTTTGGTTCCCCATAGGGCGTCCCTGGGATCAAGATGATGTACAAATATTTACTAACCTTTAATTCATCTCAAAGTGGAATAACTGCTTTTAGATTTACACTTACAAGTTTTTACACTGCAGCTCTTGATTTCATTTGAAGCAACGTGTGAGCCTTGGCAGATGAACACAGAGTTGTTCGCAGTATCTTGACCTTTCTGAATCTTTGTGATGTTGGTGAATCCCTCACTCTCTTTTTCAAACACATACGGGGTCCATCTCAAAGCGGCTGCAGGGATTCCACCCTCCCAGGTACAGAGAAGGGCCAGGTCAGTGTAATTGTTTGTTGGTAGAATCAAGCAAGTTGGAGCGCCATCTGGTGGATCTGTGGGAACAAAACCATTGTGTAACACAGGGCAGTGAAATGTATCCTGGGTAATTTGGGCCAATTTTGGAAACTGATAGAGGCAGAGAAGCACTCCTGAATTTGAGCTGAGCAGAGAGATCGGATTAGGTGTCTATTATTTATCTAGAGAGAGGTAAGAGGTAGCCAACTTCTAAAAAGTTCAAGAATAATGAAATATTGCATTGGCATTACCTATTTAGATTTGCCATTATTATTCCTCTTTCAATTAAACCAAACTTTTGGTCACATCACAAGATGGTGTTGCTGTGTCATTATACAGTATCGGTTGGTTGTTAGCATCTTGGTAAAATCAAGAAGAGATATACATTCAAGGCATGAAGGGAGATTGAAGTATTATGACAAAACCAGGCCTCTTGGCCTTTCTCAACTTGTCATAACAGAAACAATCACACCAGCTGTATACCTTCAGCTTTCAGAACTGTCCTTCTCCTCCAGATGCACGTCCACAATCGGCCACTCTGGAAGCCTGACACCTTTGTTTACGTAAGTGTCTGTACGTTCATGTGAGTGTGTTGGTGTAAAGGAAAAGGTGTAATAAGAAGCAAAGACAAGAAATTTCAGAAGGAAACTTGAGGAAGCTGTTGAACTCTATCAGGACAGAAGAAACAGCAAAGATGGCCACCAGATTCCAGGCAGGGTTTTGTGGGAGCACTCACAGTAGACGGTGAGGGTGATGGTTTTCCTGGAGCGGGTGTTGAGGTAAGTGTTCTGAGCCAGGCATGCATAGTGGCCCGTGTGCATGCGTAGAATCTTGGTGATGGTGAATTGCGGACCCGTGAACACCTGGGAGTTGTTGTAGAACCAGACGTACTGACTTGGGGGATTAGAAGAAGCTTGACACAGAAGGGAAACTGTCTCTCTTTCCAGGGCAGAATAACCCCGTTCCGTCACTGAGTAAGGGGTGACATCGATCTGAGGCTGATCTGGACCAACTGGAAAAAGACCCACGTATGTTTACCTGGCATATTCACACACTGATTTTCAAATCACTGCATTGATTATTTCAAAAAGAGTACTTAGAAGTCTCTTACAAATAGTATCAAGCCAGACTCGGTCACTGCGCTGCTGGTTGACTTGGTTGCTGGCAAGACATCTGTACCATCCAGTGTGATTGCGGTTGACATCGGTGAGATTGAACTGGTTGTCATCATAGATCTCAGCCATGGTGGTGAGCTTGCTTTCCCGACTCTCCTGTTCCCATATGTAATTAATAGGCCGTGTGCCATTCTCCAGGCCACAGCGCATGATCATTGACGTGCCCTCCACTGGCGAAGAGTCACTCATCACAATGTAAGGTTTGGTCACTGGCACTGTTAAAATCATTACAAAATGAAACATCATTAATGATGGACCTTGAAAGAACGGTTATTAAATGTTGCAGCACAAACTAAACAATAAAAAAATATATTTCACTAATTACTTTGGTTGGATAATATTTCAACACCAATCGAAATACCAGGGGCAATTACCCTTAAACTTAGACAGTTATTGTTCAGATCAGTACTTTGAGATTCCTCGACTACTACTGACCTAGAACACGCAGAAATACATAGTAGTAATACAACTTGGCTCCATCGGGGGTATCATACAGCGCCTGGCAGGTATACACTCCTTCTGCAGCCAGAGGAAGCTTATCAATAGACAAAGAGGCGCTGTTGCTGATTACTGTCAATTCACCCAATTCATTGGCTAACTTCTGTATCTTGGGACCCTTTCCAAAGTTGTACACCACAGCACGGATGGTGTCTGTCCCTGGTTGGGTGAACCCCCAGATGTAGACATCGGGTAATGTGGGGCCACACTCCAGAATCACTCCACGTCCCACCACACCATTGGTCTTGGTCTCAGTGTATACCACTTGTCCTGGGTCCAAGATCTCTACACCTGGAAGAGCACACATGTAATTTGAAATGTACAGTGCTCCAAAGTATTATTAGCAAACATTAAGCTATAAAGGGTATATCACAGGTTGAATACGTTGCACTTTTTGTTTTGATAATGGAATGAATATAACAAAACATTTGAACATGAAAAAATACTTTTAATAAGTACTACTTCTAAATTTAAGCCCAATTTACATTAGACAGACAGACATCACCAATAACCAGATTATAGATTACAATCCATAATTTTTTCAGACATTCCATGGCCCGAAAAGCAGATTGTGTTCAATTAGCAAAAACAAAATCTGACAGACACCAATAGGGGTAACACACTGATGTGACTATACCTGACCAAGTGTCTGTTGCCGTCGGTCACCTCAGTAAATTGGCCTATAGTTGACAGCAATAAAAACAATGAAAATGGTTGTTGATAATCTTACCTTGAAGGAGGGGTAGAAATAAAACAGTCAGGCAGATATAAGGCACCCCTAATACTCTGTGGACCATGATGCCATGACTCTCATGTCCAGTGCCTTGACCAAGTTGTAAAAAAGCACAACAGCTGTCTCCAAAATAAATAAAAAGTTAGAAATATCCAATAAATATGAACCAACCGCCCTATGCTTATGATTACGACCAAAGTCCACAGGCTCAATGAGGGAAAGAGGCAGCTGAGTCTCTCTAAACTGATTTGGCTTAAATAATTCACAGACCTTCCCCTCCAAGGACAAGAATACAGTGGAGTGGAGTAGAAAGGTTTAGAATGACACACTGATAGTGGTGTCTCATTTATTATTGAAGGTGGCAGGATGGATGGCCGCTCTTGCATTCCATCACCCGCAGTGAGAAAGAAAAGCCTCTGATATACTACTTTCCAACACAATTTATTCTCTATAAATACAGAAAGGCAGTAACAAATTATAAATAACAGCGATTTAATAATGACCTAACACCATTCGTCAATTTATTCATACACACATTTTGGATTAAAGCTTAAAACTGAACAAATATGTGATCTTTTTTGATCAGTTGGGACTTGGTGACTTGGAGAATCCACGCAATCAATGTCAAACTATGAAAACGTTTTAACGCAGGCTGAATATAAAGCTAGGCCATGGCTAAAGTGCAATTAAAAAGTCTATATTTGGATTTGAGGGTTCACAGCCTGAGGAGATGCACTTAATCACAGATTCCTGCTCTTCTCTGAGCTCATCAACTCTCTGGGTTTGAGGTCAGAATTATACAAATGTAGAGGGGTGTGTGTGTTTCCATCCACAACAGCTCAGCCAAGCAGAGGAAACTTTGCCTCCCTACATTCATTCATGAGTTTCTCATGTTACGCTACAGTTAAGAATGCAAGACTGCACAACTTTATACACAGACACCAATGAAAATGATATGAGATAAGATGTAACTATTGTATATGAATATATGGTGTATTTGCAAAATATTTATTTGAATGTTCTTGCATTAGATTATATCGAATAAAGCAGTTTGTCAAGTTCGAAAGTATTACAGATATGCTATGTTGATGACATATACTGACATGTATGATTTTATTCATTAAAATGTCCAGAGATCATCACAGAAACAGTGTTATATATTTTGCTGACGCATGTACTTACATTATCCCAAATGTTTAAAATCAAATCCAGTGAAACACGAAATTTTAACTATGCTACTGACATCAAACCCCCTCAATTTCCAGTTTGGTTTTATAGAAAACATGGAAACACCAAACTTTAACATGTTGTGCATTTTACTAGACCGCACAGCATTATAACATAAACCTAATATGTATTTAGTATGATAAAGCAGCTCTGATTTTCCCCCATGTGATCACGACTGGAAAAACGGAAGTGATTTGACTGTTCCATAATAAAAGCTCCTCTGCTTTCTTGCCATGTCACGCTCGTCTCTCATCAGCAATTGGTTCTGTGCTTTTGTTTAGACAATTTTCAGTAGTGATGGAAAAATTAAGCTTTTCAAAGATTTGAAACAATTGCTACGCAAAATAATTTAATTTCAAACTGTTCAAAGCAGCACATATGCAAGAGACACCTAGTGGTCAAAGCCATGTATATGAATCAAAACTCAGACAAAACGTCCATTAGAATTGACATTAACAAACATATTGCGAACTTTAAAATTGAAAGTGAAATAACCAATAAATTCACTTAGCTTATTATCTAATATCATTAAATGTTAAGTGTCTGCATAATATTCACTCTTTTATACATTTTCAACACTTAAATATTGTTTGTTCCATGGTGGGCCTTGCTAAACAGGTCAACAAGAGATTATTAACTATTATTCATTTTCATCTTACACATCTCATTAAAATGTTTATAAACTAGTCTAGGAAACCTGTTCAGCAATTCACCCCAAACAGTGAACCATTACATTTTACAAACAGTTGTGATGTAACAAAGCAGTGCTTAAAGCAGCCATCACTAGCTTTCAGTGTTACTCTGTTTCAAACTACCATGATAAATAGTTTTGAGTTCTTTAGCTCATCCATGAACATAATTTCTGAACCCCTGTAAGATGGAATGAAAACGACAACTCCCACGATTCCACACTTAATCACTACGTCATCAAAATACTCCTTTGTTTTGCTATCTAGAGGCAAAAAACACATATTATGCTTTTAAAACCTTTAAAGTTTTGCTTTAGAGCCTGGATTTTTTTTTTTTTTACCTTTTATCACGGTCTTGGACATTAAAAAAACTAGTAACAACATTTCCTTTGATGCATTGTTAGTTTTTGTGCAGCATAAGATTTACATTTTTTCTCCCTAATTTACTGTTGGTGGCTGTTCTTGCCCCATTGATTTACATTATAACTACATTTTTTGATTGCAAAGCCAAGACGCCATATAATCATGCATTTTTGAGTATATCTGTTGGAAAGACGTAGAATTTTAATTGTTACTGTTGATCATCAGTTGGGACCATTAACCCTTTAGATAGGCCAGTGCAAAAAGCTTAGTTTCTGGATTTTATATGGAGTTATATGGAGTATTTTGAACAGTGAACAAGGGTTAAAAGGCCAACATTTCTATTATTGGGGGTGGGGGGGGGGTTGTGGGGGAACAAGACTGTTCCTGTTTGTCAGGAACAAGACAGTTCCTGACAAACAGAAACAAATAGTTCATAATCTAAGTCATTAGCACAAATCAGTGTAGACAGAAGCAGCTGAGATCTGCCATGTTATGTTCACTCCAGATGGCATACAGTATGTCTAAATGCAAGCTATAAATAGGTTTAAATCAGATTATTATATGTAATCATCATAATCGCTTCCACTTTGCATTGCATCATCCTATCCTGATAATATGTAAGAAAATATTCACATTTTTCACTTAATGATCAGCCATACTAAAACTAACCAAAACGAATGATGAAGCTAATATTCGCTTATTGTTTTATTAGTAGAAAAGAGAAACATTCAAAGACAGAAAAAAAATAGATCACAAGTGGTTAAAATACTCCTTTACATCATGAACAGCTTATTCAGTACCAGCTGGTCATTTCAACAACACAAATACACATCATGCAATCCATCACATTTCTGCACATGTACAAACACTCTTTACATGGTTATTAAATCTGCAGTGCGTTGAAGAACTTTGTTCAATTGTGAATGAGTGTCACACAGCATAATGTAAACAATAATAAAAGACAAATAACCGAAAAGATTTGCAGTTCTATATTATGGAATTTGCTGGTGTGCATGTAAAAAACCTCTCAAATACATACATGTCTGTGTATATATATATATATATACATACATATATATATACAGTTCAAAAAATTTCAAAAACAAATCAAAAAATCAAAAAAAGTATTGATCAGAGCAAAGAGTGTTTGCCAGATCATCGCAAATTTCCCAATATGAAAACAGCAACAAAACATATAAAGTTATTAAACAGTAAATATAATAATATATATTAAATAATTTTAATAGAAAATAAAAGTTTTGGATGTATACAGTTAAAGGCAAAATTACTAGCGCTATTTTTCAAATATTTCCCAAGTGCTGTTTAACAGAACAAGGACGTTTTCACAGTATTTCCTATAATATATTTTCTTCTGAAGAAAGTTTTATTTATTTTAGTTTGGCTCTTTTTTTAATAAGAAATTATTTATTTGACTGGCTACAGAACAAACCAATTTTGTCCAATGACTTGCCTAGTTAACCTACTCACACCTTAAAATATTATGTACTTTCATCATGGCAAAGACAAAAGAAACTAGTTATAAGTTATTAGTTATGGAAACTATTGTATTTAAAAATGTGTGTGTGTTTTTCAACAGCACTTGAAAAATAATAAGAAATTCACAGGAGGGCTAATAATTTTACCTTCAACTATATGAACTATATATATATATTGTTCAGAAATTAATCAAACAGAGTGAATTCACCAAAAGACATTAGCCAAATAACATTATGGGCCTAATGTAAATATATTTTTATTTAATACTGCCATGTAAAATGTATCAAATAATTAATAATAGTAAAGATTGAAAGAAATATGAAAAGCTATTAATAGTATATAACTATCTATATATCTGTGTATGTTATTATATACTATACAAACATAATATATAATAACATATAATATATATATCACTTTATAGATCTTATATTTACAATTTTTATAAACTATGTAGAATTCTATTGCTACCTTGTAATACACCGTTACAAAAAACAGCTGTTCAGAAATGAAACAATCACACTAAAAATTCCAAGTAACACCAAATAAATCAACAAAATGACATAAAATGCACAGCTCAGGCCTGTTATAAATGTAGCCCACGGACCCCCGACCTACTTTCAAACAAACAGATCAGATTTATTCAGTACATCAAAGCGGAATCCACTCTGATGCTTAAATCTGTAATTATTCCCAGATTAAATCGAAGCAATATTATTATTAAAAAAATGAAAATGTGCATGCCAATCCAATTACACGCAGAGAATAATATATAAAAAAATCCATTTAATTTTTTAAAGTCTGCAGGAAGGAACACAATATAAAAAGCTGACAGAGAGACAGACAAAGTGTTCATACGTACTGCTCTTTGGGGAAGGTGTATGAGGAGACGGGGCCGGGGGGGCTCGAGTAGCTGAATATGGCCGTCTGGTGGCTGTGTTGAGTGTACGGGTTTTGGGGCAGGAAGGTCAGTGGGGGCTGGATGGGAGGCGAATGCTGCTCCAGATAATCCTCTTTGTTACAGGCCAGCCGGTAGCTCACGTAGTCGGCCGTGTTCGGGAGCTCGTCGTAGAAGCGCCCGGGGCTCTGAGCGAATACACATACATACACAAGGTCAAACAGACAGAACAAAAAAGAGAGAATAAATGCTGTGTATATTTAATGAGAGCCCTGATATCACACACTTAAACTAGAGCATTTTATTTCCTACTCAGAATACATGAATGTTTAAAAAGTAGCAGAGTTCAAGGAAGTTATGCTAAATTACTGCTAAAACCAGAATGTACCAATAGAAACACCTTAACCTATATGTATATATATTAATAGCAAATTTATCTATGTAAATGTTTTAAACCAGATAATTTTAACAAAAAGCTGTTCAGAAATGACCTAAAACCCACGTCAAATGGCAAAAAACAACACAATTATTTATTTGTATAAATAAATATAAAAATATTTAATACAATGTTTATTTAAAATGTTATAGTTTTATTTTATGTATTTATGTTATTTTATATATATATATATACATACAGTGCTCAACATAATTGATAATACACAATACACGCATTTTGAAAATTAAAAGTTTTATCCTATTCTCAGTGAATATAATGAATACATTTTGGTGCATTTAAAGAAAACTGATTTATTAAAACAATATTTTAATCACCGAATATCTTTAAAAAAGAAAGAGTATACATTTAAATTCATGCGAAATATTGGGAAATGTTCTAATCCTGTATGGTTGTTGTCTTCTCCAGTAGGAGGCGCTGTTTACTCGCTATGTCTGAAGCCAAAGGCAGCTGATGCTGATCATGAAAGCCTCAGTTCCTCCATTCAGGTCGGAGTGCATTAGTGCTTCTTTTGATCTGATAAAATGGTCAGCGGTGATTCTGTGGCTTCACTGAGTGCTGTCTTACCTGGAAGTCATCCGCTGTCTTCTTTTTAGACGACGAAGCCATTTTGTGGCCAGGGGAGGAACAGTTCCTTCAGTAATAGAGACAGAGAAAAAGAGGGTTTCAAGTAATAATACAATTACGTAAAACAACTAACAGGCTACATTCATTTTGTTTTATGTCTCAGATGCCGGAAACGTAATATAACGATAACTATATTATAACTTCATAAAACCTTTATGTAACAACATTATGGCTTCATACAAAATAATCATATGCGTATAAGTTTAGCATAGTGTAACAATGTAAACAAGTACATCATACATCAAATCACTTTAAACTACATAAACTTTCAGTAACTCAGTAAAAAATAATTAAATATTTATGTTAAAATTAAATAACATATTACAATTAATATATTTAATTACATTATTATATTCCTCTATATATATATATAATTATTATTATTGTTATATTTAGATGCACTTCTGTTTATTCAGATAAAACTATTAGAACAGTCTAATAATACATAATTATGTTTTATATTAATATAGATTGTTAGTAAATAATATATATATATATATATATATATATATATATATATATATATATATAAATTTTGACAAAGTTTTTTTATTCAACCAGCAATTTTTTTTTTGACCAGAAAGTTTTGATCTTCTCTCAAAAGATCTTAAGACAATGTACAAAAGGCATCATTGTGGAAAAAATATTTCTTTAAGTAACTTTAAGTCACAATTTGCCAAGGGTATGAATAATTTTGGTCTTGACTATATACATTCGAATATGTATAACAATAATAATAATGGTTTAGAATGTGTAAAATAAGCATTAAGCAACTTAACCCTATAACATTCAATTTCCTAAGAAGTAAAACTTTAGTAATGCCTATCTATTTTTGCCACTGGGACAACTTATGATCATTGCATATGGCTCAGTGGTAAAATCTCAGCACTTAAGCAGTCATCATAACAAACGTATGACTTTGAGTACTTACGAATCATTGTCTGACCCTGCTTGTTTTAGCTGCTTCTGTTTGTTGACCAGATATATAGTTCCAGCTATACTGAGGACGATGCCCAGTGCGATCACCCACCCAAGAACACCCATCACCCTCTCTGCGGCGCTCAGCGGCTGGGGCTTTTCTGCAGGACAAACAAACATTGGCCATCTCTGCACTAAATACATCATATCATATCAACACAATCATTCACTTTAATGCTCTACTGAAGAATGCAAGTCACCTCGGATGGAGTAGATTAACTGCAAAGTTTCATTCCACTTTAAACATTCAAACCCAACATGCCTCTGAAACATGTCTAACAATAACAAGAATAGCTCTATTATCTCATAAATAGCACTCTGGACAGGAAAACAGGGCTAACGGTTAGCATTAAGCTAAGTTAACAACAATGTTACAAAACTTAGTTGTTGTTTTTTTACACCCTAATCATCATGAAAAGTGCTAATTTGAGAGTTTTTTTATTTATTTTTTATTAGCATCTTGCTAAGCTAACAGTACTTTTAACCTTGTGATTTTAAATGAAATAAATGGTCAGTTTGGGGGCACCTACACGGGGACACAAATATCACTTCACTTTGAATAGCACAATTTACAACTAATTTCAGTAGTTAGCATGTTGCTAAGCTAACAGCTAGGGCTGCACGAAATCTGACATTGCGATATTTTGTTTTTCTATGATACATATTGCGATATGAATACAATTTTACCATTGTTTGGCTCTATTTTGAAAAAAAGAACAATCATTTGTATAGATTGGGTTGATTTTGTAAGGCTGTGAATCATGTATAAGACAAATAATAAACAAACTGCATGAATAATTACAATAAAGCAAAGAAAAAAGTAAAATAAACAACGCTTTACGGTTTTCCCAGAGAGTCAAACAGTATTCAGGTACAGAAATTGAATAATGAAATGTAAAATAACACTGTATAGTCTTCATTGTATTAATAATTAATTAAATTTATTCTTCATTAAATATAATGTTGTACATTATTGTGCCTGAATGCTTTACACTCTCTTGAAAAGCCTTTATAACACATGCAAATGATTAAGTTTCACTCTGTTATGTTTATACTTTGCAATGACTTCACAAATCTCATGTATTCTCAATTGTTGATTAACTAAACCCATCTCAACATTGCATGTCCTGCGATGTGACTATTGCGAACACACACATTGCCATATCGATGCTGAAACGATATATTGTGCAGCCCTACTAACAGCACAATAATCTATATGTGTAAATACACACAGCTATATATCATTCATCAACATATATCATTCACTTTAATGCTCTACTGAACAATGCAAGTCACCTCGGACGGAGTAGATTAACAGCAAACTTTCATTTTACTTTAAACATTCAAACCCAAGAAACATGCCTCTGAAACATGTCTAACAATCACAAGAATAGCTCTATTGTACAGGCCAAGTCTATTGTTTTGTGTTGATGAGAAAAACCTACACATCCGGCTCACATTAGCGTACATGCCCTTCTTTTGTTCAAGCTCATACCAACAAACGCCGCTGCCATGGAAGGTATTCATGGGAGATTTCCCTTCGCTCACTGTGTACATAAAACAACAATGATGTCAATGCCAACTAGTAAAAAGGGGATTTGTTGTGGGGTGCTTTAATGGCCTTAAAAGAGATGTTAATGGCTGATCGAAACAGACAATAGTCCACCTCAAATAAGTGACCCACACCACAGAGAACGAGCAGACCGGATGACCCCGCACATACCTCTTCAATGGCTTTGCTTGGAAAAAAGGAGCTCATTCATTTACTGATTCTGATCAGAAGCAAAATACTACTCATAATTAACAGAGAAGTCTTAAAAAAAACCTGACTTGACTGGCTTGATGCACGTTTTTATTTTTTACACCAGAGAATTCACAGAACTTGTTAACATTTGTGCTTTCACTGCAACTACAATAAACAACAGCAAAAACAAATACTGTAAATCAGAATATGTTCGTCTTGGCAACATAATAAGTTTTAACAAATACTGGACTCAAAAACACAATTCCTGAATAAATTAAGCAACTGTACTGCACAATAAAGCACATTTGATGGCAGTTTCTATCATTACTGTGAAAACAAGGTCTTCAGTAATCTCTCAAAGAATATTACAAATCAAACCATTCCCATTAGCATGAAACATGTGTATTATAGCACATTATATTATGGTTCATTAGTGCAAACAGCTGCAAAAGACAAACATTGAAGAAATATTTGTGATTAAAAGCACTTAAATAGAATAGTGTTTTCTGATTTATTTCAATGTAACTTCATTTTATCTTCATAAGCAAGCCTCATATACTAGATTGAAGCCACTGAGACATGCAATACATCTTTGACTGAAAGCTGCTACAGTCGGTTTGTTTTACGCTTTCTCTGAGTTCATATTTATAGGTGGTACTGTACTGTATATGACATTACATTGCAGGGAAGTATAGTTATTGTATTATGAAACCTGTGATTACAGCAGCCAGGAACTCATTTTTCCACAAAGCAGGACAAAAAAAACATAATATCTTGACAAAACAAGGCAACTTTTCCATGAATCATGCACAAAATTATATCCACAGTGTAAGACTTTCACAGTTGATATAATAGGTTATAGTACAGTTTTAATTGCTCTTGAGTAAACACTATCCCGAGGCGAAACTGCTTTGTCAATACAACGGCACTGTCAAGACATGTTTTTTCTTCCAAACTTGACATCCATCTAAAAAGACCAGCCTGACAAATGTCCAGTGCATTAGCTCTGTTACAAAACCTAGTGAGTCAGAATTAAATGTCACAGAAAATATGTAATTTCGGACACACTGAAATGCCGGCATATAAATAACACTCTGCTGAGTACATATACAGCGTGCAATTGTTTTCAATAGCATTTGATGTTAACATGTTGCTAAGCTAACAAAACTATACAAATCCAATTTAACATGTTAAATGGCATGAAATTTTACAGATTTGGAACACCAAGATGGGTAGAAATTCTGTTTGTGGCATAAATAGCACTTCGCATAGTAGAATGAAGCTCACAATTGATTTTGAAGGTATTTGAAGTTAGCATGTTTATAAGCTAACCGCATTGTTACAACACCTAGTAACTGAACATAGTCATCATGAAAAGTGACATGAGAAGATAAGTTAACCATAGCCTACTTGTATCATGTAAATGGCAGTCAATTCTCACAGGAGAATTTATTTCCCAAATAATTTCAGTAGAATCAGCATTTAGCATGATAAGCTAACAGTACAGTTACAAAACCTTGTGATTTAACAACATAATCTTAAAGTGACAGATTTGGGAGAGCATCGGACAAAAGTCATGTCATGTGTGTCATAAATAACCCTACAAAGAGGAGAATCCAGTTTAAATAGAGATTGAGTTAGCATGCTAAGCTAACAGTACTGTTTAAAAAAAAGGGTAATTTTTATAAACTAAAAGTACAAAGTGAGCTATTTGTGGCTACTACATAAGGATGGAGAACCTAACTCACAATTGATTTCAATAGAGTTTGAAAACTAAGCTAACAGCACTGTTGGAAAACCTTGTGATTAACTTCCATAAAGTAATGTTACCAATTTGGGACAACACAATATGGAGAAATTCTGTGTGTCTCATAAATAGCACCCAGGACAGCAAAACAGTAGTAACAGTTAGCATGTAGCTAAGTTAACAGCAATGTTACAGTGTGATTAAGTGCTGATTTAAGAGACAGACAGAATTTTGTGAAATTAGCATGTTGCTAAGCTAACAGTACATTTAACCTTGTGATTTTAAATGAAAAAATTACCAGTTTGGGAACCTACACTTGGAAATACTGTGTATAACATATTACTTCACTTTGAATAACGCAATTGACAACTAATTTCAGTAGTTAGCATGTTGCTAAGATAACAGCACAATAATCTATATGTGTAAATACACACAGATATTTGTTAGAATTATCATTAATTTACATTTAAATATGTACATCACCTATTTTCAGAATAATAACTTAGAAATGTATAATAAAAAAAACAAGCATTACTCCTGTCCACCATCTGAGATAAATTTTTCCACTTCCTGCAATTTATTTTAGGTTAGTCTAAGTGAAGGCTGTCATGAACAACTCACTTGGCTCTTAAAGAGAGAAATTGTGATGCAAATTCATCAAGATGGCTAATTATTGGTGAATCTCCACACACACATCATTATTTTGGATTATTTTTATATCAGCAATGTTCATAGGTCAATCAAATCCATGATCAGTTTGGATCCTAAAATTTGTGTCTAAATAAAGAAGATGCCAAGAAGCGAGCAGGTCTTGAGATCTTTTAGAGTCTGGACTTCTACACATACCACTCTTCTTTAGAGATCACAGAGCCATCCATCTGAGGAATCATGTCCACTGAGACCTCCACCTCAGATCCGTATTCGTAAATGTAAGTCTGCTCATTAAATGCACATCTTTCATGCTCCTCAATCAGTCCCGTTCGATAGGCCTTCATCCTGCTGTCATGGCATGTGTGAAACTCCTGAACGCTTTCTCCTAAGATACTGGAGCCCCTGTAGAGTTCCAGCTTTTTCTCTTCATCCGAGTCATCGGAGAAGGTCAGGCTGTGAGGTAATGAAGGGTGCGACGGCACATTGCCAGCCTTGCTGTAACCATTTCCAAGGATTTGCTTCTTGGTACTGTAATCTCCTTTAAACATGCATCTCCGGCGATACAAAAACACTACAAGGAGCGTAATGGCAGCCAAAAGCACAGTGCCACAAACAACAGCTCCACCAATGACGACACCGGCTTGCTGCTGATCCTGAAACACCTCGTGCGGGTAGCTAGGGAATTCTGGGTAAGAAAAGAGATGGTACTAAAGAGAGTGTCGGAGAGAGGTAGTAACCTCTGTTAAGTACAACAAAGTGGGGTTGTTAAAGACCTTGTGTGCAGTTTTGTTGAAACAGGAAGTGGGGTCTTAGAAGATATTAAAAGGTTTGACCTTTACATTAAACAGCCCATTTTTATTACACTTTTATTAAAAGCTTTGGGGATGGTATTTTTTTTTAAAGGTTTTTCTTTTTAAAAAATGTCAAGTTCATTGAGGCTGCATTTATTTGACCAATTACACAGTAAAATCATAATATCATGAAATATTATTGCTGCTTAAAGTAAGTGTTTTCTATTTTAATATACTTAAAAATGCAATTTATACCAGTGATTCAAAGCTGATTCTTCAGAAATCAATCTGATATGACAACTGGTGCTCAAGAAATATTTATTATTATTATTAGTGTTGAATATGGTAATTTTCCTTAATATTTTTGTCAGAACCATGATATACTTTTATCAGGGGTTTCAAATAGAAATGTATATATTTTGACATAATACACAGACTAAAAGCCATAAAAGCTCAATTTTGACTACACAAGGTCTTTAAAGAAGAAAAAAAGGGAGTAGGGATTGAGAAGACTTTTCTTCTTCTTTCTTTGTACAATCGACATAGAATTTAATCCCAGGTGCCGTCACTACACCAAAGAGACCGAACCATGCAGCAGGCCAGAAGGAACACACACATGCATTACGCCACATGAACACACAAGTAAATGTAAACATGCAGTTTCTATAGACCACACCTTATGCAAACAGCAAGCAAAGGGAAAATATAATTCAAGAGATCCTCAGAGCATGGTTCATTCAAAAGCCACATGCAGAGTCAACTTACAGCCACATGCTAAGCATTAATCGAAACCAAACACCACAGAGCCGAAGAAATGAATACAGTTTCAGGCAGCGAGCATCCCCATTGTTTATTGGCAAAACAATGGCGTGATAATGCTTATTAAGAGATGTTTCAGAGGCAGTTGAGAGTCAGCTTAGGGCAAAGATACACATGCATCTTCACATGCACATAAGCAGTTTAGCCACATGCATTTTGTGTAAATAACATACCTGTCACAATGACCTCAACGGATGCTGAGCCTGAGCCAATGCTGTTGGTGGCATCACAGACGTATGTGCCTGCGATGTCATAAGTTACTGGACCTTTGAAGATCAGCACATCGTCTCGAAGTTCTGCTGAACTCGGCAATGTTCCATTCAAGCTGGAGGGAGAAATGAACATCAGGTTCTACTTGAGGTTTCACTGATGCTAAGTACATCTAAGAGAAGCCCAAATGGATTTAATATATTAAAAGGAATGTTCTGGAATTATTATGATAAGCTACATTTTGTGTCAGAGAATTGCCAGAGAAATCTTTTTGACTTGACCCACAATAATAATCTTTACAGTATCAAATTTAATCAATGGGCAAGGCAGGGTCCTGGAATAAATGTTAAAAATACTCAATATAAGAAGTATAATTAATAAGAAAAATAAATAAGAATATTTAAGAAAAATATGAACTCTGCATTTCACAGATTAGCAAATTGGGTACCACAGTATGGGCTAAGAAATAAACACACAACTGGATTAGCAATTGAAAAGCAACAAATTTGTATTATCATATATTACTTTGATTACATACAAAAGTTATTTTTATATTATGGTAGTTTATATACAATATTCTCAAAATATATTTGAGTCCTTAAACACTTTCTGGATTCTCATGTTTAATTGTTTTTCATATCCAATGTAAAAAGCTCTGTTTACCATAGATCTGTAAGTAAATGTGGAAATTTATGCAATAAAAATGTTAATAAAAAAATAAAAAAGTGCATTGCATACATTGTTTTCAAGGAGAATAAGGTCTATTTTGATATCTTCATCAATTAGTACAGTGTTCAAATGAGTATTTATGTAGATAATGTGGCATATGACAATACATAATGTATTATGTAGACATACTATCTCCACTGATACAAAGAGATTGTTGGATTGGCATCAGCCAAGCAGGTCAGCTGAACGTTTTCCCTGTTCAAATACCAGTTTCCATCAAAGCCCTCGATTATCACCTCTGGTTCATCTGTAAACAAGAAGTAAAATAGAGCATACATTTATCCTGTAAATATAATATTTCTGTTTTACAAAGACTCATAATATGATCACTGTAATGGAAAAATTATGATGTATTTTTTAAACTTTCATGTCATTGAAATGTGTACATATTTTGTGTACAAAACCTTTAATTAAATGTTTTTTTATATGATGATAGTACAAACAAGTATAAAAAGATCATTAAAGAGATAGTTCACCCAAAAAGAAAATATCTGCCATCATCTACTCACCCTTCACTTGTTCAAAACCTTTTAGAGTTCTTCTTTTGAACACAAAATAAGTTATTTTGAAGAATGCTGGTTGATGGTACCCGTTGACTTCCATAGTAT
>CAIGQV010018106.1:12284891-12373103 GCA_903798115.1 Danio jaintianensis | reverse complement strand
TGTGTGTGTGTGTGTGTGTGTGTGTGTGTGTGTGTGTGTGTGTGTGTATATACACTACTGTTCAAAAGATTCGTTTTTTTTATTATTAAATAAATAAATATTAATTCAAGGGGTGGCACGGTGGCTCAGTGGTTAACACTGTCGCCTCACATTAAGAAGGTCGCTGGTTCGAGTCCCGGTTGGACCATTTGGCATTTCTGTGTGGAGGTTGCATGTTCTCCCCGTGTTCACATGGGTTTCCTCCGGGTGCTCCAGTTTCCCCCACAGTCCAAAGACTATATGTGAATTGGATGCGCTATAGGTGAATTAGATGAACTAAAATTGGCCATAGTGTATGAGTGTGATTGTGAAAGTGTATGGGTTGTGGCTGGAAGGGCATCCGCTGTGTAAAACATATGCTGGATAAGTTGGCAGTTCATTCCGCTGTGGCGACCCCTGATAAATAAGGGACTAAGCCAAAGGAAAATGACCATGTTAAGCTGCTTTGACGCATTCTATATTGTGAAAAGCGCTATATAAATAAACATGAATTGAATTGAATGAATGAAATATTCATTCATTATTTTATTTAGCAAGAATATATTAATATGATTAAAAGCAACAGTAAATACAGTAATAAAGTAACAAAAGAATTTAGTTTCAAATAAAGGACCATTTGAACTTTCTATTCACCAAAGAATACAGATATATAATGTCTGTCTGTGTGTGTGTGTGTGTGTGTGTGTGTGTATGAAAATCTGCAAATTAAATCTTTTTAAGATTTAAATTAAAATACATTTTTGAAGAATAAAGACTAAATATATTGAAATCCAGTTTTGTTTTAACAGAAATAAATAACATTTTAAAAAGTCATTTTAAATTTTAATGGCAATAACATTTCACACTTTTACTGTTTTATTGAAGTTTGATATAAATTAAATGCATTCTTGGTGAGAATTAGGGACATCTTTAAAAAAAAAAAAAGATATAAAATGCTAATCCACCTTAGATACATTTCACAAATTTAACCAGTCAACAACACTTCAAAACATTGCAAAGGCATAATGAAATAATAATAGGGTATTTATACCCTAATAGAGTAAATTGCTCACTCATGGAAAAATACAAAGATCCATATAGTAAATATGTATCCTGTCCATTCATTAATGGGGTGGTTAGCTCATTAACTTGCCTAATGGCTGCATTCAGCTTACTGAGTAAAAAGGTTTCTCTTTCCACTGATACAACAGCATTTGAAAAAAGGAGACAATGAAAAGATGAAAAGCCTCTTCACTGCATGGCCTGTGGAGTGTAAATACTGTAAGGTGCAGCAGCTCCTGCTGACTGAGAATGGGCTTAAATCAAACTGTCTAAAAATAGGAGGGTTTAAGAACCATGTCTACAATAAGATACAGAAAGGTGCTTCTCCTGCCCCGACTAAACAGTGTCTGTAAACAGAGTCTGTGTTTACCTGCAGGATGGGTGCGTGATAGTCCAATCAAAAGCCTCCAAACAACCAGAGGAGTCCTATGGTGTTAAACCACTTAAAAACAGGAGACAATCCCTCTTCAAAATAAGGCTGCACTTTAGTGCGCTAAAGTCCCTTATGTAACCATAAACACTGTACTTTTTTCCCCTTTTTGGAGAAAATTCTATAGTTGTTTTTGGCTCAGTAAGGTCAGATTAAGTATTGAAAAAAATAAGTGATGAAAAAAAAAAGAGTCTGTGGAATTCAAAACACATGCTACTTATATTTATATCCTTTTTTTTTGGTGACTGAAACATGCTAAAAATTGTTGTTTTTTTACTAAAAGGTTTGTTTTACTGGCAGTGTGGTTCCATTAACTGAGAAGAATGAAAAATAAATAAATAAACAAACAAGTCAATGTCAAATGGAAAAATTGAATACATTTGAAAAAATATTTTTTCAAAGTAAACATTACATAACTAACTGTTATGTTTTAATAATAATGTTGTTAATAATAATAATAATAATAATAATACAAAAATACACAAATACAATTGATAATACAAATATTTAAAAAAATACAAATATTTGAAGGAACAAATTGTTTAAATGTAAACATGATTAAAAAATAAAACAGAAAATGAATAATGTCATTTTATTATTGGGATATATTGTAGTTTTTATTATATTATTATTATTATTATTATTTTGTGTATTTGTCATTTGAATATTTTTTTTTCATTTTTATTAGTTTTTGTTTAATAAGTAACAAAACTTTACTATGATGTTACAATATTATTTAGTTACCAATAATATGTATAGCTAGTAGCATGTAGCCAGTTCATAAGAATCCATTTATATGTACTTTTTATATGTACTTCTTAGGGACCCCCTCGAAAATGAGATGGTTCATCTCAAGGGGCTATCCCATTTAATAAAATCAAATTCAAATAAATTTAACCTGCAATGATCATGGTACACTGAAAAGCACCAAGAGTCTAAAAGTAAAAAAAAAAAAAAAAAAAGTCAAATGGGCCACTAATGAAATGATTTTGCAAAATCCGATATCGTTTTTAAAAAAAAGTGCATGTGGCACATCAAGGATACAAATTTAATAATGCTAAATGCAGTCCTTAAGTCTTAGGTCACTATAGATAGGATAAGCTTTTAAAAAACAAAAACAAAAAAAAACACACCAACAAAATAAATTCATGTCAGTAGCAGGCAGAAAGTCTGTTGTGGATTAGAGCAGACCGAGCGGGAGCAGACCAGCTTTCCCAGGCTTTAAGGGCTGTTCATGAGAGCCTGCACAAACACAGCAAAGCCCCGCTGAATGAGGGGCCGCCGGACCACAGGCTACAGGAGGTTAGAGACAGCGACAGATTACAGCACTCACGATATTGAAGTTCGACCTTACGAAAACACCAGTTCACTGACCAGTGCATGATGCTGCATTATGGACACCTCCGTAAAGAGAGATATCAGCCGAAGCCATCAACATCCACACAACCTTTGTCATCAACAGATAAACATGGACTCTGAAAATCATTTCATTATTTGGGATCTCCATTAGTCACGTTACGGCCGCATTTAGTGAATACATTAGGACAGGAGTGCATGTGCAGGTCATGATTGACGTTGCATTTTATCAGCCAAAAACGAAAATTCAGGCATCACTCATTCAGTCAGGAGTAGTTTTAGTGGTGTGTGGCTTTCTTTGTTTTTGGACAACAAAAAATGAAATTGAAAAAAAAAAAAAATGTCCAGCTAGCTTTCATTCATAATGGTAGTAAAAAGCGAGCAACATTAAGCTTTTATAAAAAAAATAAATAAAAAAAAGTAAATGTTTTACAGAATAGTACCATCCAAAATGTGCAGTGTATTCCAAGAGTATTGGGGACATATTGCAGGATGGGTGGAAAACAAATCTAAGTTTAATGTATTATTTAATGAAATTCTGACCTTGACTGTTAGACACTATTAGCTCACAGTTCACGCTGACTCATCCAGAAAAAGCACACAAATGCACATAAATAAAAGGTAAATACAACATGAAACACAATGCCTAGAAATCCTCCAAAAAGTATCCATGCATTTTCTTCACCAAGGTCAATATTTCCAGACAAGAACTCCTGATTAAAGAGTTTACCCAAAAATGTAAATCCTTTACTCTCCCTCATGTGATTTTAAGCCTTTATGAGTTTCTTTCTTCTGTTGAACACAAAAGAAGATATTTTGAAGAATGTTGGTTGCTGGCACCCATCAACTTCCATATAAGAAAAAAAGATGGAAGTCAATAGGAACCAGCTACAAGCATTTTTCTAAATATCTTCTTTTGTGTTTAACAGAAGAAATAACTCAAGTAGGTTTTGAACAATTGAAGGGTGGACAATTTTCCAAATCGTGGTCAAGATCACTCAGTTTTTTTTGTAAAATAATACATACATTCTATTTATATTATACATTTTGACCATATTTTTTATACTTGCATCTTTTTTTGTAGTTTAATGCTATTCTCTATAAACTCTATAATATGGACCAGTATGAGCAGAACATTGTTAGTTTACATTTCTCCTTTTGTGGTGTGAAATGTAATGTGAGAACAGCGCTATATCAGTGATGGGCACTCAAGATTCAGTTCAGTCGTATTCATGACCAAATTTATGTTAACTGAATCAACAGTGAAAAGATCCTATATTTATTGATTCTTGATTTGGGTATCACTATGTTGTTTATGTAAATTTAACATGCATTAACTGTGAATGCAGCAGGATATGATTTAAAATGCATTGTGCTTTGGCCTGAACAATGTGTAAAACATTTCATCCAGTAATGCTAACAAACAACAGGAAATAAAGCCAGGACCTGGAAGAATAATTCACTGTGGGTTCCCAAGAGATCATCATATGGGGTTTTTAAATGGAGGTTTTCAATTATGGAGCAAAATAAAATCAGTGATAAACATAACTTATCAATACTTTAACTTTCATATGGCACAAAATAAACCCCAAATGGTCTTATCTTATATATGTTTCACAGAATTTACTCATACACTGGAATTGCAACATTGGAGAGTCTCAAAGGGAAGCCACAGCAAATTATTCTTCCAGGATCTGACATCAACTCTATACCATTCTATTACAAAGAAATAGCAATTAGCACGCCGACATCTGAAGTAGGAAAACAAGTATTTTTTTACGTTTATTTACTTCAATAATCGATTTATTTTTAATTACAGTCATTTTAACTGTAAAAACATATTGCGAATTTTCTGTTTCGTGTACCACAGAAGTGTCATAAATTAAATTACAAATCACAAATACAATCAGTAATTATTAAAACAGTGATCTTACATTATCAGACTGTGTTCATCAGCTGATTTGCCATTGCTGATTCAAAATCAAGCAAACCAAAATCAAGCCATTTTTACCCCTATAGTCTTCACAATATGTTCCATTAAAAACAGTATAATCAGCGATGTCATACAGTAGAAGAACCATTTTTGTTTCCCAAAAGAACCTTTCAAAGAACATTTCTTCAAAGATCCAGTGACCCCAAAAGATAAAGATCCTTTTGTGCAACCGAAATGTTTCATAAATGTTCAGGGTTCTTCAGAGACTCATAAAAGCCATCAAATAAACATTAATTGCTAAGTCTGTGTGAACCGGAAGTTGCTGAGACTTATTTCAGTTTGTTGATGTACAGTGGTCCCTCGTTAATCGTGGGAGTTACGTTCTAAAAATAACCCGCAATAAGCGAAATCCGCGATGTAGTCAGCTTTATTTTTTACAATTATTATAGATGTTTTAAGGCTGTAAAACCCCTCACTATACACACTTTATACACTTTTCTCAGACAGGCATTAACATTTTTTCTGCAGTCACTGATTCACAAAGCTAAAGCAGACTTCATCCTTACGATGGTCTTGTTGCGGACAGTTACAACCCTTTTTACATCCTTGTTGAAACGTATTGCTGCTGTTGTCCTTATATTATTTCCTTCCTTCTTTATGTAACAAACCGAAGATGTATTTATTCTGTAATGGCGCCCTACAGCCATGTAACTTCTACATTTAGCATGTCGAGAAGTCCAACTTTTTGTACAGTGGTTAGCATCTTCCTCTGCCTTTCGGGTGCTACCGCAGGTGCCTTTGACGATGCAGAACGATTCATCGACATTGTGGGGTTTGTTGGGAGAAATCTTGCAAACATACAGTACAGCACTTCAGAATCACACTGCTAGCGATCGAAGATTAAATTTGGCAAGCTGGGTCTACAGCCAATCAGGACGCAGAACACAATGCGCTAATCAGGACACAGAACACAATGCGCTGTAAAAAAAAAAAAAAGGGCATGTCAAATTGCACAAAATAAAATCTGCGAAACTGCAAGGCCACGAAAGGTGAACCGCGTAATAGTGAGGGACCAATGTACTTCCAAATGAAAATAAATATAGATTAATATGTGGGGCTTTTCACACATCATTCCCTTGTAGCAAACTAACGATGAGAGGGGTGTGGTTAAGAATATCTGTTGACGTCTGCAGAAGGAGCGCCAATCCAAAAGCAGAAGCAAATCCTCAGACTTTTAAATTTGAACAAACTTTTTTTTTTTTCAGTGGATTAAATTGCATGGATTATTTGTTAACCTAAAGATTAACAATGTGTGCAAAATAAACATTGTAAATATGGATTTCACACAGACTTTAAGAGTTAAAAATGCTAAAAAACCCACATTTCTCTCAAGGACTTACACCTGCCACAGAAACTGCAACAGGATTTGTCATCTGGACCTGATGAGTTGACAGGCTGGGGTAGACAGTGCTTCATACGTCAGCTGTCACGACATCGAGCACAAAGGCTAATGAGAAATGAAAGCCCTCCGTCAACAAAGGGGACCAAGAACACTAAACTGCGGTTCAGCTGTCCGCTCTACTCCCTACATTCATGAGTCAATCCGAGAAGACACAGACATTTCCACACAGCATGCACCGTCAGCTTGGAAACTTGTTCAGACATTTGTTGCATAATAAAAAAGCAAACAGAGTTTCACAGCTGGGCCTCTTTTAACATTAAAAGTTTAGTTCATCCAAAACTCTGCCATACTACAATTCTGTCATCACATCTTACTGAACTTCATGTAATTATAAAATCTGATTATGTCTCATATTACTGACTTTTGAAATAAAACAGTGAGAATTGTAAAATATAGACTCAGAGTCCTAAAAAGGGGCAGAATTTGCAAGATATAAACTCAGAATTTCGAGATATATGCTCAATGAATTATGACAAATCTAAATTGAGAGAGCTCAGAACTTTGAGAAAAGAGTTGTTTATTGCTGAACTTAAAATGGGTGAAAACTAAAATGATTTGCTATGGACTAAAGAAATTACATTTTAGAATTTTACTTTCTAAATCTAGTAAATGTGTGCAATTTAGTATACATTAAACTATATAAAGCATACCTGCGACCAAATATGGCGGATCTAGAGCCGTAAATGTCACGTACATCAGACCTTATTTCCTTCTACTCTGTCTGTGGACTGATGAGCTCTGGTCTCTGAGCTGATTAAAAGCTTTGACAAATGAGAGCTACAGTGTCTCCAGCACCTAGCTATCCAAAAGACTTATGAACAGTCACAATCATTTCAGGAGCAGAATGTATAATGTACAATGAATGTTTACTCAATCTTCTGCAAAAAGTCGTATTACTACACGCTTACATACATCACAGATGAGTGTATGAATGAATAAAGGATCTTAATCTAGACAATAATACAGAGAGAATCGTTTGTCATGCAGTCTCAACATCAGAAAGACTTCCAAACTTTATCACGCAATACATTATCGAAATAATATTCTGTAACACTTTACAATAAGGCCCCAACAAAGTATTTTGAAGTACTTCTTCAGTTTTTTGGGAAACGTTTACTTCACTACATACCAAAACACAATGTTATCACCTGCTGAAGGTAATAGAGGTGTCTGATTTGTGGACGAGCTGACTCTGTTCATTCAGCCTATTAAATTGGTTTGGAAATCACACTGAACCATTCATTTCTACATTTGACTTACGTCTTTAATCAACAATTCAGAGATTTGATAAATTATATAGTGAGAGTGAGACACCATTTACCAACTCACTGATTTAAAGATCCATTCAGAATGAGTCTTAAGCTAACAACTCACTGATTTAAGTCATCCAGTCATAGAGACTCTGAAAAAACCCCATCTCACTGATTCAAAGGTCCATTCAGAATGAGTCTTAAGCTATCAACTCACTTATTCAAGCGATCCGGTCAGAGTGACTCTGTAAAAAAGAATCAAATTCTTTGAAAATTTACAATAAAAAATAGCAGCTTTGGTTGCCAGAATTTTGCAGTAAAAATACAACAGAAACTAAAGATTTTTAAATTTATAGTTAATGGTAAACTACAGTATATCATCAATACAATGTTAATAAACCAATGTTTTGAAGTACTGACATCTACATATTGTACCTGTGTAACCATTTGTTGCACAGACAAAAACACATCCAGAGCAGGTGGTGATGAGACAATGCTCATCACAAACAGTTTATCCAAAAGCAGAGAAACACACTAATATAAGGTGCTCTGTGTCATTCACACAACTGCTAAACACCATCATGGTAACACACATGACACTAAAGTAATGCAATAAACATGATTTATCAACATTAACATAAGACTCTAATGCACATATATGAATAGAGAAAAAAAAGTATAGAAATGTCAACAAAGAAAACATAAAAAGTGAAGTGTAATGCAGGGAATTCAGTGAAAGTAAATTTACGGTTATTCACAGTATATATATATTTAGGAAAATTACTTTTAAACTACTGACAGATTTTTAATGTCATAGTTTTACTTTTTTTTTTTTACAATAAAATTACGGCCATTTTCTACAGTCCGACCTTGATTAAGGTCGAATTTGTGCAAATCCCCCCTTTAAAAAAATAAAATAAATAATAATAATAATAATAATAAAAATGCAGGTCATTACAAATAAATGCTTTTTCCCTGTGCTGATGCAAATACAAAATTTTGAAAAGTCCCTGATCTGCTTGACTGGGTTAGGAGTGAGCATATCTCAGGTCTTCTTTATCTTTAACGCTGAACCTTGTCGGTTTCCATAGAAATGTTAAGGAAGGTTTATGATTTTAATACATGCTTCAATATTTCTGGACTTATCGCAGGTCCTTACCAGTGTAAAATGAATTCTGTTCTTTCATTTTTTTCCCTCTTTATTAGAATCGTGGTCATGATCTCACAGGTCTGAAACTAAAGAAGTGCAGAACATATTGAAAGCAACGACTGAAAACCGAGGAGAGATAAAGGATGTCATAGGTTGAGGGGATTTTCACATTCTGCATCGCCCCTAACGAAAATGTTAAGCCAAATCTGCGAACTGCACAAGAAGACTAAAATATCTAGCTTGTGCTGCCTTAATTCCTGTGAATGTGCCAAATAGCAATTACTTTTAACCGCGCTGTCAAAAACACAAAAGCATCAGCATACTGTTGTTTTCCTGAAAGCTGTGCATCACGATACTCACCACAATTTGCTCATCTCAAAGCACTAGGCTGTTAATCTAAAAGCAGACTGGCAAAGCTGTCCATATCTGTAGAAACACGGCGAATCACTTTAATACAAGCCTCTGTGGCAGAAAAACAGCATTAGAGTCAGCTTCTAATTCGAAAAAAGAAATTCATTATTCGTGTTCGAAAAATCTGTTTTGTCTCCTCTAATGCATCATTATATAGTTTCAAAAGATAAAATTTTTGCATTTTTAATTGTTTATTAGAACATTCTGTGATATTTTTCTAAAGTACTGTCATACTTATATGTAGTTATATTTCATATATTGCAGTTATTCATAAATCACTTAATGCTGGTGAAAAAACCTGTGGACAAATATGTCATATATATATATAATCCAATGCAAAAAAATGTTTATACATCTGATATTACAGAAGTACATATAAAACATGAACAAATGTCAAAAAAATTATTTGTTTGAATATGATTATTACATTTGCACATAAATAAAATGATGATTATTGCAGTAAAAATCATGATATGCATATGATCAAAATATGTACATAAATACATAACATTTGACTATGGATATTTTATGTAAAAAAAAAAATATGCTTTTGTCTTCTGAGAGGGTGTATATACAGTGCTCAGCATATATGAATACAGCCCTCAAATATTTATCTTTTAAATTATTATTTTCTATAGGACGCGTTACAATAATATTCATTCATTCACTTTCCTTCGGCTTAGTCTCTATTTCAGAGGTCGCCACAGCGGAATGAACCGCTAACTATTCCAGCATGTTTTACACAGCGGATGCCCTTTCAGCTGCAACCCAGTACTGGGAAACATCCATACACACTCATTCACACACATACACTACGGACGATTTAGTTTATTCAATTCAACTATAGTGCATGTCTTTGCACTGTGGGGGAAACCGGATCACCCGGAGGAAACCCACGCCAACACAGGGAGAACATGCAAACTCCACACAGAAATGCCAACTGGCCCAGCCGGGACTCGAACCTGCGACCTTCTTGCTGTGAAACGACAGTGCTAACCACTGAGCCACCCTTTACAATAATATATTAGTGCATATACATTAGATTAGTCAGTACTGAAGCCAAATCTGGAACTAATCTAAGAAAATACCTTACGATAACAGCCCAAAAATTAGTACACCCAAATTTATATGTTTGGGAAAAATACTTTAAAAAAAAATATTTTATTAGATAAAAAATTAATAGCATACATCAAGAGAAACTAAATATATATAAAATTGTTGAAATTTTGGAGTTTGTCAATTTAAATGTATTATCTTTCTATTTCTAAATATGTCTGGTGACTAAAATAATATTTTGATAAATATATCTGTTTAATAAATCTGTTTTGTTCAAATGCATCAAAATATATTGCCTATATTCACTGAGAAATGGATAAAAATAATAATTTTAAAATGGGGTGTACTCATTTATGCTGAGCACCCTATCATTCTGAAATTGCAGATACATTTTCAAGCATTCTCCATTCATTTTCCATTCAAATGACATACAACAAATGTATAATATACACTGAACTTAATCCAATATTAATGAAAAATAATGCAAAATTATTTAACACAATACGGAACATTTGATTATGTTACTAATTGTTGTTTAAATTAGAGGTAAACTTTTTAAACCACTAACAGAGTTGAAGATAACAGATTTGACATTTTCCACTATCTGCCGCTTTAGCTCAAAATGCTAACCTCAACCCAGATAACAAATGGATGTCTAAAACAGTACTTTCTGCATTTTCATAGTATCATTTTTAAAAAGTGAATGAGAGGTTCACTGAAATATCACATAACTGAGTTGACAAATAATTAATCTACGGTACTATCAGTGTTTCCTAACAATGTCTTAATGTCTTCCAGAGTTTCCCGCCAGAGAAAGTGACATCACATGGTGTAAGTCACATGCCCTTTTATAACTGACGTAAGATTTGTCATGTCTTTTTATAACTGATGTAACAGAGTTGACCAGAATGTAGGGACAGACACAAAATGTATTTTTATAACTGAAATTACAAATAATCCAGAAAACAGATGTTTCATGTAAATGTTTATTTAATTTGAATACACTAAAAAAAGATTAAAAGACTTAATTATTTCATGATAACTGAATGTGGAGACAATGAAAATCGTATTTTTAGAGACAACGATGTAATTTGTGTTATTTTTCAAAATTGTTTCATTAATTGTTTTTTTGTTTTGTTTTGTTTTACATCTTGGAAATGCAAAATGTAATCTCAATTTTAGAAATCACCCATTTGTAAATGATATTAATAATATCACAGATACATAAATATTATATCTCACCTTACTGGTAACATTTTTGCCAACAGTACTCTTGACATATTCCATTTATTTTGGTGAAATAATTACATATGTGGCAAAAAATAAAGAAATCTGTACAAAAATATTATTGGATCTATATTAATGATATATACTTCTGTGTACATTCTTCTTTCTTTACTTTTTAAAGGTTATTGAAACATTATAGATTCTAATACAAAGCATGCGTCCTAGTAAGGCTAAAACAAACAACAATGACTTTATTGTAGATAATTAAAACTGCACACCCCAAATTAAACTTAAAAAAAAAAAAACAGCAGGATCTCAGTGATAATACCACCGCTTTATTGGACCACTTTGACTCTGTGCTTAACCAGTAATGGTCAGCAGTCTTATAACTCGGTTTATAGCATATTTCAGTTTGAATACTAGTACTGGGTGATGTTAACCAGAGCTGAGCACTACAGCAGTATGATGCCTTAAGCAAGCTATCATACTTAATATGATGTGCCAGTAAGCTGTGAGAGCCCTCTTTTTGAATAATAGCATCAGGCAGGGTTATCAGCTTTCACCAGTAGACCTACCATTACATGCACTGACATTGCTCTACAATACTTGAGTTTGATATGTCTCTTTCAGCTGGGTTTAGTGGCTTTCTTAAGATGAAATGCTGGATTTGTGCACGCTCCATCAAATCACACATTCAGAGGATGACAGCCAGACAAGACAAGATCAGTGTTACTTATACAATTTGAAAAAAAAAAATTATAATAATAACCACATCCCTTTTTTTAAATTGAAGTGTTGTTTTTCCTTTCAGAAAGGCTAGTATGATTGGATGATTTTTCATATGTAGAGATCTGTAGTCGCTATGTGTAGTCTTGCAAAATTCAAGGACATTAAAGCATAATAATAATGATTAAAACATGATGCAAGTGGAGAATTGAAATATTAAAAGCAAGACAATACCATCAGTTGATTCCACGAAGTGAGTATTTTTGGGTCGCTTGAAATCTTGCTTGGTTGAAATATGCTTTTTAATAATCACTGGTTGGAGCTACTGAATAAATGTGGAGATGAAAATGAATGAACTGGAATATCTTGTTCATGAACAAATGAATAAGCAATATGAGAACTGGAACATTATAATGACATAAGGAAGTCATTTGTCATTGTTGGAGTTTTATTGGAGCCAGTGTTGTTTTTATTAACTAAAAATATATATTTGAGAATTAGAAAAACTGTGTTCAATACTTTTAAATTAAAGTAGTAAAAATATTTAAATTAAATCTATATAAACTAATGCTAAAATGTTTATAAAAAGCTAAAAATAAATAAATATTACATAAATAATATTAACATAAAGGCCAGTATATCAACATATCAATGCACAACAATGCTCTGTTTTTTAAAAGGGCACACTACAGTCCTACATATCAAGTCAAGTCGAGCTTTATTGTCATTCCGCTACATGTGTGGACATACAGAGGAACGAAATGTCGTGTCTCGCAGAACAACGGTGCTACATAGATTAATCATAAATATGCCACTTAAAATCTGTGAATTCTGATTGGCTATTGGCTTTTTATAGTTCAACAGGAAAAGAAAAAAAATAACTCTGAAAGTTATTCAAACAACATTGCTCCTCTTTTTTGTAACTGTTAAAGCTGTGTTGTGGATTTCAATATTTTCAGAGAATTAGAACAAGTTTACATACTCTTAAAAATAAAGGCAGCATGCGTGTTAAAATGTTTACATTGAGCACGTAGTAAATTGTGTTTCAAAGTCTTTGCCAAATGTGTAAATGCACAGGTGAATTTAGCAAAAAACAGAAACACTTTCAAAAATAAATCCAAACATTGCGATTAAACAAATCTGCATTTTGATTGGTAACACCTATCATACATAGCTTCATGTCGACAAACGTGCAACACAACACGTCATTATTTTTATACCAACTAGAGAGTGCTTAAATTAAAAAAGTATGTACCGTATAAGTCATAATAAGCTTTTTTTTGTCATTTAGGGGGAAAAATATGTTTGAAATACATGAACAGTGGTACATTTCTACAATATTGATCTATTTCTAATATTAAGCAGCTCTTCAGAATTTATGTTTCACTCATGGATATCTGAGCTCAATGAGCTGAACTGAAGAAATTAAAACAGGAGAGAATTCAAATAAAAGAAGGCTAAAATTAATATTACATCACCTTTATGAAGCAAAAGAAATTATAAAGGCCAATTTATAGTTTGCGTCGAATGGCTGTGGTACGGCATACCCTTTGCCATACTTTGATGTGCACGTCTCAAGAAAATGTAAGAGCAAATGACAAGTCTCGAGTTACATGGTGGAGAAAAGGATGGATAGTTTTGTGTTTATTTTATGAATAAAGTTGCTGAACATTTGATGATTCTAGCCTCTTTCTTCCCTGAACCAATGTGAGTTTAAAGTTTTTCGCACCCATTTCCGATGTAAACTCAAAACACTAGCTAAGAAACTTGACACAGGGGAACACAGAAACCTCAGCAGTGACTGTGTGATTCAGTAGTGTGATTGCAGGGCAACATGGACAGCACGCAGCAAGCAGGAATTAATGTTCACAATACACTGGCTGTTTCCATCAAACTATTTCTATGCGCATTTTGAAATATTGCACAAAACACATTTACTGAATAAATTCCAGCATGCACATCAAAAAAGTCATTTTGTTTTAACAGATCATGTAAAAACAAAAATAGGTGCCATGGGATGGCACTAATGGACAAACCAGCGGACCAACCACATTGTAAAACATCTGAAATGTTGTTTTAGTCATTCTAAAATAGCCATCATCAAGTGAAGTGAAGTGAAGTGAAGTGAAGTGTAGTGTGGCCAAGTATGGTGTCCCATACTTGGAATTTGTGCTCTGCATTTAACCCATCCAAGTGCACACACACAGTTAGTGAACACACACCCGGAGCAGTGGGCAGCCATGCTGCGGCGCCCGGGGAGCAGTTGGGGGGAACGGTGCCTTGCTCAAGGGACTCACCTCAGTCGTGGTATTGAGGGTGGTGGAGAGTGCTGGTCATTCACTCCCCCCACCCCCAATTCCCGCTGGTACCGAGTATCGAACCAGCAACCTTCGGATCACGAGTCCAACACTCTAACCACCAGGCCACGACTGCCCACCAAGTCAACTGCCCATCAAGTGTCCATCATCAAAGTGGTTCAGTATTATTAACTCCAGAACTGCCTTGAGCGGCTGCATTCCCAAAGATCTCATGCCTCCAAAAGCCACCGCACATTCATTGCATTTCGTCTTTGCCTAATGTAATTTATTATAGAAAATAAAGGCCCACAGTGACTTCTGTGAATGCAGTAAATTCCATTTTTCTTTTGATTTTTGGAGCCAGTTTATCAGGAAGTGATGATTTTGTTCTCTTTGACTCATTGCACTGTAAAAATATCCATAGATTAGCATGTTTTTATTTTTCCCTGTTTATTTATGCTTTTGAATTGCATTATGGGACCTTGATCTTTCTTCCAACAACTTTTAACCTTCAAAAGTTCGTAAAAGTGACTTTTATTAACATTTTAATACTTTAAAGTGATATATTGTCTGGGGTGGTGTTGCATATTACGGTACAAAAACCTTGTAATAAACTGCCAGTACATTTTCTGTTATTTTTCAGACTTTGTTCTCTATATATTATTTCTTATACATTAAATTACTTCAGTCTACTAAAATGTCAATAAAGGTCACTTTGCTAAACTTTAGAGTTGAATTTTCAACACCAAAAGTCAACAGAGCTGAGATAAAGGACCAATAATACAATTCACTACCATAAATAAATGGAAAACACTTGTGAATCACAAAATACAGAAACTGTTAATTGACAGATTTTTACAGTGTGGATGGAAACTCCAGTTTTTCACATAAATCTAATTCACATCTTTGGATGGAAACTTAGCTAATAGCATTGGCTATGTGCAGGGGATGCGCTAATGGGGAAAAAATATGATTTTGTTAGAATTATAATAAGGCCTTAAAACATTCAAAGTCTGAAAGTTAAATCAGTTGAGTAATTGATTCAATAACACATTTAAAAAGTGACCTGAAAAAAAGGGTTACTGAATGAATCAGTGAACAAATCGTTTTGCTGAATGAATTCAAAAAGTCACTGAGATGAATCATAATCCCCAAGCACCACCACAGAACGTTCTCAATCCAGATTTATCTGATATCCATTACTGATGATTTCTTTTACCCCCACGGCCCTCATTTGCCGGGATGTTGGGTTGGTAGAGTTGAATCGTTTTAGTGATTAGTCCGTCAGCTTAATCACAGTTCATCATTACTCAAGCTCTGGGGAGCTGGCTTATGCCAATGCCGTGGTTTTAGTACAATGACCTGTTGCCAGAGTTCAGCCCTTCTACTACATTACCCATGGACTAGTGCATCGCATCGCCGTCTAGAAAAGACTCCCTGCACTGGCATGGCAAATGGCCAGAGGATAACAGATGGTGAGAGCATGTGCTCGGTGGCAGTGAAAGAGGGAGTGCTGATAGTAAAGGGTAGAAAGTGGGTCAGGATCAGCCACAGCAGGACCAGACAATAACGCTTAACACCAGACAGGCCACACACACACACACACTCAAATATAATGCTCTTTAATAATTCTACCTAATTAGAACTGCAAATGGAGGACTGCATTCATATTTTACTTGGGTTTAAAATATGCAACTTCTCTTTTCTCTTTAGAACTTTTCTACGCTGCATTTATATTACATTATGCTACATGTTTATAGCATGGAATAAAAAAGTAAAAAGCTACAGTATTTGCAGCTTCTCTGGTCTCACATAAAACATTACTTTTTTTTACATTTTTGGTGATTTAGGGTGTTATTTGTGTCAATTCTTACAATCTAAACTGCACAAAAATGTTTGCACAAATGAGATTGAACAAAATAATTAACACAAATTAGCAATTAATTTGCTAACCTTAAAATAGTTTGAGACAGAGTTTAGAATAGATAGGGTTTGTATCTTGCAAATTTCAAGTTATAAACTCATTTCTGAGCTAAAAAGTCAAAATTGTAAGATATAACTCAGAATTGCAGGATGTAGAGGGAACTCTAAATAAAGTTGCTTTTATCAGACTATTCTGCATTTATCACTTCCTATTCTGACTTTATATCTCTCAATTCTGAGGGGTAAAAATCTAAATGGCAAGGCATAAACTTACAAACAGACAATTTAATACATTTGTTTTTAAATCACAATCTTTTTTTGTTTTGTATTTCCATTTGGATGACTTCTCAGGTGTTGTAAGAGAAAACCAGCAGGCTGATTTGACAAGTAATTAAAGATGTATCTTTAATCTGCTCATTGATACGCATCACATTTCTGATGATTTGAATCATTTTAGAAATCAACTGAGATTTTTGTTAAGGCTAATGAAGTTCACCAGCTGCTAAACTTCCTGCTGTTTCCTTAGCTGTGCATCTTTCTAGATCAAGTTGACATGAAATTTAACAAAACTTCTGTGGTTGTTACTGTCAACAGCTCCAAAAATATACTCAACTTTCACCTCGAGTGACATTAAAGTTTGAGATAACCCCAAGAAAAAAACTAAATAAGAAAAAGACTAAATGAGAGACAGCTTTATCCAAAACAATATAGAAAAAAAATCAATAAATAAAGACAACATCAATCTAACAACATCTGCACAACCAATATTCAGTTGTAAAACTTAATATATAGAGTAAAATAATAATATGCTTAATTATTTGGACAAATTAACAAATTAGATAAAAAAAATTAACAAATGCTTAAAAAAATATGAAAACTAGTACATTTGATCCCATGCAGTGTTGGGGGTAACGCATTATAAGTAATGAATGTTACATAATAATATTACTTTTTTAAAGTAACGAATAAAGTAACGCATTACTTTTAAAAATAAGTAATATAATCTGAGTTACTTTTAAAAACATTTAATGCAAGTTACTTTTTTTCCTTACTTAATTGGCTTTTAAAAAATATATTGCGGAATAAAAATTACCTTAGGTTGAATCACACACTCAATGAGAGAGCGTGCTGCGAGGGAACAGACAGTCGGCTCGCACTCATCATCATCAGGTCTCTTTTTTGTCCCAGCAGATGAGTCAGTGTACTGTTCTAGTAACTGAATAACTCAGGATATGGTTTGAGTCAGAAGGGGTATTCAGTATGTTTAAAAGTAAGTAATTAAGTACTTACTGAAGACGCAGACCGTTTCACGAAAACTCAGTTCAATTTAATGAACTGGTTCGACCAGTTCACTTTGAAGATCTGGTTAAAACAAACGATTCAACAAACGCCCGTCATCACTACAGACAGTTAGAAACAGAAACAATGGCAGGCCAGAGACTTACATTTTTGCAATGGATTCTTGTTATTTTGAACTCATCGAAGAAGAGAAGTGGATTGTCGTTAAGTGTGAATTATGTGCAAGTAAAACTCTTGACAACTGAAGAAACACGACATTGAAAAAACAAAACTGGATGCAAAGCACTACACCCGCACCCCACCTCCAGCTAAACAACAAATGATTGACATCAGTTCACATTCTCCAGGTAAAACAATTAATTTGACTACACTCAAAAAAAAAGGTTATTGCTTTTATTGTTGAGGAGATGCAGTCACTGCCTACTGTAGTTAGATTACTATGTTTTGTAATATAGTAAGATTTTTTCGCTTTTGGGAGACGATTTACACATTTGTTAAGGCCACGTGAAGCAATTTATTCAATGTATAAAGCTCAAAGATTTATTTTGATTTAGGGATGTTTTTTATCGTCTACTGTTCATTTTGTTATTAAACATTGTAAAGGTTTAAAATCTGTTTTTGCCTTAATATAAATTATTTCATGTTAGTCCTCTTAGGCTTTATTGCAATCTTTATCTCAATGGACAGTGAATTTACTTAACTAATAACACAAAACATACAAAAGTAGCAAACACATTACTTTACATGCTTTCATTAATCTGTACAGCATGTATAGATGTGGGCTCATAAAGTTCTCAAAATATAATTTTATCCTACATTTTTTTTAAAGGAAAATGGTGTAGGTTATATAGGTGGTTGTTAAATGCAGAGCTTCTCTATAAAAAAAGGTGAAAAAAACATCTGCAAGTTCTGAAAGAGATCAAACCTCAGACAGGTAAGGCAAAGTAACGCAAAAGTAACTCAAAGGTAATATAATGAATTACTTTCCATAAAAAGTAACTAATTAACGCAATCTTGTAATGCACTACATTCAAAAGTAACTTTCCCCAAAACTGGTCCCATGTAAACTGTAATATAATATAATATAATATAATATAATATAATATAATATTTATTCATTCATTTTCTTTTCGGCTTAGTCCCTTTATTAATCAAGGGTCGCCACAGCGGAATGAACCGACAACTTATCCAGCATATGTTTTTACGCAGCGGATGCCCTTCCAGCTGCCACCCATCACTGGGAAACACCCATACACTCCCATTCACACACATACACTACGGACAATTTTAGCTTACCCAATTCACCTATAGCGCATGTCTTTGGACCTGTGGGGGAAACCGGAGCACCCGGAGGAAACCCACGCAAACACAGGGAGAACATGCAAACTCCAGACAGAAACGCCAACTGACCCAGCCGAGGCTCGAACCAGCAACCTTCTTGCTGTGAGGCGACAGCGCTAACCACTGCGCCACCCTAATATAATATAATATAATATAATATAATATAATATGCTGAAATATACATCAACAGCAGAGTACAAACAGAACATGGCATATAATGCTTCAAATCCCACAATACAGATAAATCCAGCACGCTGCACATGTGACTGCTTGAGCTGTTGATTTATTCCCCAACACAATCGGATTGCTTTCTTCACGAAAAAACAATCACAATTGACCAGATGTTTCTTAAGAGTGGCGCTTAAGAAATCACAGACAGGCCATGAGTTAAAACGGCAGACTCTGCAGCCCTTCACTCTTACATCACCAGCTGACATTCAGATACTACATGCATTGGTGACTCTAGCTCAGTATAACAGCACGTTTAGCGGCAGAACGGATGCAATTATGGCGGTTCATGCTCAACCAGACTCTTGTCTCGCATGAATTAGGATTATATTTCAATTCTGAAAGCTAAAAGCTGTAAAGATAAAGAGAATTATACAGTTTGAAATACTTTTGAACTTTTAAGAGCAACCCTTTGACATATTTGACGCTTCATTATGCTCTTCTCTGCAGGATTACTGTAAAGACACACTGATATTTTACTGATATGGAACTTGTCATCGGTATATGATGTCATCTGGAATATTCTACAGGATAACAGTGTTTGTGAGATTTTTAATTGAAATTGTGTTGAAAGCAGAAATACAAGGATGACCAAATGGATCAAACACACAAATATCTGGTTTTCATCAGAAAAAACAACAACACTGATGAATATAAAGAATAAACAAATATCAGATCAAGGGGTTTCCATCTTTTAGATGCAACAGAGTGCCAAATATGGCACCCATCCTAAAATGCAAAATGCAAAAGTATATTTTCTTTTATAAAAACCTAATTTATTTTTGTGAAAAATTAATGAAATACATGAGTAATATTAATAATTAGTAAAATAATATGTTTCTGTTAAGTTACATTTTTACTCATTAGCACTGTAGCCTATTTATTCATTTATTTTTATTACTATTTTTTATTTTTATTTGCAATTACTGGTTTAATCTATTTTTCTATGTATTAATTTTATTCAAGTTTTAGATAATTGATTTATTTAAATCTCACTTAATTATATTCTAATCTTATATAATAATAATTATTACATAATCCATTTTTAATTGTTTATTTTAATGTGTGTTTATTTATTAATCTTAAGAACATTCTTTCAATTTAAATAAAATATTTATTACTTATGTATACATTTTATAATTTATTAATTATATTCTTGTTACTATCAATATTTTAATGCTTTTCTTCAAATATTTTTATAGACACCATAGTACTTCCTTGCAGGGTCTCGGGAATCAGGTACCCACAAGGGTGTAATAGGGGCTCTATCCATATATTTGGAGGATATATTTTTTTTCAATAAAAAGATCTGTCTTTAATTGTTTTTAGCAACTCTAAAATTGATTTATTAATAATTACTATAATAATAGCAACACTTGAACATTTTATTATTATTATTAAAATAATAATTATTACTATCCGCCTACTACTAACAATAAACAATATTATTTCATGCTTTAAATCATTTATTGTATTATTATTTTTCATTATTATAATTTTTAAAAATATGTATATTTCCTAAGAGTCTGTATTGGACTTTTAGAAGCAATGTTGGGGAATACCAGCGATGGACAATGTAATGAGAAATAAAACAGCCAAACAAACATTAAGATGAAAGAGTCATGGATGAGATAAGACAGATACTCTCTTACCTCTTATCAAAAAGACGCACATCAGTCGTAGAACCAAATTTATAAACATCATGGTCTTGTTCAAGATGTAGTGGTTTCAACAGAAGTGATGCGATGTGAGATTAACAGAGAACGCAATCCATAAGAGAACAATAGCCCAGGATTCCCATTCGTAGAGCTGTGACAAGAAAGCGAAAGGTGATCGGATGTCCACTTGTTAATCTGAAGTTTGGACGGACACCGCGCGCTGGACCGAACCCTTCAACACTCCGAGTCCGCGAAGCAGTTACGCGCATCGAGACGCGCTTTGAAGTGCGCGCGTGGGCAGCGGATCGAACCGAAATCAGCTTAAAGCCCTGAGATTAAAGAAGAATGAACAACATAAACCTGAGGTCTCTGTCCACTTGCTGTCCAGACTAGAGAGGGCGAACGGATTGTATTCGCTCAGTTGTTGCTCTGAGCTCCTGGAGCGGTTTTCCTCATCCGTGCGCCTCTAAATAAAGTCTCTAAAAGCATCATCTGTCCAGCGAAAACTTGTCGTATAACTTTACCAAACAGAAAAGTCTAGTCCTGGTTAAAGTTTATTTAGAAAACGTCTGTTGATCAGCAAGTAATTCAAAGTTGCGCTCGACTCGTCTGATTCGTCCGGTGATTAAGGACAATACGATTAATGGATCACAGCTCCAGGCGGAATTCAGCTGCACACAGGAGAACAGAGTAAACAGAAGTGCGGGCTTGACTGTAGTTCATCGCGTTTCAACAGTGTTGTCTATTACTGATCAGCTTTTATGCGTGATTACTTACAAAGTCTGACTGGTCAAGGGTTTAGAATATACATTTAAAGGACTCCGAACCGGCGCGTGCAAAACGTAAACAGTCCAACACCTCCCTCTGGTGTTTATTAATGGACATGCATTTCAGATTTGCACAGCAGTGTACAATGTTTGAACGATAATATTTCTGTGTTATTATAATGAATAGTGTGGAATATATCAACCTGGGATCAGTGGGGAAAAAAACTAAATGAAATAATTTTAAAAATGCTTTAAAGTAATTTAACAAAAACTAAATATTTGAATGAGGCCTACACTGTAAAAAATGCTGGGTTCCACACAATAATTTCATGTTGTCCCAAGACAAATTTATTACATTAATTTAATTGTTTTTAGAAATTTAAGTGGATTAAACATAAAACAATTAAGTTGTCCCAAAAAGATCTCAAGAATTGTGTTGTTTCAGCTCATTTTAAATTAGTAGTTTGAACAAGCAGCAAAGATCTTTTTAATGTATATTATTATATTGTAATTGCACTATAATTAAAGCAGCTTACAGCAGTAGAGTCTACGGTCAGATTCCTATTTTATTATAAAATTCCTATTATGATACTTTATGTAAAATTCTTGTGAAGCAGCTCTGTTGTATTTTCCGTTACCATGTGTCATTTTAGTAATTAAATGGGATTTTCATCTTAATTTGCAGGCAGTCCCAAGCAATAAATTAATGAGCAGCGTTTGTATGGTTACCGCTGAATTAATGTCTTCATTTGATGTGAAGGGCAGGTTGTCATGGCTTATTTTGAAATCCTTTCAAATGTAAAACATCCTCCTCATACTCCACAAGCATTGTTATCAGCCGAGGCGAATTAACAATTCAAAATAAAGCAGTGGAATTAATTCTCAACTTCAGCAATGAGCTGTCACAGCGTTTCAAAAAGCACACCTTGTCACCTGAGGAAACACTAGAGATGTCACTCTCTGAAAGTAATCATTCATCCCCACGGAAGGAAGAGCAACAATAAACACTGTCATGTGTAATTTTCGCCTGTCTAAAAACAGCATTTGAGGTGCGTCAGTCTTCTTCTGATTGACTGAAATCTTTGCATTCCCGAATGTGTCTGCATATATCTTACAAAATGACAATAAAGGCCTTTTACATGCTAATTTGTCCTCCAATTAAAATGCATAAAGTAACAAAGTAAAAGTTCACTACAGCACACTCGCAATGTTTACTTAAAAATGTAATGCAAGGGGGCCAAGTGATTGACAGCTGTCAGGGATCAACAAATCTGCTGTGGCATTTAAACGATGCTCGGCTGGTACTAAAAGATCCTCCACACCATTACACCACAAGGCAAAATAAGCCATTGAATAAAAAAGCAGGATGGATCAAGGCTTTCATGTTTTTTATGACAAATTCTGCCATCTGAATGTAGCTGCAGATACTGAGATACAGTCTTGGTATGCCTGTGTGAACCGTAGCTTCAGTTTTCTGTTCATATCTGACAGGAGTGGCAGACTTGTGCTCATCTGCTTCGAGGTTTGACGTGTTGAGCATTCAGAGATGCTTTTCTGCAGATCTGGGTTGTAGCAAGTAGTGATTTGAGTCACTGTCGCCTTTCTATCTGAGCCAGTCTGCTCATTCTCCTCTGACCTCTGGCATTAAAAAGGCATTTCCACACACAGGACTGGATATTTTCTCTTTTCAGCCCACTCTCTCTAAACCCTAGAGATGGCTATGTGTGAAAATCCCAGTAGATCAGCAGTTTCTGAAATACTTAGGCCAGCCTGTCTGGCACCAACAACTATGCCACATTCAAAGTCTCTTAAATCAACTATCTTCTGCATTCTGATGCTCAGTTTGGACTTCAGCGGATAGTTTTGACCAAGGTTACATGGATAAATGCACTGATGTCATGTGATTGGCTGATTATTAAAAAGCAGTTAAAGAACAAATGTACCTAATAAAGTGGCTATTGTGTATCCTGTGTATACAAATGTATGGCAAAACTTAACAATAAGCTTTTACAGCTAAACAGTACACTGTAAAAAGTGTGTAGTTGACTTCACTTTAAAAAAGTGAGTAAACCCATTGCCTTAACATTATTAAGTAAATGACCTATGTATGTAATTCTAAACAGTTAAATTAAATGACCTTAACAGTTCTAAGTTACAACAGAATTACTTACAGTACATTGTTTTAAGTCAAATCAACTTGTCACTTTTAAGGCAGTGGATTTAATCACTTTTTTTTTAAGTAATCACTTTTTACAGTGTAGTTCATGCATTTATTCATAAACTAACCAGGAGCAATCATTTATTTATTTTGACTTTTTATTTTTTTAATATTATTGATACTTCATAATTAATGCTGTAAAGTGATGTTTGATAAATTACGCAACAAAAACTGTACAAAGTAGATACACTACTGTACAAAAAAATGGGTCGTGCATGTGATCTATAAATAAATGAATGCTTTTATTCATTCAAAAATGCATTAAAGTGGTAATAAAGACATTTGTAATGTTCCAAAAGCTGACTTATTCAAACAAATGCTATTTCTTTTCAACTTTCAAATAAATAAAAAAATTCTACATATCTAATTATACAGGAACTCTTTGGTAAATGTTGGCAAAATAGCATTTTCTAGTACTTTCAAAAGGGGGAGACAAACCGTTTTCAATCTCTCCTACCAGACATCCTCTCTCCTTCCACTCTTCACACGGCTAAAGCTTATACACCACCGGAAAGGGTCTTCATGCCAGAGGAAAAGCATCACAGCCTGGGATTAAAACAGCACAACCATGAAGGTAAACATCTGATGTCAAAAGATGATGTCATGCTTGCTCAGGCAACAAAAGAATAATATCACAGGATTTCATAATACGATTTGGCCTGTTACTGAGGATTACACGGAGATCAGCTTTTATAATATGAAAAATAAGGTACATCCTGTCAGAGTAATGCCTGCCAAATGTTGCATGCTGTTTATTTAGCCTTAAAGAAAGACTTTGGGTTCATGAAGGCCGTGGAAGGTCTTTGTGATTCTCATTGGGGTATTTCGTTTTTTTGTGGGTAGGTGAATGGATATTATTAGACAAACACAGGTATATCTGGTGTGTTTCTATATATGTATTGGTCTGAAACACTGCATGAGCGCAGCACAGATGGGAGGGGTTGCTGCATTCCACTGCAGTGGTGAAGTGCCGTGTGGGACAGTTAGGTGGAGCTACAGCACTGTTGTTGTTGTCTGCAGAGCACAGTCTCATATGGATGGTCAACATGAAGAAGTCTAAACATTTTAATGCAGGTCTGTTTAACAGTCTGTTTATTTCTGGGTCATTTCATTCTGTATCTGAATTTAGATTTTGTAGATTGGATATTTATTGCAAAGCTGATAGTTTAAGGAGCACTGCTTTAAACAGGAAGGTTATGTAGACCTTCACACGATCTGGGATGCTCTAGAATTTTCTGTTGTAATTTTAACACAACAGTGCTATACTGTATTAAAATAATACAATTAAAATATAAAACAAATATATTTGTTCATATATTTTGATCATGTTCTGTCTTTTTCTACCTAGCGTTTTGTGACGAACACATCTAACTCTATGTTTTGGTGGATTCTTCTCCTGGGAGGTAAGATGATGATTAATATGTTTTATATTGCTTATAAGAAACCGTCTTAACATTTAACCATTCATGAAGTATTATTCTCTATATTTCCATAAGTGACATGTAATATTACCAGATAAAAATGTAATGTAATATTATCACATGAAATGTAACATTATCAGATAATAGCATATAAAATAATATAGAATTAACATAATTAACATAACTCTTTACATATAAATATGTATTCTATAAATATAACTATATTTTTAGAAACAAAAATTCAAAGATTTTTTTTAATTCTTTGAATAAAAACACAATAAATATATAGGTCTAAGATGAGATGTCCCATTTTGTTGTCCACATCAAGAATTATATACAGAGAAAGCATATTCTTTTTGAAAATAAAACATCAAAATATGTGTGAAATAATATAATGTTGTCATTCAGTGTAACAGATACATATTTATGTAAAAAGGAAACAACATATTAGTCTGAACTGTATTAAAATACATAAATAAAATGAGAATACTGTTTTTTTTTACTATATTTTGAATGATTAAAAACGTCTCTAAAAGGGTCTACTGCATCACTGACACAGGGAAAATCCTGCTGATAATAAGTATAAAGATTTGGAATGCCTAAATAGTCTTTTAATATGCCATCAATTTATTTTATTTTATTTACAGGGGAAAATACACATAAAGCTGTACGCTATTGTTTCAATGTCTGCAAACTCATCTTTGAACCTATTTTCCATTTAACACCTTTTTTTATTCTAATAAACCTTTTGGTTAAATTGAATACAAGTCATTATTCAATAAGTCACCCTTTGTGATCACAGAAAATAAAGTCACACTGTTAACGATTTTTGTAAATTAAAAAAGTATTTAACTGTACTGTGAACTGTATTTTACTGTAGGACAGTTTTATGTATTTCAATGTTGAATTGTGCAAATTACTGTATATTTTACAGTACATACCATTCTGTAAATACATGTTCAGCAAGATAAACAATACTGTAAATGTAAATACAGTATTTTAGCCATAATTGATTTACAGTAAGTTACTGGCGAACTGCTGCCATTAAGTTACTGTAGATTCTACAGGAAATTGTTAACAGTGCAGGCTTGAGGTGGCATAGGACTGAGCGAATGATGGCACAATAGCATTTTTTGGGAAACTTTTCTTTTGAAGAACTTTTTAAAAAGTATCAGCTATCACACATCAGACACACATCAGCTATCTAAATAACAGGCTTCTTCATATCTCATCTTCAGTTCTGATGACCCCAGCACTGTGTCAGGATGATGAGAGCGTCATGACAGTCTGTCAAGAGGAGGATAATGACCTCAGAGTGGACTGCCTTCTGGAGCCCAAATCCAGCTTCCACACAGACTTTGAGTTCTCCATGTCCAAAGGCCAAAAGGAGATCATCATAAACACCAACATCTCTGGAATCATGCCTGAACCCAGATTTCGCCACAACACCTTCGTGACAGAGCTTGAACCATACGGCTTCAGGCTGACCATTATGAGCTTCACCATCAGTGAGAATACAACGTTCATTTGTAAAGTAACCAAGGTCCAGAGGACTCTAATTGTCGAATTAGGTACAGCAGCTGAGATCAATCCCTACAGCATCACTATATTAATCTTGAATTGATATATTCTCTTTCTAACCCTGAATTTGTTTTTGCCTTCCAGGAAGCGTCGAGCCCTGCTCTGCCATCAGTGCGTTTCTGCTGGGTTATCCCTGGCTCAGTCTTCTGCTCCCTGTGTGCATCATACAACTATGGGAAGCTTTTTAATACACAATCTGTTGCAGTGTATACAGCAGAGTGTTTCAGTAGATTTCTCAGCATATTTGAGTACTTTTAGAACTGCTTTTCGCTCTACATACTCTTTACTGTAAAGTAAGCACCAGTCGCGGCCTCTATGATGGTATTGATTACGCCTTTTTCGTGTCTAGCCAAAGCACAACATGTCCAGTGTGCATTAAGTTAAAGGGTTTTTAAGGTTCTTGACTGATACAAACAGTGTTGAAAAACATATGATTTGCTACTTAGAAAAGTTACCAAACAGCTTTTCTTGCGAATAATGTTGCAATGACTGTGCCATCAGAGCATTCAGTAAAATGCATAATAAACTTTTTTGTCATTATTCTGTATAAGCATTAGTGTGTAAAGTAAGCAAGTAAATCAATTCCATAATGTATTTTCACAGTTATGTTTTTTCCAGCACACTCAAAATGCTTATAAATGTTTTAGTTTGTTCACCTATTACATTATTTAATGAGTGTGTGGAAACAAAAATACACTAGTTTGCGAAATAGTTCAATTTTGATCAGTTGTTTTGAAATGGTATCGATGCCATCTTCTGAATGCCATCAGAAAATGTATCTTTAATCATGTCTGTCACTGTTGTTTCTGCCCTTGCTTCATTCATGGAATAAAATAAACCAACATAATAAAAAACTAAATTTGTTCTTTTTGGTCAGTAATCAGATAATGACAAAAACAGCTTTACTACCGATAAGTTAACAAGACTACAACATAGTTTGAGAAAGATCATTTTACTTTAAACTAATGTTGACATTTGTTCTAGTTGAAATAAATGAACTGTGGTTGGATACTTTACGCCAATCAGATGGCCATTTCACTCCAAAAAAAACTGCAAGAAAGTCTAGACTAGGGCTGCGTCCAAAATCACAAATTGTTCTACTATAGAAGAGAAAAACAACAACAACAAATATTTTACCACAAGGTCATGGCGAAGCAGCTGTCACTTATTGACAACATGCTGAATTTTATACATGCAGATTATTACATTAATAATAATGGGACACTTGTGGCCTAATGTTTAGAAAATTGGACTTGTATTTGTTTACAGTTTAAGGAAAGTTACTACCATAACTTTAGCTGAGCATCATGGAGTGAAGGGAAAAAGAAGGATTTAAAGTGCTTACACGAAGTACTTTTTCGAGTAGGCCTACATAATCAAGGAATGGGATTTTGCAGGTATTATTTTGCAGGCATTATTACAGTCAAAGTAGGGATAAAATTGATTGACTAATTAATTAATTCTTCGTTTCAACGTTACCTGTGAGGCAGGTAGGCCTACTAAACGTGTATTTTCAAGCAGAAGTTTTCCTGTTCTGTTCCAGTTGCTCCCATGTTCAACCTAGTATTTTTTCCCCCGCCCCTGTCGCATTTTGGTCACTGCATCTTTATCATTCGCGCTCTCAGCTTCCGGCTGCCCAGTTTACACAAAATGATTGACAGACAGAGAGCTTCTCAAAAGCCCTCCAATTGGTTAGCCAAAGCACCTGATCGCGATCTACGCCCACATTTACTCGACTGACGTCTCAGTGTTTACAATTATCTCAATGTTCAGGAACTCTTGTAGGACCATACAGATAAATTTCATTTATCGCTTAAAGCACCTTTAGAATGTCGAAAAATTACAACTTAATATAACAAGAAGCCTGTTTGGTATAATATGATATGCGTAGCCACAATCTGTGATTAAAATGAAAGCGAAAGTGTTTTTGCGTTACGTCAGCAAGGAAGTAAAAGTGGCGTTCTCTGTTTTAGTTTAAGCACAGTGACAACACAAAGGTTGGTGGATTTTTGCATCTTAATTTAGTATAAATATGCTGCCACTAAAACATAGCATATAAACGGTAATGCTGGTTTTGTAAAAGTGCATTTTTAAACGGTGGGGAAGATTCGGGTTATATCCGCTCGGAGTCCTCCGAGATATTGAGCATTATTGTTTTTGCTGCCAAATAAACAGATGATCATAATAAACTGACATAGCAGAAATATTTATTTTCAGTAATAAAAACTGAGAACATGATCGTGGTTGAGCAGTATGGGAATCACACTGTTTCCTCTTCTCGTCTAACTGAAGGTTTTACGGTTATTTTAAGGTTTTATACTTCACAGTTAGATTTTTATTCTCTGTAAAACCAAGGGGTTTGATCAGCTGATTTATCTGAAACATTGCTGAAATTTGAAGTTGTGGAACCCCTTTCTGTATTATTAACACACAAGGCAAAAAAAAAAAAAAAAAAGACAATTAATTTTGTTATTAAAAAGATAGACAAAAGTAACTAGCACAGCTACTAAATAAATTCTATGAATGATAAAGGAACAAAGATGTTTAATTTAAACTGTCAGGAAAGATAGGAAAGATTGCCTTTCTAAAACTAATAATGTGAATAATTATCATTAATTATCATCGTTCCCAACTGTATCATAAAGCAACTTCAATAGAACTTATGGACAACAGCTCCATGCATTTTTATTTTTAATTTGACTTTGAATCCATTAATGTTTTATGTTGTGTAGGAACTACAGTCTCTGAACGGAGCATCCCAAGGAGACTGGCTTCTTAAATTGTTGCGCGATTGCAAAAATGCCGGTGGAATTCAGTGGATGGGAGGCATATTGTGATAAATCAAAGCACCTTAAGCCAGGTCAAGAACCCAAAAAGAATCATGGCTACATTATGTACCACGGGACACTCAAAAGCAATGCCCCAGTTATCATATCAACAGGATTTCGTCCCTCTTCTGGGGGAACTCTGGGCCCTGGAGTCTACTGTAGTAGAGACATCAACAAAGCAATGGGTTACCCAGCATGTGCTCCCAATGACAGAGTCGTGTTAAAGCTGCGAGTGAGAGTTGGTAAAGTGAAGAGGATTGACAGCCAAAGTCATAACATGATGACCTCATGGCATCAGAACGGATATGATACGGCCTGGTTACCTGCCACTGGCTCTTTTGTGGCACTTGAGGAAGATTGTGTTTGGGACCCAAACAGAATTACTGTTACTGGAATAGCCCATTGCACAGACCCCAGTACTAAGGCTTCCCTGGAGAGTCTCATAAAGCAGAAAAGCCAGTCGCAGGACCCGAACGGGAAAGATGTGAAGCTTTGTAAGGGCTGTGGGATGCAAACAAAGGATAAACACAAGATGGAGAAATGCTGGTCCTGTAAGGCATCCATTTGCCCCTTCATGAAAAAACACGGTTGCCCAAGGAAAGGGAAGTAACTGTTGCTCAGATTTCCAAACTAGTTAATTGATAGTTATATCTGTGAGGTGATGCTGAGAAATTATTTTAGAATATTTTTATTTAAATTAGCAGTGCAGAAATGTGTGTCAATTAGGCTGTTGTCAATAAATTTGCACATGACCTTTCAAAATTACTTTTTTTTTTCTTCTTGGTGTTTATAGAAGTTAAATATTTTCTGTGGTGAATCAAAACTGTAATTTGCAAATGTAGTGAAACTCTGCTAACTGTATCACTAAAAGAAAAGACATTGCAGTGAATGTAATCCTTTGTTGTAATTTGTTCAGATAAACAGTGTTAAATGAAACATAACTGCTCTATAATTGAAACCGATTGTAAGTTGTTTTATCACTGGCGTAATTAAAAAAAAAAAAAATTTTGTTTTATCTTTTGAGCACTACTGAAGTACATAATAAACAAAGACACTTCATATCTATTAAACTGCATGTATTTTTCTTTTCTAATCTGCCATTATAATTCTGCAGTAAAAAATGTATTCACTGTTGAATTCTTGTAATTAATTTTTCTTGTAATTCTTGTCATTTAAGGTCGGAAATATATATAGAATATATTTTATACTGTTATGTTGTTATTTTCTTGCAATTTACATTTCATTTTATTAACTTTTTCATTTGAAATTTGGAATGCACTGTATAGGTTGTAACTTCTGTGATTGATACAGTTCCTTAATTCCTATCAAAGATCTAAATTAAAAACAAAAATGTGCTGTTTATATTTTCATTTTTTTATTGTACAACCACTTGCTGCTGTCATTAATAATGAACAGTGTGTGTTTGCTATATATGAATCCGTCCCATTTCTGCAGCAACTTTTGTTTGTTGCAGATGAAAAAATGTATAGTGCATATTAATTAAATATTATTCATGTTAATAATGTTGACTTGAATTTCTGGGAATGAACAAAATCAAAGTCTTTAAAGCGAAATAAGTATTAGTGTGCAGTATGTGTCGTGTTTTCCCTCAGTTATATTTGACTGTATGGTTTAAAAAAAATAGCCTATAATCATATTTATCTTTATTCATTTATTAAATTTAAGACACAAAATAAATAAATTCAAAAATGTATGCAGGAAATAAATCTAATATATGTTTTATTATTAATATTGTTATTACAATATGATAAATTTCCAAGCACATGAGCATTTATGTTTATATTCAACAGCTGCAATAACATTTTCAAAAAACATTCATTCATTCATTTTCCTTAGTCTCTATTTCAGAGGTCGCCACAGCGGAATGAATTGCCAACTATTCCAGCATATATATACCCTTCCAGCCGCAACCCAGTACTGGGAAACACCCACACACTCTTGCACTCATACACTACAGACAATTTAGCTTACCCAATTCACTTATAGCGCATATGTTTGGACTGTGGGGGAAACCGGAGCACCCAAAGGAAACCCACACAAGCACGGGGAGAACATGAAACTCTACACAGAAATGCCAACTGGCCCAGCCAGGACTCGAACCAGCGACCTTTTTGCTGTGAGGCGACAGTGCTAACCACTGAGCGATCGTGCCGCCCATTTCAAAAAACTATTTAGAAATATTTATTCAAGACCATGAGAAGAACACTGTTAAACCCTCACAACAAGTCAACATGCACTCATTGTGTGTATATTTCGCTAAAGACATTTCGTTTTGGATCCCAAACACAATCTTATTCAAGACCTCTTGGCACCATGCTATTGGAGGGCAAACTGGGCTTTTGTTGTGCCTTACCTCTAATTTCACTTCTAAAACTTAATGTTTTCTTCCAGAAGCAGGTAAATTCACATCTGTCAGGGTGTGTCCATGATTAAAGTTCTTCTATATTGAATTTTAGTTTCTCTTTATTTTGAGTAAACTTTATAGATTGCAATAGAATTGTATGTGATTTTTATAGATTACTTAATGCAATTATAAGCACAAAGAAAAGGCTGTTTAATAGATCTGTCATATTTTGGTTTTCTCCAGCATCCAAAGGCAAACTTATTTCTCCCAAAAAATCTAAATATTGGGAAGCCTGGAGTGCACTTTGCCAAATTTTCTAGTAAGAACTGTTATACAACCAGTACTGATCTCTTTTTTTACCTTTAAAAACTAGGACATTTGATCATTGAACTGATCATTGATAAGATCTGCTAATTAGAAACCTTGCAAAACGAGTCAGCGCCAATAGCCTAGTGGTTAAGTGCGCCGATATATAGCGATGTGGTGCTCAAGGCGACCCGAGTTTGATTCCCGACTCAAGGTACTTTGCTGACCCTTCCCCTCTCTCTGCTCCCAATACTTTCCTGTCTGTATCCTCCACTGTCCTATCTAATTAAAGGTGAAAACCCCCTAAAACATAATTATAAAAAAAAAAAAAAACTTTGTAAAACGTGATACTGAGTTTCTGGTGTTGCTTGAGGATAGTGTCATTTCTGCCCACACAAAGATGGCAAATAATATGAGGGCTATAGTGCTCATATCACTGCTGACATTGAATCACAAGATGCATTTATGTATTATCAGCTGACAACTTTCCTTGCTCTCTTAACATGAGACATTGTTTTAGGGATTTTTCTGAATTACAGCAATCTCATCAGGATGCTGTAAAGAATCTCTGTAAAACCAAGGGGTTTGATCAGCTGATTTATCTGAAACATTGCTGAAATTTGAAGTTGTGGAACCCCTTTCTGTATTAATAACAGACAATTAATTAATTAAGACAATTAATTTTGTTATTAAAAAGATAGACAAAAGTAACTAGCACAGCTACTAAATTAATTCTATGAATGATAAAGGAACAAAGATGTTTAATTTAAACTGTCAGGAAAGATAAGAAAGATTGCCTTTCTAAAACTAATAATGTGAATAATTATCATTAACAAAAGTAAAAAATTTTAAAATGTTAACGTAAAAACCTGTAAAAACTACAGTAAAAATCAGAAACCTGTTTAATAGTAAGTTTCCTTAATATATTCAGTGCTTTTTTATGATTTTTTGTTGACATTGTGGTTATTTTCAGGTTTTTTTCACTTTAGTTATGCACATTAGAGTTTTATGTTATATCTAATGATGTTAAATGAAGCGTTATGATGGTGTTTAGTAGTTGTCTGAATGACACTGAGCACCTTCTATTAGTATTTTTCTCTGCTTGTGGAAAAAGTTGTTTGTGATGAGCTTTGGTTCATCATATGACTTTCTCATCCATACATGCTTATGGCTGTGTTTTTGTCTGTGTTACAAAGTTCAGCTGTGTAGATGTTAGTACTTCAACATTGGTGTATGACAATTTTTTTAATGACATATAGTAATTTACCTTAAAATAAAAAATAAATAAAAATAATATATATATCCTGCCGCATTTTTAATGGTTAAATTCCGGCAACCACAGCTGCCATTTATTACTGTATATAAAATCTAATTTAGAATATCATATACTGGTAATACAACAATGTCGATGTATGAGAATGGTTTAATAATAAGTGAATTTGAACAAATTGTTGGTCTTTGAGGAGATTTTGAGGGTATAATTGGTGTAACAGCAATTGTTGTTTTTTTATATTTTTAATGATATCTCCTTGCATATATAATGTTAAAAGCAATGGTCCAAGAACTGAACTTTGTGGTACTCTGGAATGAACCTGTGATCGATATGATACTCCTTCATTTACTGCTACAAACTGATCAGATAGGTGTGATTTGGACCATGACAATGCAATGTCCTAGTAATGCCAAAATAATTTTCAAGCCTATCCTGGAGAATGTTGTGGTCAGTATCAAACGCAGCACTGAGGTTCAATAATACTATTAGAGAAGGTCATTTGTTCCCCTGATGAGGGTCATTTTTGTGCTTTGAAATTTAGTGCTTATTTCCTAGAACCATCCTTATTAAAAAAAGAAAAAGAAAAAAAGATTATAATTATTTTCATATAACAGGCTATATATAGAATTTATTATAATAAACAATATGGTCTATTCCAGGAACATCATCTCTTTTAATAGTTTGGTAACTACAGGTAAAATGTATATGATCTAGCATATAGTATGCTGTTGATTTGTAAGTCTTAACCTATTTAAACAGTTCTTCCTCCCCTATAGTAAATAAGGGCTGAAGTGTTTTCCTTCGGTAATACAGTACACTAATTACCACAATGATGTTGCAGATGGTTGCATGGTAATGATTTTGTCTCTAATATTATAAGTCTTGCAAGCAAAGAAATTCATAAAGTCATTACTTTTGTGTTACTGAGAAATCCATACCAAATAAAAACCCAAGATGGTGTCCATTTTGATTTAATAGCATTTAAAAGTAAGCAGATATAGCACAATTTATAACTATTTTCTTTCCATGCTAGATGTAATACCTTTTGTCTTCTTCCAACTTCTTCCAACTGAAGTAATTTATTCTTCATTCTTTTATTACAATGTTCAAAATTGAAAAGCACATGAGAAGTTAACATGCAACATTTAAAAAAAAAATGTAATCAGAACAATTAATTCAGTTAAAGACTTTGTCAAAATCTTTCAGGTGAATCAACATTAAATGCTCTAGTGATCTTGGGCGTATTTCATAAATGACTGTGATTCGTTGTGGATCCCAAACACAATCTTCTTCAAGACCACTTGGCACCATGCCACAGTTTGGAGGGCACCAGGCAGTGTCGAACCCATGATCATGCCAGGTTTTCTGCAGTGGATGCCGTTGGCGGTCAATCCTCTTTACTCTCCCAACATTGACTTTAACCATCAGAATCACTCTGTCTTTTACAGGTACATTCAGAGGGTATCTGGAGGCCTTCTCTAGATCTCGGCTGAGGTAGACACCAGGTCCAAGCATGCCTTCAGAGGATGGACGAAAACCCTCTGTTTTTATTTTTTCAGCAGCTTCTTTGGTAGTGCCGTGATACATTCTGTAGACACTGTCGTTAGATGGTTGTCTGTGACTCTCAAGACATGGTGGAGCAGCGGGACCCAAGTCATATTCAGCCCACATGTTTGCACCTGAACAAATCAAATTTCAAAAAAACAGAAACTCAAAATTTGACTAGCAGATTGACTTTCAAAGATGGGCATAATGACAAATACACTTAAAATGGCATTAACTTTTTAGGCTTTATAAACCTTAAGACAAAAGCACCAAACAAGCTGAAGTCACGACTTACCTCTCTCATGTCTCCTCTTATCTAAATCTGATTTCTTCCTCCTGAAAGCAGGTATAAATGCACATCTGGGTGTGTCCATGATGTAAACTTCTCAAATGAATTTTGGTTTCTCTTCATCTTTCTAACCTGGTACTTCTGCCATAACACTTTACATATGAAATTTCTAGAATGGTGATTATAAAGAAAACATTTTAATTAAAAAGACTGATTAAAAGACTTATTGGCAGAACCGGGGTCTTCTGGTTTTCTCCAGCATCCAAAAGCAACAACCCTTATACTATAAATCTCCACTAGCATCCAATATTGATAAGTTGTAGGTAAACATTATTGTGTAATCTTTGTCAAACTATTATAAAGAAAGCTGGTGCTGCACTGCTCTCTGTTTAATTAAATAAAAGATGAATAAAACTTACACTGATATTAATAGATTCTGCCTAATTAAACATTATCTGCTAACCATTTTCATTTTAAACTCATTTCCAGTGTAAGTTTCGTTTAAGCTGTAGAGGACGGTTGCTGGTTTCCTGTAAATGCCTCGCCTATTCGGAAAGTATTTGCATGCTTTAGATGCCTGAATAGAAAATGAATAATTAGTAAAACACAATGGATTTGATGTGCTCAGAGAGAAGATCAGATCAGTTCATCTTTAAATATTTACTTTCATGTTAAGCCAAATAAGAAAAAATGAATGTGAACATTCCAGTTCCTAAGTTAGAAACACTCTCCAGAGCCGTAAATGAAGTTTATTTAATAATTTTATGAACGTTTTTTGATCATTGAAAAATTGCATGAATGTTTGTACTTCTATGGTTAACCAAGATATAAGATGTGTCTTCTGTTATGATCTTGATCGGTCATATAGAGATGGTCATATGATTTTAAGCATTGAGTCGTATCTTGCTATTTCTGTTTCTGAGAAGTTAATGAGAAACAGCAATGAAATTTTTTTATTAATTACTGAGAAAAAACATAATATGATACAGTGTTCATGACCAACAACATTTGAATGTTGAATTCATATGATTGTTTAAAAAAAAAAAAAAAACATTGAAAGGAGGGATTATCCACACACACACACAAAAAGTTTTATAATAATGGTGCATGAGATCAGCTGATATGAACTGAAAATTGTATAAATAATGTGGTTTTCAGAGACTCTCAGAGAAAATTAAAATTACAAAAAAGAGAGAAAATAATGTTGTTCTTTTTTGAAAATGAGTGTAAAGTTCATTGATTACAAATGTTCAGATCATAATGAAATACTCATTTAGGTGTGAGCTGTTTATTTATTATTTGTACTGTCTTTTGCATAAAACGTGCACCTGCCCAGCATCACCATGTGCACACAAGGAGTTCCTGGAATATCTGACATACGGCAGGCATTCATCAACAATAGTTTCTTTATCAATGAAAATGAACAAAATGTGCTATATGTAAAAGTTTCTCATCAAATCAATTTATTCATTTTATTCAAGACTGACAGAGTATAGTTGGGACAGGAAATAATTTGCTTCATAGTGGAATATTAAATTAAATAAACACTTTTTTATATAAGAAAATACCTTTTTAGTCTTTCTATATCAGATTTAATTCAAGGGTACTTGATGAGTATTTACACCAATCTATTTCAGACTTGAAATTCCTCTGGCAATGAATAGAAAATCTACAGGATTACCTTTTTGGAAAGGGCGAAGAAAAGAGGATCGATACAGAACCTGTTTTACTTAAATTTTCCATTCATTTTATTTTACAGTATTGGTTTGTGTATGATCAACGTGTTTCTATTAACTTAATTTATTTCATGAAAATAAATCATAAAAAAGATCAGTAACTCAGTAACTATTTGCATGAAGATATATGTTTAATACATTCATTGTTTACATTCGTATTACAATCATTTGTATTACAATCATCATCATTTCATTTATATTCATCTTCAACAGCTGGTAAAATGTTTTCAAAATAACATTGTAGAACGTTTTTCTAAGGCTCACTTATAAAGGCCACCAGAGCCACAATGTGTTGCTGACATTTTTGGGCGGATTTCATCAATGACCCGAATACGTTTTGGATCCCAAACACAATCTTCTTCAAGACCACTTGGCACCATGCCACAGTTTGGAGGGCACCAGGCAGTGTCATACCCTTGATCATGCCAGGTTTTCTGCAGTGGATGACCTTGACGGTCAATCTTTATCACTCTGCCAACGTTGACCCTCACTCTCAGCACCACTCTCTGGTCCTCAGGCAGATGCAGAGGGTATCTGGACGCCTTCTGTAGATCTCGGCTGAGGTAGACGCCAGGTCCAAGCATACCATCCTTAGACGGGCAAAAACCCTGTCTTTTAATTTGGTCTGCAGCCGCCCTGGTAGTGCCGTGATACATGACATAGACTTTTCCTTCTGCTGGTTGTATGTGACTCTCAAGACATGGTGGAGCACCAGCACCCAAGTCATCTTCAGCCCACCTGAACATGTTTGCACCTGAACAATTTTCAAAAATGAGAAATTTGACTATCAAACAGCCTATAGTAAGAAACAAAGACATGCAAAGAAGAATAGAAAATACACAATGACAAATACAGATACACTTATATTGGTAAAAAGTCATTTACAACATAAATTCATTTCACTCATTACTTTACAAATTTCTGGGGGGGTTTTATGAACAAAAAGACCAATAAGCAATGAACACATTTTTAACAGGCAAATGTTGTGCCTTACCTCTGATGTCTTTTCTAAACCTGATTTCCTCTTCCTGAATGCAGGTATAAATACATGTCTGTCAGGGTGTGTCCATGACAAAATCTTAATTTCAGTTTCTCTTCACTGAATTTGTTTCTCTTCATCTTGATAAACTTTTGCACATTGCATGAAGACATTATATGCAATTTCTGGAATGTTGATTTTAATATAAAACCAGAAATGCAATATACCAAAAACTTTAGTACATTGATAAGTCTGAAATAAACAGGATATGAAAATACCTAATTCGAACTATTATAAAATATTTTGAGGGCGGCACAGTGGCTCAGTGGTTAGCACTGTCGCCTCACAGCAAAAAGGTCACTGGTTCGAGTCCCGGCTGGGCCAGGAGGCATTTCTGTGTGGAGTTTGCATGTTCTCCCCGTGAAACCCGCGTGGGTTTCCTCCGGGTGCTCCGGTTTCGCCCACAGTCCAAAGACATGCGCTATAAGTGAATTGGGTAAGCTAAAATTGTCCGTAGTGTATGAGTGTTTCCCAATACTGGGTTGCAGCTGCAAGGGCATCTGCTGTGTAAAACATATGCTGGAATAGTTGGCGGTTCATTCCGCTGTGGTGACCTCTAAAATAGAGACTAAGCCAAAGGAAAATAAATGAATGAATGAATAAAATATTTTGGTGATACATGCATTTCTATTCCAACTTCTAAAACGTGAACTGATAAGTGCTAGAATCTGCTTATTAAATATGCTTAATCTATGTTTAAAGATGTAGCCTTGTTAATATTTAAATAAGATTCAGTGTAAGTTTTGTTTTTGCTAGAGGACTGTTTTCCTGTAAATGATCCACCTATCCAAAACCTGTTTGCATAAGGTCTTTGAATCTCACACTAACATACATTACTTAAAGATTACATAAAGATCTGATGTCTTCAGACAGATAACACATGTAACCTGTGACTTTAAACTGTTGCTTTTATATGCCATCAAACAAACAAAGTAATATATTTTTCATATTTTGAATATCAGTTTAAAGTTCATTTTCTACAAATGTTCAAATCATAATGAAATACTCATTTAGGTGTGATTTGTTTAATTATTTGTACTGTCTTTTGTATAAAACATCCACCTGCCCAGCATCACCATATAATTTATGTACACAAGGAGTACCTGACATACGGCAGGCATTCATCAACAGTACTTTCATTCTTGGTTTCTGGTGTCAATAAAAATGAACAAACATCTGAAATGTTAATGAAAAGAACAAATCAAGTTATTCAAGACTGACAGAGTACAGTATAATAAAAATTTAATCAGCAACTTGTTTCACAGTAAAATATTTGAATGTATAAGTTTTTGTTTTTAGTATTTACTGTACAACAATTTTTTCAATATTGAAATTCCTCTGTCAATTAAAAAAAATCTACAGAATTATATTTTTGGAAAGGAGGAAGAAAAGAGGATGTCACTTCTAAACCTGGTTTCTTTTTTAGATTTCATTTTTAAACAGTTTTGTTTTTGCTGTAGAGGACCTTTTTCTGTAAATGCCACACCTATTTTTTTTAAAAGATCTTTAAATAGCACAGTTTAAGTGACAGCTAACATAATAAATTTGTGTCCTCAAACAGATAAAATCAACACATGACTTGAAGTTGATGCTTTCATATTCTTCAAAAGGAAGAATGTTAATGTATGTTTCCAAGTTCTCCTGACTAAATATAACCAATATTAAGTTCAAACTCAATGAGGAGTAATCAATAGGGAACATTAACTAATTTAATTAATTAACATTAATTTAATTTAAAGTTAATTAACGTTTGGATAAATATCACTCTTGATAAGCCCGTTTACTATTAACTTTGCAGAACTCTTTACACTTTCTAACCTAATTGCTTTGCATTTTTGTCGCCAAAATCCAAATATTTGTATGTTAATAATATGTGTGAGGTGGTCACACTTTACCATAAGGTTTCATTTGTTAGAGGAGACCTATTATGCCCTTTTTACAAGATGTAAAATACGTCTCTGATGTCCCTAGAGTGTGGATGTGAATTTTCAGCTCAAAATACCCCACAAATAATGTTTTATAATTCTTTGAAACCTAATCCTAATTGTGCCATTTTGGTGACTGTTGCTTTAAATTCAACTGAGATTGTGCTCTTTTCAAAAGAGGGTGGAGCTACAAATGTCTATGTGTCAGCATATAGTGGCAGATTCAAAAACAAGACTAAAGTCCTATGATAATGAGGGACAGATTGTCACTAATAGGCGGGACTTTCCCCCTCTGATGAAATTTACAAAGGGAGAATGTCAATCAAACAGTTTTTATGAATTGTGATTATAAAAAATAAAATTAATACATTTTTACTTTTAGAAGCTGGTTATATTCACAGACTGTTGCCACACCACTGTGCTTAAACTCATTAAAAAGGCGATTTTTGCATAATAGGTGCATTTTAATGTATTTAGTAACATGACAAAAATAAGAAGAATATATATTATAGTATTAATTCATCTTCGTAAATGTTAAATGTTAAGATAAAGTCAATCATTGTTAGTTATTGTCAACTGACAATGCATTATTCATTCATTCATTTTCCATCGGCTTAGTCCTGATTTATCAGGGGTAGCCAAAGCGGAATGAACTGCCAACTACTCTGGCATATGTTTTATGCAGCTGATGCCCTTCCAGTACTGGGAAACACCCATACACTCTCTCATTCACAGACTACTGCCAATTTAGTTACCTATACTGCATGTCTTTGGGCTGTGGGGAGCACCCGGAGGACCCGGAGGAAACCCACACGAACATGAGGAGAACATGCAAATTGTGAGGCGACACTGCTAACTACTGAGCCAACGTGCCACCCTCACAATGCATTAACTAATGTAAACTGTAAAGTGTGACCCATGAGATATATAAAAAAAGGAAGAAGGTTGTGGTGGTATGAATCTAGTTATATAGAGTATCAGCATGTGCCAGATTCTAAAAATATATTAACTCGATGGCCTTCAACATGGTAATTTTACTTGATTCATGTACTAGTATTTTGGGGACTTGTACTTTTTTCAGGAATAGTTTAAACTTTTACTTGATTACATTTCGGAAGAGAAAACAGCATTTTTACTTCTTACAGCTTCATTTCGACTTGAAAAGTGCACATAAATTTTTCATCCTTCATCTTACCCACATTAAATATGGTAAACAGAAGCTCAAATATGCTTAATGTGTGGGAATGGTCTTTGTTTTTATGCATCAAACACACACATTTCTTACTGGCTCCATAAGATTGTAATCTAATCCGAGAAGCATGTAAAAGTATAGCCAAATAGCCTTTTTTTTTTTTTTAATTCTGTATATTCTTTACTTTAATCTGGTTTGATATATAGTAACTGTCTCTGCAGTGCATTGGATGAATGCATAACATCAGTGCAAAGAATGTATTTCAATATAGTGAATATGTTGATAACCATGACTGTTTTGCTTTAATATATTGTTACCAAAATGTCTCCAAGAAGTGTTTAAATGAACAATATGTTAAATCAATTGAATGTTAAATCACTGAAAGGGATCTTCTTTCCAGTAGTGTTTTTAATATTACATTGAATTTGTCATTGAATTATTATCATATTAATATTAAGTGAACACGTCATTCATTTATTCATAAATTTTCCTTCGGCTTAGTCCCTTTATTCATCAGGGGTCGCCACAGCGGAATGAACCGCCAACTTATCCAGCATATGTTTTACACAGCGGATGCCCTTCCAGCTGCAACCCAGTACTGGGAAACATCCATACACATTTAGTTTATTCAATTAACCTATACCATGTCTTTGGACTGTGGGGGAAACCGGAGCACCCGGAGGAAACCTGGGTTATACAACACAGGGAGAACATGCAAACTCCACACAGAAATACCAACTGTCCCAGTTGGGACTCGAATCAGCGACCTTCTTACTGTGAGGCGACAATGCTAACCACTGAACCACCCTGTCGCGTGAACACATCAGTAAAGTTTAAAATGTTGGTGTAATAATGTTGATGGCTCCCTGGTCATCGGGAAGGAGGCGGAGAACCGAAGAACTTTAAATAATTTGAATAATGAAAAAAATATAAAATAAACAGGCGGCAACAGTCCCTCCTTCTTTTTAGTTACCAGAGCTTTTCTATGAGACTCGCACACAGGTGACAGTAGTTAACACTCGTGCCACCAGCCTCGCACCACTCTCATGGCTCTTGGCCCTGCCCCATTCAAATTTTGTCAAACATACACATTGTTTCACAAAAGATATGCTGTTTTTAAAGCATCGTCTTTGAATGGACCTTGCATTTGTTGTTGCAATTTAAAATTCTGAATAAGAGACTACATGTCCAATTATATTTAAAGATGATTTTATTCTCTTGCAAGTGAAGGTCAGACAGTCATGCAGAATTGCAAGTCACTGTAAAACTTGCCTTGAAGGGAAAGTTTCCTCCTGCTTATATCTGTTCTCAACTCTTCAAGTTTACATCACAGAACTGCTTTACTTTTCCACCCATGACAAGGAAATTAAAAAAAATATTCTTCTACTTCACTTTACTGCTTCACTTATGGAGGCCCCATGTTTATGATCATACTTGACCTTCGAGGGCACAGACATGAGTCTTCAGCCCTCAGAGTTGTCTCGCCCAAATTTATACTTTGCATGAACCCCCGTCACCCATATATATTATTATGTTGGCCCCAAACCATATCTTAAGATCAAAGAGACATGTAAACAATGTTTTATAAGCACATAAGAGCTATAAATTAAAATAAGAAAATGAATATAAGATCGATATAAGATCCCTAGAAATTAATTTTCCTCCACAAATTGTATTTAGAGAACTGAATCTTTGTGCTCATCTGAAGAGAAAAGGGGCATAAAGGATTAAGTGACAATTTATGGCCAGTATATGAGTTCCAGTGGATTGCATTTTATTGTACTTGAAAGATGTTTAGGCCTGTGCTGATGTGGTGGTTTGTTTTCTCACTTTGATCAAAACTTTGTATGTCTTTGTGACAAAATAGTTTATGCCATTTATCTAACATCACATTTAGAAGATGATTCATTATGATTAAGGCAATCTGCTGTCTCCTTTTTTATGTTTGCTGTAGGTTACTTTTACTTAAAAAAACAAACAATTTAAATGTACATTTTTGTTTTGGTGAGCTACTTATTGAAGACAAACTTCATGCCATATCTGTAATTTTTGAGTACTTTTTACGCCCTTGGCCTATTTATGTGATTTTGCATTATTGTTGAAATGCTAAAAATGTTATTTCATCTTAATTTTATGTTTACAGTCTTGATAAATTTTGAAAATCAAGGTTGTCTTAGATATAAAAAAAATGCTTTTGGATTACAATGGAGACCTTCATGAAAACATTTGAAGCATGTTAAAATAAGTTTTAACAAATAAATCACTGTGCTGGCTTCATTAATCAAAGACAAAACATTTTTATTTTAAAAGTGTAGTACAGTTCAAATTTAGTTTTTCTGAAAACAATCAAATAAAAAAATTAAATTTGAAATGTTAATAATATGTTCAGTATCTTCAGAGGATTGCACAAAAATTTTCCTCCTCTTTATTTTGCACTGGATAAATTATATTAATGACTGTGATTTGTTTTGGATCCCAAACACAGAATTCCTCAAGGCCACTTTCCACCATGCCACAGTTTGGAGGGCACCAGGCAGTGTCATACCCTTGATCATGCCAGGTTTTCTGCAGCGGATGACGTTGACGGTCAATCTTTATCACTCTTCCAACATCGACCTTCACTCTGACAATCACTCTCTGGTTGTCAGGCAGATTCAGAGGGTATCTGGAGGCCTTCTCTAGATCTCGGCTTAGGTAGACGCCACGTCCAAGCATGCCTTTAGAGGACTGAAGAAAACCCTCCTCAGCTATTTGTTCTGCAGCTTCCCAGGATGTGCCGTGAAACATTCTGTAAGCTTTATAATCTTCTGGGGCTGAATAGCTTTCAAGACATGGTGGAGCACCAGGACCCAAGTCATCTTCAGCCCACATGTTTGAACCTGGAACACAAATATTTTAGTATGTACAGTAATGTACCGTTGAATATCTTGGGCCACCACCAACTTTGGTAGCCTAGGACTTGTTAACAGTACTATATATATATATATATCTGTCATTTTTATTAAGATACAATCAGAAAATATAGACAAGTTACTTCTTCAAGCAAAACTCTGTGTTTAATGTCCACTCCATTCACATTGAGCACTTGAACTGTTTTAGGGAGACTATCCTGAAGCTTTCTGAAATTGTGTGCTATGTAATATGCAGGCTTCTTTCAGCAATTTCCAGTTCTTCTTTAAATTTAGACTGTCATTTCTTTGTTCTGTCCAGGTGATCACAGGCTGAAACATGGTTGTTGCTAGATCAGATATGGTTGTGGCTGGAAGTTATCGAAAATGGTTTATATTATTTATTAAATTTCCCATTAATGGTATTTTATTAACATCTACCCCCACCCCAACCCTAAACCCAACTGTCACAGTAACGTAAAAACAGTAGTTGTACCTAGTATTATTTAAGTTATTTATTAAATTACCCAATAAATTGTATTTTTTAACGTCTACTCCTACCCTAACCCTAAACCCAACCGTCACAGTACTGTAAATATATCAATTATTGTTATACAGTGCCACAAAAATTATGCTGTATTGATGTGCATATCCACAGCTGCACCCTATCTAGACTTAATAAATATAGACACATTAGACAAGGACAGCACAGACATACTGTAACATGAACGTAACATGAACATAGACCCATGACAAAAGCATTCATCAAATCAATTAAATATCAATTAATTGTCATTTCTTTGTTCTGTTCAGGTGATCCCCTACTGTCTTTATAATATTAAGGTAAGCACTCTATTGTATGGTGGCCGAGAGTACACAAACATGCTGCAAGTTAACAAAACACATGCAAATATAAAACCTTGCTGCAAATAATGCAGACCCCAAAAATGCCAAACAGAGTCAGCAGTGTTGTTGGGGAGGTGCGTTTTTTTGTTGTTGTTTTTTTTTGTATCCTGGTCCTATGGTTCCTTGTTGTCTGAGTTAAGATGCAAAAAATTCTATGTGCTATCTGAAAAATTTGCATTTTCTCAAGCTCATATGTTTATTCTCTGTTATTTTACTTTAAAAATCTTTGCCATAAGTGAAAATACTGAACACACAAGAGCCTGAAAAAACTTTCAGAAAAACATTCAGATGGGACTTCGAAGCTTTTGCATCTTAACTTTTCATTTCAACCCTAAATTTCACAATTATCCTTAAATGAAAAGTTATTTTAATGCCATGTTAGCAAGAGTTACTCTAAGAACAACTGTAAGTTTGTCATGGAGGCAAACTCCGTGATTCCCTATTCTGACCAGCAGAGGACGCCCTCACCCGAATATTGACTCTCTTATCTACCTGCTCTCACACTCAGAGCTATTTGCCAGTCTATTTAAGCAGACTGTTTTCACTCACTCTTTGTGAAGTGTTGTTCTACTTTAGTTGACATTTCTGAGCGTTTATACCCTGTATTGCATTCCTGGTGTGACTCCGCCTGCCTTTTGGCCTGTTTATTCTGATCTGGAACATTGTTTGTTTGCTGGCAGCCCCAACCCAGCTAGCTTGTTGTCTGACTACGATCTTGCTTATCCTACTACAATGTGTGCGCTGGCCTCTGACCATGATATTAATAAAAGACTGCAGATGGATCCCAGTTTGTGTGACGCACCATTACAAAGTTAGAAAACAAGCACGTCAGACTTCTGTAGGTTTTTTGAAGGAACCGTACAATCAGGAAGTTACAAAAACAAAATTATATTTAAAAAAAAATCACACTTCAAAGATCTCCAACTACACCGTTGACTTAACAGCCGGGTTACTTTTTGGCATCCCCTGAGTCATTTCCGTTGTGGTTTGCACTATTTGCAGTACATTTCTGTATTTGCATATGTTGTGAAAATGTGTGTGCATGGGTTGTCCAATTGATGAAGATATATTTTTAATTTGTTCATGTTTTTATATATGCATGTTTTCTTAATTTGCAGTGTGTTTGAACACTCTCAGCCACCGTACTGTGGAAACTCTTTTATGACTGTCTATCTTTCATCAGCTTTTTTACTCCAGATTTGGTTGTACTCCATTAGACGCGTGTTTGGAATAATTATGCTGAAATATAGAACTATTAACCATCGATGCAGCCTTGTGCGCAGTACTCACTCTGAATAAAGGAGGTGGGATTTTATATAGCTATTTATTATTAAAGTTCTTCTTCTGTTTATTAGCAGTGGACAAGCCAAACTTTAGGTGCATTATCATGTGGAGTGAGAACGAGAAGAAGGGGAGAGGGGTGGGTGGAGATTAAACTTTCTTCCTTTTCCTATTTATTAGACTTATTTTCATTCTACTGCTCTCTCCTACTTCCATCCAGTCTTCATCCTGCTCATTTCCTACCATCATCACTCCAGTCACAGCTCAGATAGAGAGCAATACAAATGGAGTAAAGAACATGAGGACCAAGTGGAGATACTTACACAAACCAGGACTAGATGAGGGCTAAACAAGGGTTTGTGGCAATGGGAAACAAGGAAGGAGGAACAGAGGAGCACATGCCGGACAAAAAACACAGGCTGAAACATGGTTGTTGCTAGATCAGATATGGTTGTGGCTGGAAGTTATCGAAAATGGTTTATATTATTATAAAATTTCCCATTAATGGTATTTTATTAACGTCTACCCCCACCCCAACCCTAAACCCAACTGTCACAGTAACGTAAAAACAGTAGTTGTACCTAGTATTATTTAAGTTATTTATTAAATTACCCAATAAATTTTATTTTTTAACGTCTACTCCTACCCTAACCCTAAACCCAACCATCACAGTACTGTAAATATATCAATTATTGTTATACAGTGCCACAAAAATTATGCTGTATTGATGTGCATATCCACAGCTGCACCCTATCTAGACTTAATAAATATAGACACATTAGACAAGGACAGCACAGACATACTGTAACATGAACATAGACCCATGACAAAAGCATTCATCAAATCAATTAAATATCAATTAATTTAAATGAATTGTCATAATTATTTCAGTATAATGCTACTCTATGTGAATTATTATATTAACGAACAAAATATTATAATTTTGTAAAATATGTACTGCCTTCAGTTCAGGAGGGCAGTGTCCAAATTTATGGAAAAAGATGTCCTATATGTCACAAAAACTGTAAGTCCGTCCCTGTCCCTCCAACTCTCTCATTCACATAATAAACTACTAAACACAAAAATCCCAGCTCTAACCTGTATTTATGGTTGTATTATAATAAATAAATAAATGCTAATTATTAATTAAATACAATCATTATTCCATCAATAAAACAACAAATGTATGCCTAAAAAATGTATGGTGCACAGTACTGTATAAAATATTAGAAAACTACTGTCTATGTACCTGTGAATGTTACTTATAGTAAACACTACAGGTCCAAGGGCTTCAACTGCCAAAATGTTTGGGAATCCCCGAATAAAATTAATAAATATATGGGTATCACTTTATTTTGATGGTCCCTTTAACGCATTTTGTTGAATTTAAGTTACATTGCATTTACATGCTAACTAATTCTCAATATATTATAAGTAGACTGTTAGGTTGGGGTTAGGGTTAGGGTTAGTGTAAGTTGACATGTACTTGCAAAGTTTCTTATAGTCAGTTAAATGTCTGTTGAAGGAGCAGTATTTATGTAGACAGTCTACTAATTCTCAAACGAGAAGTAATTGGCATGTAGTTGCAATGCAACTTTTAGTCAACAAAATGTGCAATAGGGACCATCAACATAAAGTGTTACCAAAATATGTAAATATGAATAGCATGGTCAAAGTCTTCCATGGTCTTAAATGATTTGTCTGTTATGCATGAGCAGTGTTTAGTGATTTGAATAATTATGGTTCAAATTCATTAGCCTATATTGTTGATAAAGTTGTGTTTTGTCCCCAAAATCATGTATCGCAAATGTAGGCTAATCTATATCACATTTACATGTTGTGAATTTGCAAAGCTAAACAAACATACACTTTACAAGACTTAGTCTATATAATCAGTCACCATATTTTAATACAAACAAATTGTAACTTACCTCTGCTATTGCTTCTACCACTGAATGCAAACCTTTTGGAAAAATTATGAACAGCATCAGGGTCTTTCCACAACGGAGACAGGAAATATTACTTGAGCTAAAGAAAACTTTCAGTTTCATTTTATTTTGACAAACGCTTAGGCTAGCCTATACACGATTATATTGACTTGGAAAAAAAGAGTTTCCATAAATTTAGCAATGAGAGACATAAATTGATACTTGTATTACTATTGTCTAAATTGTTTCTGTCTGTGTTAGAGGTTTATTGATTTGGGTGGAAATTGGGAACAAAATGTAGCTGTTTTTTTAACTTTTGTTTATATTACATGTGTATGTTCAAATAAAAAAGATTAAAATTAAAGTTAGAAACAACAGATTACACAATTAAAATATCCCCCATTTTTGTCAGTAAAAAAAGAAAGTAAATTAAATTCAGTTTCATTTTTACTTTACGGCTTTACGGTAAATGTGCACTTGACCAGACTTGTGAGCCCGGGTCACATGATCTATATTATATGAGTTATTCTATGAAACGGTGCCATTTCGAGAGGCAGACCTGGTGCAGTGCAATCTGAGCTGCTCCAATGCTTTTTAATGCGCTCGCCTTACCCTACCCCTCACCGTGAAGTCACTAGCTCCATTGAGTGCATTGTGTCTGACATTTCATCACTGAGATATGCAGTCTCAGCTTGCATCATCAAGGCTGCATCCAGATACCATTGGCCATTTCCACTTTGCAATTTTCAAATATCATTAAATACAAGCTTTAAAACAAAAAAAACTACAACTTAAAAGATCTTAATCCTGCAAAAAAAAACACCTCAGGTACAAAATCCTTATTATTATTATTTAGTGTTTTTTTTAGGCAAGAGAACCTTTCTTGTACCACCCTATTACGGACGATATGTATGATATTACAGTAAAACAAGAAATAGATTTTTAAATTCAAATGTTTTCCTATTAAAATGTCCTCTTTTTTGTAACCATCAATAGAAAATCTGTAGTTTAATAAAAAAAAAATGTATTAGATTTTTAACTTTGAAAGAGGAATTTGATATCCGAATTGCCTCATTGTTTGCCCTAAAACAACAAATTCAATTGAAAAAATAGAAATCAACTTCGATTTTTAGTTTAGTCCACAGAACAAGAACACCATTAAACATTAACGTAACATTTCATTTTCCTTCCATAAACCTTTCACAAGTCAAACTGAGGGATGCACATAAATCATTTCCAAAAAAAGGATTATTTTGAATGAATATATCTTAAGGAATTAGAGACACATATATAAACCTGAAAACATTCAAAGTTTGGGGAAAAAAAGTTACTTATCTGAAATCATGAAAAAGTATTTAAAAACGAATGTATATAATTTAATAATAGTATTTTATATCATGTTAACAGGAATACTTAAATTAATACATTTATGTTTTGGAAATACATTTTATGACATTTGTTTATCTAGAGTACAAAATGTGTATCTATTATAATTTATTTAAAATTTAAAGCAAAAAAGTATATAATAACAGAACTTATAATGCAATATAAATTATATATTCTATTTTATTAAAAACAGCCTGCATTGTAAATGTAATGCTTTAATTTCCAATATAATTTAGATTTATTATCCCAAATGATTTGTTTTACATGTGGCAGAGTAATTGGCAGTTCATTTCACTGTGGCGAGGCCTGGTAAGAAGGTAACAAGCCGAGTGAGTGAGTAGGCGATGGGATATATATATAATACCATAAATCATATTTTAGTTTTTGTATTGTGTTTAAATCTTATTTTTAATATAAAGTGATTAAGTTGCAGCCACTACTTTTGAATTGACTTCATAGCCTAATTAGTATAATATCAACTCAAGTATTTTAGTTTAATGAACATTAACAGCCAGACATTTCAAATGAAGATTAAGGTGCTCAGTCTACTTCACCTACTTCACTGCAGTTCTGTCGGAACGTCATCGGCTACCATATCCTTCCTGACTGATTTCAACCCAGAGTATGGCAAACCAGCTCGAGGGGAAGAATCTAGCCATAAATGGCCCAAATGTATTTTGGTAACTCTCAGGCTGTAGCTATAAAAGGATGTTTGACATTTTTCCTGAGGAAATTGCTTCATTTTGATTACAATGGAAAATGCCAGAGCCTTACCTATAGTACAATAATAACCTAGCTTAGTCATACCACTTAGAATTTTAACAAACAACATGTGTACAAAAAAAACAAAATGTGTAGTATTTTGAGATTCATGTGAGTTTTTGGTTACCAAAACCATTCTCAGAACGTAGGTCTATATGGATCCCAAAAAACAACCAAATTGGAAACCATGTGGTAATGTTCTGTGTTTTGCTGGAAAGACTCTATCCTCCAAACTACTAGTTTTACCTGTTTGTTTAATATAGGTCAGATTCATCTATATATATCAATAATAAACCTTATCAGGTAACCAAGTAAGTTTAATGTACCAAGTAATTTTTGTACACAGATTTATCTTCCATGCTGTCATTGTAGATGTTCTGATCCTGAGTGTTTTGATATTACCAAAAAATAAAATAAAATCCCAAAATCACACTAACTTTGATTGAACATTTATTAACATGTCCATCTTTAGCATCAGAACAAGTAGTACATGTAACCATGATTCCACAGCACACCAGATTAATGCATGTAAAACAGACTTCAATCAAAGATAGTAGCAGAGAATAATGATGATTTAATCTGGTCAAAAGATTCTGCAATCCTCCTTTGGTTCTGGATAAATTAAATCAATGACTGTGATTTGTCTCGGATCCCGAACACAGTTTTCTTCAAGACCACTTTCTACCATGCCACATTCAGGAGGGCACCAGGCAGTGTCATCACGTCGCTGCCAGGTTTTCTGCATTGGATGGCCTTGGTGGTCGATCCTCTTCACTCTCCCAACATTGACCTTCACTCTGATAATCACTCTCTGGTCTTCAGGCAGATTCAGAGGGTATCTGGAGGCCTTCTCTAAATCTCGGCTGAGGTAGACGCCACGTCCAAGCATGCCTTTAGTAGATGGACGAAAACCCTCCCTAAGAATTCTTTCTTGCAGCTGCTCTGGATGTGCCGTGATACATGATGTGTTCTTCGCCATTCGCTGATTGTCTGTAACTCTCAAGACATGGTGGAGCAGCTGGACCCAAGTCATCTTCAGCCCACATGATTGCAGTTGGAACGCAAATAATCTTAGCTATATATACAGTGAAAAAACAATATGTAATATTTACGAGGAGTTCATGAGTTGTTAAGAATGTTAATTAAAATGTGACCCTCCAAGTAAAGTCATGACATGATACAATAACAGGTCATGAGTTTATGTTGGTCAAGTTGGACTTTTAATTAATATTCTTTCACAAAGAGCAAGTTACATTTAGCTTAAGCCCTTAATTGTCACCATCCCGCCACCCGGACACTTAAGTGAAAGTGAAGTGAAAGTCGTGACATGTGGCCACGTATGGTGGCCCATACTCGAAATTTGTGCTCTGCATTTAACCCATCCAAGTACACACACCAAACAGTGAACACACACACACACACACGCACACGCACACGCACACGCACACGCACACGCACACACACACACAAACGGAGCAGTGGGCAGCTATTTACAAACCACAATATTGTAGTCTAAAAGCAAACACATATTATTTGAAAGCTTAAAATTCTAGTTTCCATATCTGGTGACAGATTTTTGATCGATTTTACTAAGCAACAGTTATTTATTATTTTGCGACAAGGATGCTCATCAGAGCAATCCTGTTGTAAACATTTTTAATGGTCAAATCAAATACCACCAAACTGCCCGTACACTTTAGAATTTGATGTCTACTTTACAAACAATGTCAAAAATATGAAATAATATGGTTCATATTCCAAAACATACACAGAAATAGGGGGTGCTCTTATATATGGTCACAAATGGAAACTGTATCTGTCATCTGCTGGTGATGTTTGGTACTGCACCAAAACAAAATCTTACTGAAAGCTAATTTTTTGAGATATCAACTTCAAATTTGAAATATAATTTATTTGAATATAATTATAATTGTAGTATTTAGCTTTTATTTAATAAGGAAATATATAGTTATTGTTTTATTATTTGCATATACTTAAAGGCACATAACTTTTTGACATTTTTCGCTGACATCTGTCTTCTTAAAGAGTCTTTAACTTTTAAGTCTTCTTATAAATCCAAGTAAAATAATATATATCATATAAATTATATTTCATTATAATTCCAAGCAAAATATACTACTAAGTTCTTAGAATTCCATTTCTATTAGCTATAATATAATACAGAATTTACATTTAATCTTTATTCTTGCTTGAGTTAAATTAATGTATATAAATAAATATCAGGAGTCGCCACAACTATAAAATCAAACATTATATATATTTTAATACAAACAAAGTGTGACTTACAGTATCACTGCTGTTGCTTCTATCACTGATTCCAGACCTTCTGGAAACGGTTTTATGAACACATTCTTACAGGGTGTGTCCAAAAAGGAAATAGGAAATATTACATGAGGAAAAGAAAAAAATTAAGTATGTTAAGTAATCAAGTATGATATGAATGATTTCATTAATATATTGAAAATAGATTTTTCTGTATATTCAGAAAAAGGGCCGTGTGATTCTCAGAGTATAGTATATTAATAAGTCTAAAATAAACAGGAATAATTTGCTTCTATGTTAGTTATAAAGATTATAGACTGCACTGTTAATTTTGAATTGACATGGATTTGTGCATTTCAATGCATTTGAGAGACAAAAGTCTTCAATAGTCAAAAGACTAAAAGTATTTTGATAATTACTATAATAAGTGGTAATGAATAAAATAATAACTAAAACATTTAGTCAGGAGTTGAATGATTTGCAGAGTTAATAAAAAAGACATACTATCAAAACGATAGGAAATATTCAATATAAAGTTATGTGTTTGCATTTTTCTTCTTAAAGTGAAATAATAAATATGCCAAAAAATGTTCTGCACATATTTAGAACAATAATCATTTGATGACATTAAAAAACTATTTTTACGGATCACAGTGCACCCTAAAATAAACTGGTACCTTACATCTGTACACTTTAATAAAATGTAGTATCCTCAGTTATTTTATAAAGGCTATTTAGTTTGATGTTATTTTATCCACTACAATGTATATACTTAATCCATTACTAGAAAGCATGTTTGTACAACACACAGATTTGTTTTTCATGCTGACATTGTAAACGTATGCTTTCATCCATATTATAACTGAAAGACAACTGAAATATGCATACAAAGAAACATAATCAACTTAAAATTTATATTTACTAACATGTCCATTTTAAGAAACAGAACAAGTAGTACAAAGAATTATGTTGGTTTAATTTGTTCAGCACCTTCACAAGATTCGGCAACCACTTTCCTTCTCTTTCTTTTCTTCTGGATGAATGAAATCAATGATTGTGATTCGTTTTGGATTCCAAACACAATCTTCTTCAAGACCACTTTCCACCATGCCACAGTTTGGAGGGCACCAGGCAGTGTTGTACCCATGATCATGCCAGGTTTTCTGCAGTGGATGACCTTGGCAGTCAATCTTCTTCACTCTCCCTACATTGACCTTCACTCTGATAATCACTTTCTGGTCTTCAGGCAGATTCAGAGGGTATCTGGAGGCCTTCTCTAAATCTCGGCTGAGGTAGACGCCACGTCCAAGCATGCCTTTAGTAGATGGACGAAAACCCTTTTTTGCAATTTCTTCCGCAGCTACATTGGATGTGCCGTGATACATGATGTAAACTTTGCCTTCTACTGGTGCTGAATAGCTCTCAAGACATGGTGGAGCACCAGGACCCAAGTCATCTTCAGCCCACATGTTTGCACCAGGCTGGAACACAAAAAAGTATGCATAAAATGATTGAAGACCATCTATCTGTCTATCTATTTACAAATTGTAATCTGCACTAATTATACTAAATATATACAGTTGAAGGCAAAATTATTAGCTCTCCTGTAATTTTTTTTGTTCTTTTTCAAATATTTCCTAAATGATGTTTAACAGAGTAAGGATTTTTTCACAGTATTTCTTATAATATTTTTTCTTCTGGTAAAAAGTATTATTTGTTTTATTTCGGCTAGAATAATAGCAGTTTTTAATTTTATTTTTAAGTTTTTAAGAGCAGATTAAATCCCTCAGTTGTTATTCAGCAATCCTGCTCCTTGTTAGTGTAAATGAATATTAGTTGCTTTATCCCAACACCTTCATTACTAGATGATGAAGATGAAACCTGGCATCTGGTTTAGGGACCAGGGACCGGATCTGGAGAGCATACACTGAAGAAATAGAGATGCAGTTGGTTGACAGGAGCTGGTGGAAGCAAAGGAAGGATGAAGGAGAGCAGAATGGAGAAGTAGACGAACTGGAGAGAGTCACAGGAGATTGGGAAGGAATCAGGATGCGAACTCCAGGGGAGCTTATCATAAGACATGGGCTCCCTTGAAAACATGATTTCTGAAATTTTGTGGGGTCTCAAAATTATTGAAAATGTGCTATTTTGACATAAGGTTTCAGTATTGTGTAATGTGATCATGGAGGATTATTATGTGTAAAAGTATCATTCATTCATGTATGGGGGCAATTTATACCTCACTTAAAAAAAGATAACTACACATGCTATTCTCCTCATGAGCATCAAGGTGTAAGGGGCGCTGCGGTGCAAAGTCCACTCATGTTTAGTATTTAGTTATCTCAAAGGGCCCTATCATACACCCGGCGCAATAAGGCGCAAGACGTGTTTGCTGCGATGTGTTGCTATTTTCAGACCAGCGCAACAGTAATTTTCCCGTTTTCCACCACGTTGTTTAAATAGCAAATCCATTTGCGCCACTTTGTGGACTCATGGGTTTTCCGGTCTAGAAAAGAGGTGTGTTAAGGCGCATTGTTGGCGCTTTGCTATTTCGAGGAACTAAAATAGACTGTGCAATAGACAAGCTGAAAGCAGGTCTAAAGTCCAGCGCAGAGTGTGTTAGCTGTGCGCCTCGCTTACACATTGCTTAAAACACCCAGGATGTACAGCAATACAGAAATATCTTGAAAGAATTAATGAAAAAGAGTTAAAGTATTAAAATATTACAAAAATGATTACTTTCTACATAAATATAAAACTCCATGCCCTCGGGGCTTTTTTCAGTTTATTCAGGACAACTTGCATTTGTATAATGTTGTTATTATTATTATTATTATTATTATTAGCAGTATTATTTATTATATGCATATATATATTTGTTTTATTAAAAACAAGCTTAGATTTTTCCACCTGTCAGGTTTTGGACCATATGGGGCATAGGACGTGTTTGGATATAACTCAGTTTTTTGACCACACTTCCTTATTATTGCTCATTTATTCGTTTGCTGGAAATTAGAACTGAATTTAGCAATAGTTTTGAAACAAATCTTTGCGCTTAACAAATGAAATTAATTATGAAAGCTAATGGATGTCTTCAGTGGAGTGTACAACACATTTGCCTATCCACCAAAGAGAGAAAGAGAAAGCAAAAGCCGATTGGAGGAAGCTGGTTCTTTATCCTAGCTCTGCAGATGGTCTGTTTAACTGTTTTCTGGCTAGTGAAGCTTTCAGTTTTTCCACTTACAAAGTCCGCTATGCGCCATGGTGCAAGGCAACTGACTCTTAAAGGTAATGGGAAATGAGACTCTGATTGGTTGTTATGCTCAAAACACACCCATGACTCATTAAGAGAATAAGTGCACAACCCTGTTAGACCATGCGCATTTTTCTGTCCTTAAAATAGCAAAAGTGGATTCAGACACGCCCTTAATGCTTTTGCGCCCTGTGCTTTAGACTTTGCGCCTAGACCGTTAAAACAGAGCCCAAAGACTGACAGTCAGATTTTTTGTTGGACATTGAGAGACTGCATAGTCATTCACCGAAACAAATGTAACGTTGTGTTTCGTTTAATTTTCTGCCTAAACAGTAGGCTAATACAATGTTGGTTTTTTTCTAAAACACAGTAACATTGTTTTAAACATGTTGGACAATGCACAATTCAGCTGAAAGCGCAGGGTAAACATGACAAAATCCATATGTCATGGGATATTCACTCTGGTAAAAGTAGGCTAAACTTAATCGAAAATTTGAAAGTGAAAGGCTTTCAGCTTAATTATATAAGATTATATACCTGTAAGTGTTTAAGGACAGGGATCCTGTCTGTCTGTCTGTCATGTTATACATCATTGTTGCAAGGCATGCTCAAGATCCCCCCCCACCCCACCAAGCCACAGGCCTACAGTTCGAACATTCAAAACAGGTAAGTCAACATGAAGGGCGTTGTGAGATGAAGAAAATATCATAATTAACCAAATAAATTAAAATGATAAAAATATTTCAGATTAAAAAATAATAATAAACCATGAAAACGCTGATTTAAATTATTTGGTTACATGTATGTCTACAAAACAATAATAAACATCAGGGACCTGTGAAAAACATATTTAATGAAGATTTAATGATGAATATTATCTTAAAATCTCAGTAGTGCTGTACTTCAATAAATATTTTAGGTCAAAAAGTGGTTAAAACAAAGATGTTTGGGAATCCATGCAGAACAAATGTTAATATGCATGGCCACGTTTTAAAAACACATTCAGTTAAACATTGTTAGTGTTTAGTGATTAGCTTAATTATTTTCTTAATTGATTTATTGACATTTTATTCAAAAATTTTTGGCATTTACAGTACACCCCCATTTAATATCTTTGAATTTATGAAGTTTGTCAAAGCGAAGAAAGAAATGTAATATAAACAAAGTGTGGCTTACCTCTGCTGTTGCTTCTACAACTGTGTAAAACCTCTGAAAGCAGTTTTTCAGCAGTTCATTCAGGGTGTGCCCACAGCGAAAACAGGAAATATTACGTTAGCAAAAGCTTTCAGTTTCTTTTTTTTCTCTCTAAATGTTTATAATGATTACATTTATAGATAGAAAATATTTTTGTCTGTAGGCAACTGAGGATGTTCTTTCATGTAAAAAAATAAAATAAAAATACACACAAATAGCCTACTTGTGGCTGCAAATAACACTAAGATAACACAATAACACTTTTCACACAGATTATTTTTCCCCCCTGAAAATTAGAAGTTTAAAATACTTGAATACTTCAAAAAAGGAAGAAGAGAAGAGGATCTTGAGACATTATAAGAAGACACGGGATCAGCTTTCACTGCTATGCAGATGATACTCAATTATATATTTCAACAAAACCTGATGAGACATCTGAACTGTCTAAGCTAACTGAATGTATTAAAGATGTTAAAGACTGGATGACCAACAATTTCCTTTAAATTCAGACAAAACAGAATTATTACTTATTGGGCCTAAATCCTGTACACAGCAGATCTCACAACTCGACCTGCAATTAGAGGGACACAAAGTTAGCTTTAGCTCTACTGTAAAAGATCTGGGTGTTATACTAGACAGCAATTTAACTTTTGAAAATCATATCTGCCATGTCACAAAAACCGCCTTCTTTCACCTGAGAAATATCGCTAAGTTACGAAGTATGCTATCCATCTCAGATGCAGAAAAACTAGTTCATGCTTTCATGACTTCTAGGCTGGATTACTGTAATGCTCTGTTTGCTGGTTGCCCAGCATCCTCTATTAATAAACTTCAGCTAGTACAAAATGCAGCTGCCAGAGTTCTTACCAGGTCTAGAAAATATGATCATGTCACCCCAATTTTATCCTCCTTACACTGGCTGCCTGTTAAATTCCGTATTGATTATAAAATATTGCTTCTTACCTATAAAGCTTTAAATAATCTAGCTCCTGTTTATCTAACCAACCTTCTGTCTCGCTACAATCCAACCCGCTCTTTAAGATCTCAAAACTCAGGGCTGCTGGTAGTACCTAGAAAAGCAAAGTTGAGTAAAGGTGGTTGAGCCTTCTCATTTATGGCTCCTAAACTCTAGAATAGCCTTCCTGATAATGTCCGAGGCTCAGACACACTCTCTCTGTTCAAAACTAGATTAAAGACCTATCTTTTTAGTAAAGCATACACTCAATGCATCGCATAATGGTATGATGCATGAATGTGCTCCACGCAGGTTTTTGCATCTCGTTTATATACACTATGAACAGCAGCTACGCTAATTATTCTCTTTATTCTCTATTTCCACCTGGGGATACTCATCCCGAGGCCCCCAGAGACTATGCAGTGCCACTAATGCAATCCAAGACCTGTGAAGAGATGATCCCAAGGTTTCCATAATCCCGGACCAGGCCGTATCCTGAGCAGCTGCTGTGGTGGTCACGGAGGAGTGGAGAGCATGAGACTGATTCCTGTGAGACCCCAGTGACAGACGAGTCTTCTCTGACGTCCAGCGTTCACCAGCCTCCGGCGCCTAGACTGCAGCTCTGCACAAGACGTTTGGCCATAGGAGAAATGGTCGTGCCCAACTGAGCCTGGTTTCTCTCTAGGTTTTTTTTCCCTTCACTTTCACAAATTGGTGAAGTTCGTTCCTCGCCGCTGTCGCCACTGGCTTGCATGGTTCGGGACCTGTAGAGCTGCGCATCGATGGATTTGCTCTTCAGTGTTTGGACTCTCAGCAGTGAAAATTAAACCACACTGAACTGAACTGAACTTAAACTCTAAAAACTGAACGGACACCATTCCAATTCACTATAATCTTCTATGTGAAGCTGCTTTGACACAATCTACATTGTAAAAGCGCTATAGAAATAAAGATGAATTGAATTGAATTGAATCTTCAAATTAGTATTAAATCAATTAAATCGTTTTCTGATACATATTTAATTAAAAGTCACATTTTTTGGGATATGTTAAGCTTGCTGTATAATTTTGTATATCAGAATTTAAAAAAGAAACAAGATAAACGCATGCATGTAAATATATTGACAGGCAGCTTCATGCTTATGGATGTTTAAACATGCCTGATATGATCCATTAACAGAAAGTTAAACAAGAAAAATATCTTACCAGTTAAAAGTTTCCATATTGGGAACTCGCTCAGTAATTATAATATTTTTTATCGATTATTATCTTTGTGTGTGTGTGCGTGTGTGTGTGTTGAGCTTTTTCTTTCACTTTGCTCTTTGGTGAATGGGTGCACAATAACACAATACTGTCAAGGTTTTTATATAGCCTTTTTTTAAGTATATGATACTTTAAAGTGATGAAGGGGGCACTGGAACTACAAAGAAGTTTTTCTTGTTGTATTACTCATTTGAAAGTTGGTTTGGAGATTATAATAAATATAATATGAGCCACTTGCTGAGCCATTTCACACATTACTGTTGGGTACATTTAAATTGGGTTTTATTGAATTTTTCAGTACAATACAATTTTTTTAAGTATCTATATTTAAAACAGAACAAAAGTTCAGAAGTTCACTTTCCAGAAGATAAAGGTTTATGTTGGTTTCTGTTATTGGTTAACTAATCCTGATAAGGATGGTGGATTTGTATCCAAATGAATTTTATGTTGTAATTGTGGTGTTTTTTATTAAGATTGAAGGACATTTTAAAATCTAAGTAACTTTTAATTACAGAAAGGTAAAATAAACATGTTCAAACTATCATAATCATATTTATTTATGTGTCCAAGGATCAGAACATTTTCAACACGATTTAACAGCTTAGAGTTCTGATCCAACTCCTTTGAAAGAATCATATTGACTACTGTGATTTGTTTCGGATCCCAAACACAGTCTTCTTCAAGACCGCCTCTTCAAGACACCATGCCACAGTTTGGAGGGCACCAGGCAGTGTCGTACCCATTATCATGCCAGGTTTTCTTCAGGGTATGATCTTGGTGATCAACCTTCTTCACTCTCCTAACATTAACCTTCACTTTCAGAACCACTCTCTCTTTCTCAGGCAGATCCAGAGGGTATCTGGAGGCCTTCTGTAGGTCCCGGCTGAGGTAGACGCCACGTCCAAGCATGCCGTCTTCAGACTGAAGGAAACCCTCTGTAAAAATGTTCATGGCAGCTTTAATGGAAGTGCCATGGTACATGATGTAGTCTTTTCCTTCTTCTGATGCCGTACAGCTCTCAAGACATGGTGGAACGGCTAGACCCAAGTCATTTTCAGTCATCATGTTTGCACCTGTATCACAATTGATCTTATTATGCATATTATTGGAAATTCACTATGCCTTAACAGAGGGCTATAATGATAAACAAATCAATTTATGAAGTAAAGATGTACATGTTTTAAAAACAAATAATGGACAAAAAGTAGCACTTAAAAAAATAGGTGACTTACCTCAGATGTTGCTTTTATCACTGAGAACAGACGTCTGAAAAAAATATTTAAACTTAATCAGAAAGTGCCCATGTACTTTCAGTATATTTATTTTATTTATTAAACATTTTTTTAAAGGAGTCTATTCAAGTGTGCTATTAGTATATTTTGTAAACTTCCTTTACTTCTTGGCAATACTTTAAAATATACTTGGCTTGAACTGACAGAGGTGTCACGGTGGTGCAGTGGGTAGCACGATCGCTTCACAGCAAGGTCGCTGGTTCGAGCCTCGGCTGGGTGGAGTTTGCATGTTCTCCCCGTGTTCGCTCCGGTTTCCCTCACAAGTCCAAAGACATGTGGTATAGGTGAATTGGGTAAGCAAATTGTCCGTAGTGTATGTGTGTGAATAAGTGAGTATGGATGTTTCCCAGTGATGGGTTCCGCTGTCCACTTATGCTGGACAAGTTGGCGGTTCATTCCACTGTGGCCACCCCCGATTAATAAAGGGACTAAGCCGAAAAGAAAATGAATGAATTAATGAATGAACTGACAGAAAAGTTTAAGTATATTATATTTGTTTCAGGCTTTTGTTTGCTTCAAATATTCATTATTATTTTTATATAAAAATTGCTACAAGCATTTTGCTATAAACTATATCTATGGACTTATATACCTATTGACTATAACCACAAAAGCTGCGTATTCATAGTTTACTATGTTAGACTTCAATACTTTTATAAATATATGTTACCCTGGACTACAAAACCAGACTTATGTTGCACGGGTATATTTTTGGCATTAAGTATCTGGATGCAGACTTGGATTTGCAAACTGAGACTGCATATCTCAGAGATGTGTCAGACACAATGCACTTAGTGGAGCTTGTGACGTCATGGTGAGGGGTAGGGTTAGGGGTGGGGTTAGGTGTGTGCATTAAAAGCATTGAATGTAGCTCACCTTGCAACATTGTATGGGTCAAAATGATAGACTTTTCTTTCATGGCAAAAACCATATGAGGTATTAAGTATATTATTCCATGCAGACATTTGGTAACTTTCATACTTTAAAATATATATATATTTTTAATAAATTGCAATTAGTAATATGCATTGAACTTAATTTAAACGATTTTCTCAATATTTAGAATTTTTAGGAATTCCAGATTTTCAATAGTTGTATCTCGATCAAATGCTGCCCTATAATAAACCATAGGCTACATCAGTGGAAAGCTTATTTATTCATTATGACTGGTTTGTGGTCCAGGGTTACATATTGGCTGAACTGAAAAGTGGGTCAGTCCAAACCGTTTGAAACAATAGTTAGCCCTAACTACGTTATTGCCTCTTTGATATAAAGTTGCTTTGAACTAAAAACGTTTGTTAAATGAATAAATGCAAATTGTCTGGCAAAATGTTTGTTTTCTCGATAATTCAAAAGCGTGCCATGAGACGTAGCCTACAATTTTCTTTGAGTGCATAAACAATATTAATTCTATAATAGTTTTTCTAAGTAAAAAAAGAATTACATATTTTGTCTTATAAACAAGAATCGAGTTTATAGCATCAACAAAATGGTGACCTATCTCTAATGTTGAGTTTTACACTGAACGCAGTCCGAAGAAAAAGCAGGTTATTCAGGAAGCGCCCGCATATTGAACTTTCTGTTTCTCTTTATAAACCGTTTTCATGTTTTTATGGGTGTGTTGTAAAGGATATTGTAAAAGCTGGTGTTCCCTTACTGTTACTGTAAGCTTTATTGTCCTCTTTTGGGGCGATTTTTTCTGCAATGTAATAGATTTACAACATTTAGGCTAACATATAAGACAAACATTAAACAACATTAATAGTACTAAAAATAGCAACTACCTCTTCCCATTAAAATTCAGCAAACTAATAGCACAAGGAACAAATTAAAATTTAAATCTGTTGGTTCTTGCCAAAGGGACCCTACACCGAGATCCTGAGGGAAGAGAAATAAATCAAAAAGAGGATGGTTTTTACTTTCAACGTATTATGACTACAAGCTAGTCTGAAATAGAAGTATGATTTGTGAATGTGATGAAACTGAGGGTGCACTAATATAATTCAAATGTTCCTATTTCTTTCATTTTACACCTATATGTTCAAATATAAAGATCATTTACTAAATGAGTTTATTTTATTTTACTTTTCATTCAGATTTTTTTAAACAAAGTAAAATGTTGTTTCTGCTTTACAGTAATATCTTTGCAATGCACCACACTTTATCAGAAACGCATCTACAGCTGTGACTTCTGGAGTCTGAAATGGTCACGGTGAGCTGAACACACATGCATGAGCAATTTGACATTTTTATATTACAATGCAATATACAATGACTTTTAAAGTCAGCGCTCTCCTGAATAATTAGCATAAAATTAGGGATTTTCCATTTTCAAACACACAGCAAATATTGGTGAAATGAGTGGTGCACTAATCCTGGTTGAGTTTAATATTATTTATTTAAATATATTCCTATTTAACATATAGGACATCAGTACAAATCAGAAAATAAAGTGCATGTGTGAAAAAAAATATATTATAAAATACAAACAAAATACATGTTAAATGTTGTCAAACGTTTTTTCCTTGCCATCCACTAGACATCAAATTGACAGCATCAGATGTTTATTAAATTTGTTAGTTTTGCTGATTGAATGAATAGGATTATGTCCGTAGAACAACTCAAAGTTTAAGAACAGAGGATATTTCTCTTTGCAAATTTAATACACAAATCAACAGCGATCATGAGCAATATTTTTTCTGAACAAAACAATCTGGTTACATTGTCCAGTAACCTTTATAATGTGGGTTTTATGTTAGTGTTTTGATTAGGCATAGCAACAAAATGAAAAGGCATGGTAAAACAAACTCTAAAAATGGATAGATCATTTCAATGACTTGGATATGTTTTGGATCCCAAACACAGTCTTCTTCAAGGCCGCTTGGCACCATGCCACAGTTTGGAGGGCACCAGGCAGTGTCGTACCCTTGATCATGCCAGGATTTCTGCAAAGCATGACCTTGGCAGTTAATCCTCTTCACTCTCCCAACATTGACCTTCACTTTCAGAATCACTCTCTGGAATGCTTGCAGATTCAGAGGGTATCTGGAGGCCTTCTTTAGATCTCGGCTGAGGTAGACGCCACGTCCAAGCATGCCTTGAGAAGACTGCTGAAAACCGTTTACTTTGATTTTCTTTGCAGCCTCCATTGATGTGCCGTGGTACATAGTGTAGACCTGACCTGATTTTAGATCGGTGTTGCTTTGGAGGAAAGTTGAACCATCTCCACCCGACATGTTTTCAGCTGCATACCACAAACACAGTCAGAACATCTTCAAAATATGCACAGAAAAAAAGTACCAAGGTAATAATACTAAGTTACAAGTTTTGTTAAAAATAAATGATATTTAAAGAAATTTATATAACACATACAGTGCCCAGGACAAAGGAGTAAAATTATTTTATTTATCCATTTCTCTATAGGTGCGTTTTAACAGTTGTACTTAATAGTTTTGTTCATTAAAATAAGAACGTGATCACCTAACATTAAAATAATTATATAACAAAATTGTATTAATATAACAAAAAAAGACATAAACCAGTTTTTATCCTCTTTCTGTTACTTTCTGTTTCTGTTACAGCTCCTTTTAGGACATTCCACCCTCTACTGGACTTGGTTTTAACAATCATATCAACATGCCCTCCAAAAAAAAGTATCATATGTTTTCTTCAATAGTAAATTATGCCACCATTATTCTCCTTCTGTAAGGATCATATGAGATTCACATAATTTACACTTATTGAACATGTCTAAAGCACATCGACCAGCATCTGAATGACACTTCTTCTTGTAATATTTTTTCTAAGAAGGAATATATCTAATAAGTAATTTTTCTAGATAGTTAAATAAGTTGATATGAATCAATCTTTTAGTAGTATTAAAGTGAAATTATTTTTTCCCCCGCACATTAAAACCACCAACAACAAAAACTTAAAATGTATAGATTTCTTCTGTTCTTCTATTAAATTTGTATTTTATATTTTCTCCTAACCACGGACCGCCTTGCACCATAATGAACTTATGTTTTTAGATTTGTGTTTAACTGTTTTAACTAATCTAATGCAAAAACCCATAATCCAAAAAGCTTAACGTTACCATGTCCATTTTTAAAAAGATGGGTTTTTAATTGAAAATCTGTTATACACCAGATTATGATGGGCACTGTTGTAAATAAATAAAATCACTCAGCATGCCTCAAATTTAAGGTCTTTGGTCCGTGTAATGCTTTTGCAGTTCTTTGTTCAATTCACATCGTCAAAATTAAGCAAATGAAAAATGCATTTCAAACTTTCATTTTCCATTTCTTCTGAATACCTCAACAACGGATAATTGTCACTCGGTTTAATTTTCGATTTTACAAGTTTGGGTAATTGCATTTTAATCTGATCTCAGAACAAACTTTAAAAATTACACTCGCAGTCGGGCCGTACCATTGCCGCCGGAGGGGTGTGGAGTTCTGGATTACACACAACATAAAATGCAGAAGGTTGCTGGTTCGAGTCAGTTGGCATTTCTGTGTGGAGTTTGCATGTTCTCCCCACGTTGGCGTGGGTTTCCTCCGGGTGCTCCGGTTTCCCCCACAAGTCCAAAGACATGCGCTATAGGTGAATTAGATAAACTAAATTGTCCGTAGTGTATGTGTGTGAATGAGTGTGTATGGGTGTTTCCCAATACTGGGTTGCATCTGGAAGGGCATCCGCTGTGTAAAACATATGCTGGATAAGTTGGCGGTTCATTCCCGATGAACTAAGCCGAAGGAAAATTTAAAGAAGGGTTTAATCTATTGTTTTTCTGAGTTTATCTGGTTCTGCTGTTTAAATTTATATTAATATAGGAAGAAATGTAGTGTGTTCTCCCCGTGTTCGCGTGGGTTTCCTCCAGGTGCTCCGGTTTCCCCCACTGTCCAAAGACATGCGCTATAGGGGAATTGAATGAGCTAAATTGGCCGTAGTGTACAGTCGTGGCCAAAAGATTTGAGAATTACATAAATATTGGAAATTGGAAAAGTTGCTGAAGTTTTTATAATAGCAATTTGCATATACTCCAGAATGTTATGAAGAGTGATCAGATGAATTGCATAGTCCTTCTTTGCCATGAAAATTAACTTAATCCTGAAAAAACTTTCCATTGCATTTCATTGCTGTCATTAAAGGACCTGCTGAGATCATTTCAGTAATCGTCTTGTTAACTCAGGTGAGAATGTTGACGAGCACAAGGCTGGAGATCATTATGTCAGGCGGATTGGGTTAGAATGGCAGACTTGACATGTTAAAAGGAGGGTGATGCTTGAAATCATTGTTCTTCCATTGTTAACCATGGTGACCTGCAAAGAAACGCGTGCAGCCATCATTGCTTTGCAAAAAAAAAGCTTCACAGGCAAGGATATTGAGGCTACTAAGATTGCACCTAAATCAACAATTTATATCGTCTCCTAAAGAGGATTCAGCTGTGGGATCGGAGTGCCACCAGTGCAGAGCTTGCTCAGGAATGGCAGAAGGCAGATGTGAGCGCATCTGCACGCACAGTGAGGCGAAGACTTTTGGAAGATGGCCTGGTGTCAAGAAGGGCAGCAAAGAAGCCACGTCTCTCCAAATAAAACATCAGGGACAGACTGATCTTCTGCAAAAAGTATGGCGAATGGACTGCTGAGGACTGGGGCAAAGTCATATTCTCCGATGAAGCCCCTTTCCGATTGTTTGGGGCATCTGGAAAAAGGCTTGTCCAGAGAAGAAACAAAAACAAACAAAAACCCACTAATTCTGACAAACTCCAAGAAGTGATTATGAAAGAATGGGTTGCTATCAGTCAGGGTTTGGCCCAGAAGTTGATTGAGAGCATGCCCAGTCGAATTGCAGAGGTCCTGAAAAAGAAGGGCCAACACTGCAAATACTGACTCATGGATAAATGTCATGTAATTGTCGATAAAAGCCTTTGAAACATATGAAGTGCTTGTAATTATATTTCAGTACATCACAGAAACAACTGAAACAAAGATCTAAAAGCAGTTTAGCAGCAAACTTTGTGAAAACTAATATTTGTGACTTTTGGCCACGACTGTATGTGACAATATAACCTCTATATTGTCTCGTTAGATTATGCAGAACTGTGTGCCAAAGACAAGCTTATTTGGTCCCTTACACCCATCATCCCTTCGTAGCGGTCACCCCGGAGGGTAAACCATTCGAAGGGACTAGGGCATAGAAATGAGCTCTTCTGAATGGAACGGAGTGTAGGTTTGCGCACTAATCCAGAACTCCGCACCCCTCCGGCGGCAATGGTACAGCCCGACTGCGAGCGCAGAAATCAAAAATGGAAAATCACAATAATGTGTAATTTTTAAAGTTTGTTCTGAGATCAGATTAAAATGCAACAACCCAAACTTGTAAAATCGAAAATTAAACCGAGTGACAATTATCCGTTGTTGAGGTATTCAGAAGAAATGGAAAATGAAAGTTTGAAATGCATTTTTCATTTGTTTAATTTTGACGATGTGAATTGAACAAAGAACTGCAAAAGCGTTACACAGACCGGTCTTTGACAATCTATTTATGTGACTTGTTCAAGAGAAATTACTTCAGCCGTTTTTACAGTATTTTAAAACACTGTAACTGTGGGCAAACACAATAATACATCGTGCTGGTATTTGACTAATGTAGTTTTCAAAACTGCTTTTTGAAAGAAAAATAGGGACTCACCTCACGTGATTGTCGCATTCCCAGAAGATCAAAACGTTAAATTTATCGGGACGTAACACTTCCCAGCCAATAAAATCTTCTGTTCGAGCTCGGCTCTAATATTAAACAAAGAAGAAGGAGTGAGACTCCTGGCGTTTAAAATATTCCTGTCTGCGTCAACTGAACGCATTTGTGGGATTTAAGCTATCATATAATTATGAACATCTTGACTGTTCCAGTGCGATTTTCAGATGTTCGCTGTTCTTCTTCTTCTTCTTTTGGTTTAATGGCGGGTAGCAGACCAGCTTAAGGTGCATTTCCGCCACCTACTGTGTTGGAGTGTGAAACCTCAATACATGGAAGGGGTAGCTTTACTATTAATTAAATCCTGTTAATTAAACCTGTATTTCTCAAAAATTTTAATAGTGAAACATATACCTTCGGCTGTTCCTGTGCATTTTGAAATATGTTTTTAATTGAGATGACGTTTATTTCTAAATCTCTTAATTTTTTAATAAGCTTGTTCCTCTCTCTTCTATATGCTTTACACTTTATTACTACATGTTCGACTGTTTCTGGTTTTCCGCAATGATTGCATCGGTCTGTTTCACATTTCCCTATCATATGCATTGATTTATTTAGATTGGTATGACCTATTCTGAGCCTGGTTATTACTGTGTCTTCTCTCCTGTTTCCATGTACTTTCCTTTCTTTCCCCACTTTTTGTTCGCTGTTGCGTGAACGTTTTACTCTTCTTCTTCTTCTTCTTCTTCTTGGGTTTTTTATGGCGGTTGGCAACCAGCTTTTATGAGCATTACCGCCACCATCTGGATTGGAGTGTGGATCAGGAGTTAACTAACCCATGTATTTATTATAGGGAAAAATAATAATAATAATTATTCATAATAATAATAATAATAATAAACAAATTCATTCATTCATTTTCTTTTCGGCTTAGTCCCTTTATTAATCAGGGGTCGCCACAGCGGAATGAACCGCCAACTTATCCAGCATATGTTTAACGCAGCGGATGCCCTTCCAGGCGCAACCCATCACTGGAAAACACAGACACACACTCATTCACACACACTCATACACTACGGACAATTTAGCTTACCCAATTCCCCTATAGCGCACGTCTTTGGACTTGTGGGGGAAACCAGAGCACCCGGAGGAAACCCACGCGAACACGGGGAGAATAAACAAATTACCAAAAAATAAATAAATAAAACCTCAAAATCAATACCCTTTGCTTCTGCATATTACACCTATTTTATTATAGATAACTACTCTACTAATTACTAAATTCTATGAATTAACCCTGTGTCTTTCAAAAAGTTATATACATATCTAAAACACACATCACCTGTGCTCAACTTTATTACTGATTCTTTTTGCAGCTGCAATTTTTTACTTTGGAATACTGTATGACACTCCTACCATTTGTCCAATTCTTGATGCATGTGTATATTTCAGTTGTTTCATTGTATTTTTCCCTTATATAACTTTCCACTCAGCGACGCGGTGGCGCAGTGGGTAGCACGTTCGCCTCACAGCAAGAAGGTCGCTGGTTCGAGCCTCGGCTGGGTCAGTTGGCATTTCTGTGTGGAGTTTGCATGTTCTCCCCGTGTTCGCGTGGGTTTCCTCCGGGTGCTCCGGTTTCCCCCACAAGTCCAAAGACATGCAGTATAGGTGAATTGGGTAAGCTAAAATTGTCCGTAGTGTATGTGTGTGAATGAGTGTGTATGAATGTTTCCCAGAGATGGGTTGCAGCTGGAAGGGCATCCGCTGCGTAAAACATATGCTGGATAAGTTGGCGGTTCATCCCGCTGTGGCGACCCCAGATTAATAAAGGGACTAAGCCGAAAAGAAAATGAATGAATGAACTTTCCACTCTTTTACTGTCAATCTCACTTTCTTGTTTTTCTTTCATTATTTCAAAATCAACTTCCAAATCACTAAGCAGCCATGTGGGAACTACTGGAAACACTACAGTGGGAGACATTGTTAGTGTGTCTAATTCCATATTATTTATTTTATGTCGTATTATCCATCCATAACTTTTAACATCCTGTTTCTCTCTTTCTTGGCACTGCATCAGAACTGTTTGTGCTATATGATTGTCACTATGACCTCTCAAGTTAGCCCAGTATACTACAGCCAGTTGATCTCTCCTAAGGTGTAAAGGCATCTCTCCCATCTCAACTTGTAATGCTGCTACCGGTGTGGTTTTCATTGCTCCACAGCATACTCTTAGTGCTTGATTTTGGATTTTATCCAACTGTTTTAATGACGTCTTAGCAGCTGATCCATACACCATACAACCATAGTCAATAACTTATCTTATCAGCCCTGTATAAATAGTTTTTAATGCTATTCTACTTGCACCCCAGTCTACTCCACACAGGCACCTCATTACATTTAACACTCTCTTACATTTGTCGATCATCTTTCTAATATGTATGTTCCATGTGAGTCTCCTATCAAACCACAGTCCCAGATATTTAAAGGATTCAACATTCTCCATTCTCTCTTTACCCCCCAATCTCAATTTTAATTCCCCTCTTGTTTTCTTTTTGGTGAATGTTTTACTCTCTGTCAGTCTCTCTTTTTCTTTCTCAGATCATTGCCACTGGCCTTCCATGCTGTCAATCATCGGTAACAAGCGACGTCACACTCCGATTAGCCAACGAAATCCTTCATGAAACCACCCTTTAAGTTATTGGTTTGGTATGTTTCATAAGTAAACTGTACATTTTCAAGTTCAAAACTTTAAACTGATCACACAACTCTATGCCACTAGTCATTCTTTTAAAACCTTCATTGTAGTTGCACAACAAGATCGTGTATTGAAAACATTTGGTTTAATCACAAAAACACAGCAGTAATATAACTTTTTCATCTTAGTAGGCTACTTTTAACAATCAGTTCATTCAGTAGCAAACAATATAGACCTCTGTGCTGAATGAATACTTTAAAACTGTATCAGGCATCATGAGAACACACTTCAGGCAAACTGACAAAAACTATATTAAAATAATATAGAAAATAAAAGGAAAATGTGATCAAATAACACACCGAGTCATTTATATTTGCAAGCAAAAAAGTATTTACTTTAGTAATAGTTTTTTCTTGACTGAAAGCTCTTGCAGCAATTTGTAACTTACAAATTATCAGACAAATTGAAATTCTATAGACATAATAAATGATTCGTTGATCTGTTGTGAATGTTTTGAAAATGTATCAATTGCTTGTGAAAATTGAGGCAAACCACTCACTTACTTTCCTTCAGCTTAGTGCCTGATTTATCAGGGGCCACCAAGGCAGAATGAACTGACAATTTCTCTGGCACATGTATACAGCCGATCCCTTTCCAGCTGCAACCCAGTACTGAGAGTGCACTAACTCCTGAACCCCTAGTACTGAGAAACACCAATATAATCTCTCACTCACACACATATTCACACACTACAGACAATTTAGTTTATCCAATTCACCTATACATGTCTTTGGACTGTGGGGAAACCTGTGCATCAGAGGAAACACACACAAACACGGGAAGAACTTGCAAACTCCACACAGAAATATGTAAAACAGATTAAAATTAATTAATTGCAGTCAAAAGCAAGAGAAAGAAGGTGATTTTTTAAATGAGACTTAAAAGTACCAGGAGAAGAGCATGACCTGATATGTAAAGGCAGACCATTTCACAGACGAGGGGCTGTGACAGAAAAAGCCCTGTCACCTTTTGATTTGGGAACAACTAGCTGAAACTGGTTTTCCGACCTAATTGGCCTCAATAAAGTATGCCAGTGAAGCTCATCAATATAAGTAGGTGCCAGACCATTCAAACCTGTAAAAACAAATAACAATAACTTGTATTGAATCCTAAATTTGATAAAACTGGTGAGATACTAGAATTTGTTTTTGTCCCAGTTAAAAGCCTAGCAGCTGCATTTTGGACCAGCTGCAGGTGTACAATTTAAGCCTGCAAAACTCCTGAATACAAAGAGTTGCAGTAGTCCAATCTGGACTTAATAAAAACATTGATGATGGTTTCCAACTCCATAAAAGACAGAAAAGGCTTCAATTTGGCAACGTTCCTTAATTGATAGAAACCACTTTTGACGACTGAATTTATTTGCTTGTCAAACATTAACTCAGTGTCAAAAATAACTCCAAGACTTTTAGCGTGACTGTGGACCTTAGGCTTAAACAAACCTAATTTATTTATTGTAGATTCACAGACACTTGGAGGGCCAAACATTAGCACTTCAGTTTTTGATTCATTCAAATGTAAAAAAAAGTACGTTAATCTCGTTAAAACAGGTGACAGTTGAAACTAAATGATTTCTGTGCAAAAAGACATATGGAATAGCACTAAAAAATAACACTAAAGTTTTTATTATCAGTTTTCTTTATTTAAGCTATTGCTAAAAACCTTTACTAGAATATTTTGGTGTGTCTTTCTTCCAATGTTTCAAGAATGTTATTATTCTGCAACAAAATAAAAAGTAAACATAATCAACTTGAATGAATGTATGACTTAAAAATGTATGTATGATTGAAAATTAGAACGCAAACTGACTGCATGTTTATTCATTCATTCAGTTTCTTTTCAGCTTAGTCCCTTTAATAATATGGGGTCGCCACAGCGGAATGAACCACCAACTTATCCAGCATATGTTTTACATATGCCCTTCCAGCTGCAACCCATCACTGGGAAACATCCATACACACACACACTACGGACAATTTAGTTAACCCAATTCACCTATACCACATGTCTTTGGACTGTGGGGGAAACTGGAGCACCCGGAGGAAACCCATGCAAACACGGGGAGAACATGCAAACTCCACACAGAAACCCCAACTTACCCAGCCGGGGCTCGAACCAGCGACCTTCTTGCTGTGAGGCGATTTTGCTACCCACTGCGCCACCGTGCTGCCAACTGCATGTTTATAATGATTTTATTTCTCCACCTCAGAATATTTTGTAAGACAGAGCACTGTATGCCAGTTTTTTTTAATAACAGTTTTTATATTTAAATATAAAATATATGTTACGATGTTCATCGATTAGTACATGACAGGCATTTTCAGACTATTCAAACTGGACGAATTACATCAATAACTGTGATTCTTGTCGGATCCCTAACACAGTCTTTTTCAAGACCATTATTCAACATGCCACAGTTTGGAGGGCACCAGGCAGTGTCATACCCTTTGCAGTGCCAGGTTTTCTGCAGTGGATGACAGTGATAGGCAATCTTTATCACTCTCCCAACATTGACCTTCACTCTCAGAACACTTCTCTCTGGTGTGGTCAAATGCGTAAGGCTGCTAAATGCCTTTTCTGGATCTCGACTGAGGTAAACTCCGCGCCCAAGTATGCCCTTTTTCGACTGACTAAATCCATGGGCTTTGATTATCTCTGCATTCTTTTTTAATGTGCCATAAAACATTGTATATTCTTTGCCTTCAACTGGATCCTCTGGAATAATGTTTTGAGGGCTTGGAGGAATTATATCAATGACTGTGATTCGTTTTGGATCCCAAACACAATCTTCCTCAAGGCCGCTGGTGACCATGCCACAGTTTGCAGGGCACCAGGCAGTGTCGTACCCTTGATCATGCCAGGTTTTCTGCAGTGGATGACCTTGATAGTCAATCTTCTTCACTTTCCCAACATTGACCTTCACTCTAATAACAACTCTCTCTTTGGGATTATCAAGAGGGTATCTGCTGGCCTTGTTAAGATCTCGACTGAGGTAGATGCCACGTCCAAGCATGCCATCTGCAGATGGCCGAAAGCCTTGAGATCTGATATGTTCTGCCGCTGTTTTAGTGGTCCCATGATACATTTGGTATATTTGACCATTCTCAGGCTCTGTACTGCTTTGGAGAAATGGCACATCTGGATCCAAGTCACTCTCTGTCCACATGGTTAAACCTAAAAATACAAACAAATTGGATTCATGTTTAAGTTTGGGAACAGCGGAAAAGAGATACTGATGTGAGAAACTTAGCATTTCAAAGCTTTGAATCAACTTAATCAACTGCTTTACAAAGAATAAAACATTTTATCAAAGCTAATTTTGTAAGACTTTGTTTCTTGATCGGCGAGTCTCTTTGTTAATAATTCCAGTGACAGGATATTATTAAGAAATACAGGCAATGTGATCTGTAGTTATTCTCAGAACTGTAGGTGTAAGTAATAGCACATTAAGTAAAGTACAGGTTGTGTTGTGACAATTTGCACCTCATTCCTGTATTTGGTTACCTCATGAATATTTTTGCAGCTCATTTCTGGTTTTAGATGTATAGTGAGTATTTGCAGCACATGTGTTTTCAAACTAAAGAAGATGTTTTCTTGATTTGTTTGTGTTTTTCTATTTGCAATGTGTTTTCTTCAGTTGCAGTATGTTGAGTTCTCTCATCGTAACCTACAGATTTACAAAACTGAACCGAGATGAAAACTACAAAGACTTGTTCAATGGTGAACCTGAACTTGCTCAGTGTCCCCGTATGAATCATGGGAATCGACCCTCCCTATATGGCAAATAACTGAAACATTTGGAAACATTTCAAATTAGTTATGACATAACAAAGACTGAACCACTAGCTGTTCGAAATTGCATAAGAATTACATGTGACCCAAGTAATATTTATTCATTCATTTTCTTTTCGAATGAACCGCCAACTTATCCAGCATATGTTTAACGCAGCGGATGCCCTTCCAGCCGCAACCCATCACTGGAAAACACAGACACACACTCATTCACACACACTCATACACTACGGACAATTTAGCTTACCCAATTCACCTATAGCGCATGTCTTTGGACTTGTGGGGGAAACCGGAGCACCCGGAGGAAACCCACGTGAACATGGGGAGAACATACAAACTCCACACAGAAATGCCAACTGACCCGGCTCAAACCAGCGACCTTCTTGCTGTGAGGCGACAGCGCTACCCATTGCGCCACGGAGTCACCCCCCCCCAAGTAATATGTTTTAATTTATTTATTTAACATTCATTATTATTTTTATAAAAAAAAAATAAACATGCCATAAAACATTAAGTCTTTACCTTCTACTAGATCATGTGGTATGATACTTCGAAGGCTTGGAGAAATTTCATCAATGACAATGATTCGTCTTGGATCCCTAACACAGTCTTTTTCAAGACCATTATTCACCAATACACAGTCTGGAGGGCACCAGGCAGTGTCATACCCTTTGCAGTGCCAGGTTTTCTGCAGTGGATGACCTTGGCGGTCAATCTTTATCACTCTCCCAACATTGACCTTCACTCTCAGCACAGTTCTCCGAAGTTTAGTCACATGCGTAGGGGCGTTAAAGGCTTTTTCTGGATCTCGACTGAGGTAAACTCCACGCCCAAGTATACCTCGTTTCGACCGACTAAATCCATGGGCTTTGATTATCTCTGCATTCTCTTTTGATGTGCCATGAAACATTGTATATTCTTTACCTTCAACTGGATCCTCTGGAATAGTTTTGGAAATGTTTTGAGGGCTTGGAGGAATTATATCAATGATTGTGATTCGTTTTGGATCCCAAACACAATCTTCCTCAAGGCCGCTGGTGACCATGCCACAGTCTGGAGGGCACCAGGCAGTGTCGTACCCTTCAGTGTGCCAGGTTTTCTGCAGTGGATGATGTTGGCGGTCAATCTTCTTCACTCTCCCAACATTGACCTTCACTCTAATAACAACTCTCTCTTTGGGATTATCAAGTGGGTATCTGCTGGCCTTGTTAAGATCTCGACTAAGGTAGACCCCACAACCAAGCATGCCGTCTGCAGATGGCCAAAAGCCTTGAATTCTGATCTTTTCTGCTGCTGTTTTTGTGGTCCCATGATACATTCGGTATACTTTACCATCCTCAGGCACTGTACTGCTTTGGAGACATGGCACACCTGGATCCAAGTCACTCTCTGTCCACATGGTTAAACCTAATGACAAAAATATTTATACATATAAACATATAAATTTGGCAACAGAAAAAATTGGAAAGGGAGTTAAGGAGAACTGGTTTGTTGTTGACAACCTTTGTCTAATTCTTCACCAAATATATCTCCACAGCACCTCTAAGATGACAAATTCAGCTATGAACATATGTCTTGGACAAACGTTTAACCAATTATTTTAAGAGATAAAAAAGAAGAAGCATAAGAGTAAGTAAAATACACAGTTTTTTGTCTGATGACATTTATACACTTAATTTGACACACTGTTAGTATTAATGCTCAGAGGTGGAGTTTAAAGAGGTAGAGGTTTGTGAACAGAAACAAGTAAAAAGGACGGTTGAAAGATCCTTTATTAAAAGTCTGTCACGTTACTGGGAGGTATTGCAGACGGGACAAAAGGTAGGTAGGATCCATGTGCATTTAATGATGAGACATCGTGCAAAAACAGGACATCATGCAAAAACAAAGTAACAAAATAACAAAACTTGAACTAAGACAAACATAAGCAAAACAAACTATACAATACCACTAGGAACCTGACTAGGACATCAAAAAGACATTTAACGAACGAGCAAAACAAGACGGGTGCAGGGTATATTTAAAGTCCAACAAATCAGTGGTGAACGGGATGCAGCTGTGTGTGTGATGAGTGGAAGTGATGACCGGGTGTGTGTGACGGAATGCTGGGAAATGTAGTTGTAATGATATGTAGTTCACCAGCGATCTCTAGAGTCCCAGATCGCTGGTGATCATGACAAAGTCAGGGGTAAAAAGCCTGAGACTAAACAGTTTTGAAGAGAAAGATCTGCTTTAGCATGCATTATTAGCATGCAAGATTAGCAGCATGCATCGTAATCCAGAAACCGACACAGAAGGATCTTAAGACAAATGGAAACTTACAAATAATGAGCTTTAAACATTCAAGAATGAAAGTGGCAAAGAACTGCATAATTTTGTATTGACTAATAGCACCTTTACTTTCATGAAACACAAGAAGACTTTAATAACATTAGTATAACAGTACAACCATTTCATTAATTATTATAGGATTTTTCAACAATTTATAAATGACCAAAAAAAGACAAGTTTTTTACCAAGCAAAAGCCTTACCTCTGATGTTGCTTCTAAAGCTGTTTGCTTTCTTGTGAGAGCTGAAATAAACGCACGTCTGTTAGGGTGGGGCCATGACTAAAGTTTCTCTACGGAGTTAGGTTTCATTTCCTGACAAATTGACACATTGTTTGAAGAGTTCAGTTGCATAGCAGATAATAACAGTTAATAGTTTAATGCAACTTTTGTCAAAGTTAAAAACCAGCAGGAATTATGCTAAACTTGATTGTACATTAACTGTAGATATTGGATTGCTAAGTGATATATTTCTAATAGTTTTAGCTAATGTAACGAATATAATATTAATTTGTTGTTTTAATTTAGATTACGTTCAATTAATGGTATGGTAAAAATAGCCACATTTCAGTTTTGTTTCTGGTTTACAGGGCTGTTTCCTTGGAAATCCTTCATTTGCTTTAACAGCTGTGACTCAAGATGTTTGAACATGTCAGGTTAATGATCAATAAATACAGCTCGCCTGATATGATTCAAACAGATACAGTCAATACAGGAAAACCACCAATAAAAAACACTCTTTATTGTTAACTTTGTGGAGCTTTCTCAGTTTACACGGTTTCAGCATTGCTTTCAGTGCCCAGACAATATTTGGATGTCAGAATATACGTACATGTTGTAGGTTTTTGCAAAGTGACTGATGCATGGTATCAGGTGGTGTGTGGTTTAAGTCATGTAATTTTGGCATCAAATTGTCACTGTATACTGTAAAATAATGATAAAAAATAAAATCTGAATGTGAGCATATCTGAGGCACAATCAGACTTCATTAAGTTTCTTTTCTCAGCCAGCCAATGGCATTCTTGTGATAAGAAATCGAACTTTATCAGTCTTATAATTGCTCAGACGTGGGATTCAAAGGTTTGCAAATGTGTGTTAAAGTTGCCTTGCTGTGAAGTAAAGTAAATAAAGTATGCATCAATGTTACTGGTTATGAAAGCCATTTATATTGGTGGACAGAACAGTCATTAAAAGAACATGCTTAATAAGGGTGGAGCTATAAAGAATATTCCAAAGAGAGAGAAATCATACAGATCAACAGGAATTTAGAAACAAGAGAATAAACCGGGACAACTGGAAATTTATACAGTACATTTGCTTATTGTGCAGTGACTATTGGTCAGTAAAGTTGTAGGTGACCTGAAAGGTTTTTTTTTCCTTTTCCTGTTTTCCTCATTCCTTTGTCTCATGCCTAAATAAACTGATGATTAACTGTGAAATGTTATTATATAAGAGAGCTAAATTATCTTAATACCAAATATAATTTCAAGGTTAATGAAAATTAATTTTGCAATGCTTCATTAATTGTTAACACAAGGTCCAAATAAATTCCAAAGAAGAAAAATATTTTTAATTATTCAGGGCCTTTCAGTAGGCTAATAATGGAAAGGTCAACATAATACAAATACAATGTGCTAACTTCAGGCAATGTTTTTTTCAGGATTTGCAACATGTCTGCTGTCAAACTGATGTTTTCTTAATTTGCTGGTGTTTTTTTCTATTTGCATATGTTTTCTTAATTTGCAGTGCATTAAACACTCTTGGCCACCGTAAAAAAAAAAAAAAGTAATACAAATATGACTGAAAACAATAGCCAAATATAATTTTATGTCATTTTAGATTCACAATAAATGTCATCAGTTTACAGAACAAAACTACAATTATACCTATGATTCCAAAGAAAATGAGAAAGTAATGAAAATGTAATAATATATAAGACATTTAACTGAAGTAAATCATAAATATCTTTCCCATTATATATATATATTCATTCATTCATTTTCTTTTCGGCTTAGTCCCTTTATTAATCCGGGGTCGCCACAGCGGGATGAACCGCCAACTTATCCAGCATATGTTTTACGCAGCGGATGCCCTTCCAGCTGCAACTCATCACTGGGAAACATCCATACACACTCATTCACACACATACAGTCGTGGCTAAAAGTTTTGAGAATGACACAAATATTAGTTTTCACAAAGTTTGCTGCTAAACTGCTTTTAGATCTTTGTTTCAGTTGTTTCTGTGATGTACTGAAATATAATTACAAGCACTTCATACGTTTCAAAGGATTTTATCGACAATTACATGACATTTATGCAAAGAGTCAGTATTTGCAGTGTTGGCCCTTCTTTTTCAGGACCTCTGCAATTCGACTGGGCATGCTCTCAATCAACTTCTGGGCCAAATCCTGACTGATAGCAACCCATTCTTTCATAATCACTTCTTGGAGTTTGTCAGAATTAGTGGGTTTTTGTTTGTCCACCCGCCTCTTGATGATAGACCACAAGTTCTCAATGGGATTAAGTTCTGGGGAGTTTCCAGGCCATGGACCCGAAATTTCAATGTTTTGGTCCCCGAGCCACTTAGATATCACTTTTGCCTTATGGCACGGTGCTCCATCGTGCTGGAAAATGCATTGTTCTTCACCAAACTGTTGTTGGATTGTTGGAAGAAGTTGCTGTTGGAGGGTGTTTTGGTACCATTCTTTATTCATGGCTGGGTTTTTGGGCAAAATTGTGAGTGAGCCCACTCCCTTGGATGAGAAGCAACCCCACACATGAATGGTCTCAGGATGCTTTACTGTTGGCATGACACAGGACTGATGGTAGCGCTCACCTTTTCTTCTCCGGACAAGCCTTTTTCCAGATGCCCCAAACAATCGGAAAGGGGCTTCGTCGGAGAATATGACTTTGCCCCAGTCCTCAGCAGTCCATTCGCCATACTTTTTGCAGAAGATCAATCTGTCCCTGATGTTTTTTTTTGGAGAGAAGTGGCTTCTTTGCTGCCCTTTTTGACACCAGGCCATCTTCCAAAAGTCTTCGCCTCACTGTGCGTGCAGATGCGCTCACACCTGCCTGCTGCCATTCCTGAGCAAGCTCTGCACTGGTGGCACTTCAATCCCGCAGCTGAATCCTCTTTAGGAGACGATCCTGGCGCTTGCTGGACTTTCTTGGATGCCCTGAAACCTTCTTAACAAGAATTGAACCTCTTTCCTTGAAGTTCTTGATGATCCTATAAATTGTTGATTTAGGTGCAATCTTAGTAGCCACAATATCCTTGCCTGTAAAGCCATTTTAATGCAACGCAATGATGGCTGCACGCGTTTCTTTGCAGGTCACCATGGTTAACAATGGAAGAACAGTGATTTCAAGCATCACCCTCCTTTTAACATGTCATGTCTGCCATTCTAACCCATTCAGCCTGACATAATGATCTCCAGCATTGTGCTTGTCAACATTCTCACCTGAGTTAACAAGACAATTACTGAAATGATCTCAGCAGGTCCTTTAATGACAGCAATGAAATGCAGTGGAAAGTTTTTTTCAGGATTAAGTTAATTTTCATGGCAAAGAAGGACTATGCAATTCATCTGATCACTCTTCATAACATTCTGGAGTATATGCAAATTGCTATTATAAAAACTTAAGCAGCAACTTTTCCAATTTCCAATATTTATGTAATTCTCAAAACTTTTGGCCACGACTGTACACTACGGCCAATTTAGTTTATTCAATTCACCTGTACCGCATGTCTTTGGACTGTGGGGGAAACCGGAGCACCCGGAGTAATGTAAAATTCATTCATTCATTCATTTTCTTTTCGGCTTACTCCCTTTATTAATCAAGGGTTACCACAGCGGAATGAACCGCCAACTTATCCAGCATATGTTTTAGGCAGCGGATGCCCTTCCAACTGCAATCCATCACCGGGAAACACCCATAGACACTCATTCACACACATACACTACGGACAATTTCAATCATTCATTCATTCATTTTCTTTTCGGCTTAGTCCCTTTATTAACCTGGGGTCGCCACAGCGGAATGAACCGCCAACTTATCCAGCATATGTTTTTACGCAGCGGATGCCCTTCCAGCTGCAACCCATCACTGGGAAACATCCACACACACTCATTCACACACATACACTACGGACAATTTAACTTACCCAATTCACCTATAACGCATGTCTTGGACTTGTGGGGGAAACCGGAGCACCCGGAGGAAACCCCACGCGAACACGGGGAGAACATGCAAACTCACAAAGAAATGCCAACTGACCCAGCCGAGGCTCAAACCAGCGACCTTCTTGCTGTGAGGCGACAGCGCTACCCACTACGGCGCCTAATGTAAAATTATTAATAAAAAAATAATAATACTCATTTTCTTTCAGCTTTAGTCCCTGCTTTATCAGAGGTCGCCACAGTGGAATGAACCGCTAATTATTCTGACACATGTTTTACACAAGCAGATGCCCTTCCAGCATGGGGTGAACTTGTGAATGGCAATCCAAAACCTTTTACAATAAGCAAATTTTTAAAAAAAATAAAGTTCCTTAAAGTGATAAAAACTGACCATCTGGGTGAAACTATTAAACTTCTGACAGTTATGAATAAACAGGCAAGATAATACTTAGGCTACATGACTTTCCATGTCACGTAATTCATTATTCCATGCAGGCAAGTGAGTTCTGTTTGCGTTGTGCTTTTTGTCCCTTAGCAGCCTACGTTCTGTGACGCCATAAATAAACAAGATGGCTGCTTCCACGGGCATTAGCAAAGGCGCTGCGCTCAGTAAAGCAGATTATCTTAAACGTTATTTATCAAATGATGAAGCTGATAAAAAGTCTAAAGAAAAGAAGATTAAGAAGAAGCAACCAAAACCTTCTGGAAAAGGGTAAGTATGACCGGACACACTCAACAGAAATGCAGATTTTAACTCGCAACAATCACTGAACATAATGAAATTATGACTGACTGATTGTCAAAAAACGTACACAATTGCTTACAAACAGCATTTTGGAAATAGTCATAAGTTATGTTTATAAGCAGCTGAGTTCTGTGTTTAATTCATAATAAACTAACGTTACAGGATGAAAATTGTGGATGACGATATTGACTGGAAGCAATTGGCGGCTCGCGAAGAAGAAAATAAAGTAGAAGAAGAAGAAGATGAAGCGCCTGTGGTGTGTAGAACTACCTTACCTTGTTGTAAACTTACCTTTTTAGATCGTGACACATTCGAAGCCAAATCCATTCATGAAGATAGAGTCGTCCTTGTTTTAACAAGTGGCACGATTAACGTTTTTTGGTACCCATGCAAACTAAATTTACCTTACTTCCGAGGAGTAAAATTGCTATGCCATGAAGGAAATGTGCTTTTTATTATCATCACTAATAAAACCATAGAAACAGCAGACTTGCCAGATTTTTCCATCAAAACCAACCCAATGGCCTTTAAAAATAGATCTGAGAAATAGCCCAAAATTTTACAAATCTGAAGTAAACATTTATGAAATTAATCAAATTGTAAATTGGTGGACTTTCTTCTGTAATCTGTCACCACAGAAACAGCATCACCATGAGTTGTACACTCCTCCAGAGCACCCTCTTCCTTAGCCTAATCTGTTAGTTTTTATTATTTGTAAAATATTAATTTGGTAGAGTAAATTCAATGTTTTAGTGAAACCATGGAAATATAATGGGTGCGATATGTCAAACCTTTAACCTGCGGAATAAAAAAAAGAACCTCAGCAGGTGGTTAAATTTAACCCAATTCTATGGGAAAACTATGAATTTGGCAACCCTGTGAAACAGACTACTAATAATGAATCAGAAAACTTTAAATCATAGATGTAGTCTTACATGGCAACTTCTGTAGTGCTGTTTTAAATGTGATGACATCACAAATGTTGATTGGCCGGGACCGTTGTTGTTCTGGTTGCATCATAAACCATTTTAGTTTAAGGACATCAACCACTTTAAACATCAGGATGACTTGTAAATTTTGCATTGTGATCTGGTCTTTAGTAAGTACTGTCAAAACCATCACAATCCAACTGAATTGGGTTTTGATCATGTTTTGAAGCAGTGTTAAATGTCTCTTTTCTTTCTTTTCTTTTTTTAAGATCGCAGAAGTGATCGATGAACGCCCTGATGAGATAAAGCAGCTTGAGGCGTTCAAAACCAGCAAGTGGAGAGTGATGGGTGGTAAGTCATGTATAGTTTTTAACTGAGGTCTTCTACTCAATAATGCTTGGATGAGTTCTCCTGTTGTAAAAATGACAAAATGGGGAAAAAAAAATACTCAAATGAGCATTTTCTCAAGCTGGGGTTTGACTACTACTGATCGCAATATTTTGATTTATTTTTTATTTCTTTAAGTCTCTTATGTAAAACAAAGCTACAACTATTTGTTATGCTTTCCTTATGATAGTATAATGAAATATTCTTGAAATTTTACATATCACTTAATATATTTTAAATATAAACTACTACTATTATGACAAAGCAGATTTGTTTTTATTTTTTAGTGTTATGATCCTACATGACATCATTTTAAAATGATTGTTTGGAGCCCTGATGCCTTTTCTGACTTGTTTGAATGACTAAAGAATAGTGGAAAAGTATAAAGATTTAGAATGATAATTAATCAGTGTATATATATATATATATATATATATATATATATATATTTTTTTTATATGTAGTCAAATAATTTTTTGTTTTAAATATACATGACAAAATTTATTGGTATATAAATTTATACATTTCAGTGGATGTAATCTGAAAACTATGGTAATTTATGCTTTTTTGCAATTTATAAAATAAATACATTTAACAGCACATTCGAAAGAACAACAAATTAAATGCCAAGCACAATTTTATTGTCTTGAGGTTTGAACTCTCTATTTGACCCTCATATATAAATTTGTAGCAACGGAGCAAGATCTTCAGGAAAATGAGGACTCTGCATTCAATAGAAGGTAACTTTCCTCTTTTATTCTTATTTTTATATAAAAATAATTTCTGTGATGATTGTGTGATGAATATTCTTTTTTTTTTTTTAAGCTCAGACACTGATAGAGGTCATAGAGAGCGACATGATTCACCAGAGGGATCTCCTGTCCGAAAAGTGTGTCACGATTCCCCTGACCTCTCACCCAAAAGGGCTCGCCATGACTCCCCTGACCTCTCACCTCCAAAAAGAGGTCGCCACGACTCCCCTGACCTCTCACCTCCAAAAAGAGGTCGCCACGACTCCCCTGACCTCTCACCTCAAAGACACAGAACGGAGAATAAAAACAGACAGCACGACTCCTCGTCACCTTCTCCTCCAAGACCGAGCCACAAAAGCTCACCCTCCAGAACTCAAAGGCATTATGACAAAGGTACAAACATCCATCCATCCGTAAAAAACATTTACACTACGAATCTCATCCAAATTGTTATAATAATCTCTTCTTTCAGGGTCCACACATAGAAAAAAGGTAAAAGGCTCTTCTTCGGGTGATCTTTCGCCACCCAGGAGACGAGACCGGACAGGCAAAGGCTCAGACTCGGATCAGTCCCCACCGCGCAGGCGTTCTCATGGGCGACGAGGTTTAGACTCTGATCTGTCTCCACCCAGAAAGAGAGCCCAGGTGGGTGGAGGTTCAGATTCAGATCTCTCTCCTCCCAGGAAGAGGGCACAGGGGGAACGGGGATCAGATTCACATCTGTCTCCTCCACGCAGGACACGCTCTCCTGATGGACAGGCAGTAAGTTCAGGCTCATGTTCCAGTATCTTTTATATCAGTGGTAATCACTTAGCAATTTCAATTAAATTGATTTATTTTGTTTTTGAAATATTTAAAGTAAGTTTAAATGCTGAATGTCATGGAAAATAAATATATTGTTTATTATATAGTTTATTCTAAATTTTTTGTATATTAAAGTTTTTGAAATGTTTACAAACAGAAAAAAATTATTGTTGTTGGATAATTGAATATTTTTTCCAAATTGTGTTCATAAAGTAAAATCATGCAGTTTTAATATATTATAATCCTTTTGTCTGATATCCACTGATGACGTTATGTTAGTCCATAATTGTTGGACCTTTTTTCCACACTTTTTCTGACTTTTAAAATTTTATCTTTTTTGCTTTGCTTTAATGCCCTCTTTGTGCATTAAAGTCTACTTGCAGTCATCACCTTTACAAATGAAAAAGCATATTTGAATAAAGCCTAAAATTAGTCATTTAGTAATTGTTTATCTTTGAATATGGGTATGAACTGAAGTAGTAAATACTACACAATCATCACAATTTTCAGAGTGAATCCATGAGATATGATATAATCCCAAAAAGATGTAGTCCATGACATGACACTTTGTTTGTTAAAATAAGAGGATTTGTGGGTCTTCAGAACTGTACATGGAGTAAAACTTTAACATTTTGAGAACAATGGCTTAACAGAACACTTTGACAAGTGGAGATAATGATATGAAAGTCCTACCACACAAGCTATTGATTTTTGTTTGTTTTCTGGCTAAATCGTATTTTAGATCATCCAGTATTGTACTTTTCATAAAAAATCTTCATAAAATCGTTTCGAGATTTATTTTAATGATCTTCTAATGAGCTGTTTTGTGACATCATAAACCCTGAAAAACAAAAAAAAAGTCTATAGCTAAATAATCCATTCATTGTTGTTCTTGAAAAGAGAGTTTTAAAAACAAAATATCTCCCTTTGTAGTGGACTTTGAGATTTGTAACTTTGTAGAACTTTTTTGCCCAAACATTATGCACAACACACTCATTAACATTCAAAAAAAGAAGAAAGAAAAAACAGGAGGACCCCTTTAAATATTCAGAATATTTTTATACACACTCTGAGATCACCGTTGTTGCTATGATGTTGACAGTTTTATTTATTTATTTATTTTTGCTTTCAGGCCCCTCGAATGCTGTCTGGCGGCACTGCAGGTCTCGTCTCTGTAGACATTTTAAGGAAAGAACAGGAAGAAATTCGCAGAAGGGAAAAGCGCAACCAGCCTTTAGAAGGTCTCTCGAAAAGCCACCATTTTTATTGTATATTACGTAATGTGAAGTAATTAATGTGACACTAACAATTGGGGGGTTTTTTTGCTCTCCCAGAGGCATCCAGAAATGCGGAGACAATATTTCGAGACAAGTCTGGTCGGAAACGTAACCTTGAGTCAGAAAAAGCTGAGCTTAGTCAGAAAGCTTCAGAGAAGGCAGAGAAGGATGAAAAATATGCACAATGGGGAAAAGGGTGAGCTCCATTTAATGATGTTCAAATGCAGTTTTTTTCAGAAATTGTGACTTGCTACTAGCTTTGACCTCTGTACTGTCCTTTTTCAGTCTTGCTCAGGGCGAAATCCAAGAGCAGAACGTGATTGATGCCATACGGGAAGCTGAGAAGCCACTAGCGAGACACATTGACGATGAAGACCTCGATCGCATGCTAAGAGAGCAAGAGAGAGAAGGAGACCCAATGGCGGCAATGCTTCGCAAGAAGAAAGACAAAACCGCTAAATTAAAAGGAATCAAAGGTGAAATAGTGGAATAATGTCTTAAAGAAACACTCCATTTTTTTGGGGCTATTTTGGCTTTAATAGGCTAATTGTTCTTAGCATAAATCACTGAATTGGATTATAACATTAGCATCCTTGCTCAAAAAAATAAATAAATAAATAAATATATATATATATATATTTTTTTCCTTATTTTTCCTACATTATTCCTAAATGTTCTTATTTAAAGCTTGACTCTTCTCTAGTTACATTGTGTAGTAAAACTGATGGAAAATGAAAATTTGCTTTTTCTAGGCTAGGCTATGGCTACTACCATGGCTGCAGCAGGTGCAATGATAAACCTAGCTGGGGAATATTTTTCAGGCACTGCATGATATCAGTGTGCCTGCTGCAGCCATGGTACAGCAGCAAAATTTATTGATTATTATGCCAGAATGAAAGTATATTTTCTAGCCATGTCAGTTTAGAAAATAGCAACTTAGTACATGATGTAACTACAGAAGAGTCCAGTTTAAATAGGATTTATTTTCTGATTATTATAAATATTTATTATTATTTTTAATGTTTGAATGAGTTGCTAATAGTCTAATCCTATTCAATGATTTATCCTATGCTAAGCTAAAAGTGCTCCTGCCAGACACACAAATCTGCTGAACGGATTCCAAAAATGAAATTTCCAACAAAAGTGGAGTGTTCCTTTAGTTGCTTCTAGTGATCTTTGCTTCTGATTGTTAGTGTTGATGTTTTCAAAGCCAAGTAAAAATAATAATCTTGATCATGTACACATTAATTTGTTTTCCACAGAAAAACCTCGTTATAAAGGTCCACCCCCACCTCCAAACCGTTTTAACATTATGCCAGGGTATCGGTGGGATGGAGTTGACAGGTAAGAAGTTTAGACAGTTGAATTGCTGCTGGTTTAATCATGCTTGCACACTGATGTTAACTTCAGAATTAATTTTTTTCTATGATCTTTTAGGTCCAACGGTTTTGAGCAGAAGCGATATTCCAGAATGGCCGATAACAAAGCTGTCCAAGAGATGGCGTACAAGTGGAGTGTTGAAGACATGTAAATGTTCCTGGAGATGCAGATTTGTGTACAGAGAATTTAAAAGCTGACATGAATGACAATTGTACAGTTCCCACTGCACCAGCACATGCTGCAAAGTGGAAGTTGTTTCTGTGCCATCATAAACCGAAAAAAAGCAACATTTTGTTCAAGGTTATCAATCCTACTGTGTACAAGAAACATACTTTCCTTATTAAATGCTACTTTTTTTTAAACAAATTTTTTTTTTGTCTTAAATTTCATCTATGCTATTTCAAATCAAATGTTATTTAGGGTGTAGTTCAGTACTCTTGATCTATTATATGCATGCATCTCATGCTATTTTTATCAGTCAGAAAATGTGAATGATTTATAAATTGTCAAGGAGTAAAAACAGTGGTATGAATTTCTCTGAAGATCTGCTGCAAGCTTACTGAGCTGTAATGAGCAACAATGCATCCAAGTTGAGAAAAATTAGGCATGCTTAAAAATTCTGCCCTTTTTTGGTTACACCTTGTGACTTTGTGTCAGGTTTTTGCTTTGTTTAGATGGCTTTAGTCAATGTTGCATTCATATTTGAGTTGAATCTCACCAGATTTTGTTTAGAAGAGGACTGAGACCAGACACCCCAATGTTCAGATTTCAGTGTTCACACTTATACAAATTAACTGTGCTAAAAGAGCAATGGCACCTGCCAAGTGTGAACAATGTTAATTAACCAGTTTTGGCAGAACAGATGCTGCAGCACACATTATTGTTTATTCATTCCAAAAATAGAAGATTTTAAATCAATGGAAAAGTTTAAAAGAACATTTGGTTAAAATTATTATTATTATTTTTACAAAATACATTTATTTACTGTCACTTAATTGAATACATCCTTGTTGAATAAAGAATTGAAGATATAAAATACAAGCAAGAATACTTTTTACATACATTGTAAAATAAAAACAAATAAATTGTCTTAGTATCTCTATTGCAGTGTAGGAAAGAAAAGGTGAAAATCCACATGAAAAAAATATACTACAGTAATTTAAAAAGTAAATGTAGTGTTACCCATACTACAGTTAAGTGTATTATAGTATATGTATTATAGTATTTACAACTTTTTGTTAATAAATGCTACAACATATTGTATTAACTATTGTAAACTGATAAACTACTGCATACATAATAACGATTTTCCTACAGTAAACTCGTGTATTGTCGAACTATATACTTTAGATTTAGAAAACTTAGTTCAGTAGCTGGTAATTAGATTCTTGTTTATGTATTAGAGCAGCTATAGAATTACCCACAATAGATTAATTCAAGTGCTTCAGTATTTGCTATAAATTACTATGATATTTTTT